>CM053403.1:132734353-132761739 GCA_028644305.1 Xerus rutilus
AGAGGGAAGTATGGATGTGGACAGTCTACTTAAGTAAACTTCTGCCCTGGACCTTCCTTCACCCATTTCTAATATCTGGAAGCCATTTATCTAGTAAATAGCATACTTGACAGCATATTGGAATATTATTAATTCATGTTTTCATTCTGAATTTCTAATATATTTCAACTCCAATCTTGAAATTTCAACTTTAAAACTTAAACTTTCTACCATAAAATTGTTAAGACACATTACTGCAATCTCATAGTTGAGATGAACATACGATACAATATTTGGTAACAATAATACTTAAGGATTTATATACATTTGAATTAAAGGAGAGCTAATATTTGTTATATGTTAAGTGCTCTGCACATATGATTTTATTTTCACAATTTTGTGAATTCATTTTCATATTTTTAGATAAAGGAAACTTTCATATATCCAGAGTAATGAGAAGGAAGAACATGGGCAATTACATCCAGATAATCTCCAAAATTCTGTTTTTTCTCAATGCTTTTAGCTCCATCTTTCATCGACTTTTCTACTGTGGGTATAAACGTGTTTGGACAAAGTTCACTGATTCCTCTCTTCTAATCTCTGGTGTGTCTGCTAAGCAGCTATGTACTTGCCACACAATAGGGAACTAAAGGAAATAGGCGAAACAAAGCTTGAAAAATTAGTGGGCAAGGCAAATCCCCTTCAAAAGAATTAAGAGCCGCTAATGTAGGAGGAAACGAGTTGGGACTGGTTGTCAGATCTCAAGGCCATAAACAAGGCAGGAGAATAATTTTATGCTAATTAGGAATAAAATGTAAAGGCTAGGAGATACAGTCACATTCATTCATTCATTGATCAATTATTTATTCACTCAACAAGAGGTTGACTACTCTTCAGCTCCAATCCAGGAACCATGGGGAATACAGGTATCAGATAATCCAGGTTTTTTAGTTCACCGTGCTGGTATTAGGGGCAGATGAAGGAGAAAACCCAAAGACAACCACAAGGAAGTGCAGGTACACTTGGATTCTTCTATTTCAAAGAAGCATGTACTGCTTCAAAAATCTTTCAAAATTGGTTATGGCTGCATACTCATGGATTTAACTTTGCTTCAGGTAGAAGACTTATGTTGAAATTAATTATTAGAGAGAGGATAATGTTGACGGTTTTCACAAGTTTAGAATTTTCCTTTTTATTCATAAAGGATTACAGAACATAGGAAAACAGGGTTGTAGCATTTAAAGCTCTGTAGGGAGGCATACTTATACTGCTGTGTGCTGAGATTTTGAGTCAGGGAGAATATATATATATTTGTTGTTGTTGTTGCATGATTTTTCTTTTCTCCCTCAGGATTTTCCAAATATTCCAGCCTAAAAATGAGATGGTGTAAAAAATCTGGGGATCATATTATGGCACCAGCAGGATGTGGCTGGAGTGAAATTCAAGAAGGTGGTTTACATAGAACAGTTTGGTATTTAATTGTTCACTTTCTACATTTCAAGGTGTGGATCCCATCGTTGGAAAAGAGTGGCTACATCTGTCTGCAGTCCTGAGGCTGCTTGGTTAGGGATCAAAGGGGGACAGGAGAATAAGGAATGTCAGGAGGACTGCAGCTGCTTCTGAGCAGATGGCTGTCCCTGAAAACCACCCATCATTTCCACTCCTGGACAATATAAAAAAATTTAAAGATTTACCTCTCTGCATGGCCTTCCTTTTTTCCTGGCAATGGACAATAGGGCTCGGAACTATATATTGGAGCTGAGATATCCATCTGGGAATGCTCAGAACACTCTGATTCTCCAAGATAGTGCCATGAATGTTTGATTTTCATGAGAATAAACTCAACTGATAGGTGAGGGGGACCAACAAATCTACTGGCGAAGTATAATATACACTTTCCAGTATACTATACTAATAGTTTATGCTTAAAAAATCACATATGACATCACTTGGCTTACCAGTTGAATAGTAATATGATTCTAATACTACCATTTAGCAAGAAATACAGATTTTGTGAGTGATGGTTTCTTTTGGCCATTTTTATTTTATTGAACCACAACTATGTTTCGTGGAAGTTTTCTGTGCACTGTATTTTAAACATGTGGCTTTTGAAAATAAACAAATCTGACTTGTAAAATGTATCAAGCTTCATCAATGAATCTTGGCTAATGCTAACTCTGCTAAGCAAAGTGGTCAATCTCAGAAGCCAATTAATAGAAACAACAAGGTCCTTATTAAATAAAAACGTTTTAAAAGAGCTGAATTTTTATTTTCTCCTCTAAGGCAGTTTCTTTGTGTTCATGGAGAAACACAAAGTTAGGTTGAAAGATGTCTCTTTATTTCTCTCCTTGCAACTCCACTGATGTGTACTTAAAAAAAAAAACAACAACAAACTTCAAAAGGGGTGTCAATGATGGTCACAGGACACAGATGGAGCCTCTATGTGTTCCCTCTTCCAAAGTGCAAACAGCCACAAGGTGTCATGGACATCCACGTTTAAACCCACAGTAGAAACTAAAGCAACCAGTTCCTTTAATGCTATTATAATGGAAATAAAGGATAGAAAAACCCCAGAGAGATCACTGGGTCAGCAGTGGCTATTTTTTCCAGGTGTTCCTTTTTCCTAAAAGAGTGGTAGAATCAGCAAAACCAAATGGGCAAGTTATGCTCAAAATGAGTTTTGTTTATGCCTACACTCAAAGTTAGGCCAGCTCTAAATTTTGCATTTCTTTCTTACTCAATTAAACACCAATTAATTTTTATGGAGTATTTTTTGTCTTGTCACCAAAGATTTCTTAATTTTTTACATGTGTTCACATTAACCACAAGACACACCATGTTTATTCTGTCATGCAGATTTATAGGCAGACCAAAGTGAAATTAGTCCTTGTCTAAATTTACTGTGGCTATAATTTCAGAACTGCTTAGCTTGAAGGCCAATAGCTAAATTTGTGTGGACAACAGATGTACTTTAACTTTATGGTCCAAAAGAGACCAATAAATTGATTGGTTTTTTTGAAACTCAAAGTCTAGGAAATGATAAAATAGATCCTGAACCCAAACCAGGCTCATGGTTAGCAATTCTTTTCTCAATAATCACTTTATCACCTAAAAAAGAAAGATAAAATAAAGGGTTAGACCAGCCCAGATAAATTAAACTTTAAAAATGATTTTATCTTGTTTTGTTTTGACCATGAATGGTAGTTCTGGGTCTGGACATTATGAGCATGTCACTATTTAATTGCTATCCTTAAAAAACAACTATAAAAAATATGCAAGTGGAATCCACACTAAAAATTTCTGCTGCCAGAAGCCCTTAAATTGTTAGATTGCTTCTAATATTTTCCATACCAGTGATGCAGGAGAAAAGATGTAGACCTGGGAGTTAGCTGCCCGAGGTTCTCGTTTTGTCCAGTTCACACACCAGCTAAGGTGACTGTGGACAAGTTTTTCTCTCACTTTGGGCTTGAGTTTCCGTATTTGTGAAATGTGAGGAATGAGCTAGACTAGCTTTTCCACAAATGTGTCCCAAGAAACTAGTTCTGTGGCAACCTGACAGATAACATTGAAAAGTCTTCTGTGGCCAAGCAGGTTTATGAAACCACCGGGTTAAACAAAGTTTCACATCTGTCTTTACTACAGAACTTTTCTTAGAGCTCTGACTGCACCAATGTATGCTGAATTTCTATGAGGATTATGGCAGAAATCATTCACAATCTTACTTGACTGTGGGACATATGTTTTGAGAATCATGATGAAGGATCAGTGTTATGTGGAACACATTTTGGAAAACACTAGGTTGAATTATCAGTAAGATCCCATCTAACTCTATGATAGTGACATTTAATAGCTGGCATATATTTTACAACAACCTCTTACAGTGTTCATGACAGATATTAGTAACAGGGTAAACCCTCTTTCCCACTGGTCCCAGACTTGGTTTCAGATGCCTTCTCAAATGGTGCTCTGGGCAACCTCTACCAAATGATTACAGTTGGCACCAGAGTGGGAACATACCTGCCAAGCCTGTTTTAGTAGTCTTTGTTTAAATATCATTTTCTTAGATAGGATTCAATGGGAAATGCTGATTTCCTTCCATCTATATTTGACTATTAAATCTAAGAATTTTCTTTTTTTCTTCTTTCTTATTTACTTTTGACAAGCTGCCATTTTGCTCTGGTATGTGAAAATACCATGCCCCCCCACCCCCCGCAACACACATTGGAAACACTTAAGGTAAACTTACAGTGTATTATTGAAGCTACAACATTTCTGAAAGTGAAATAGGTAACCACTCATAATTATAGGAAAAAATGATTACTGTTGCAGGCAAATCAGGATGGGCAGTTGTTCTATTTTTAGCTCCCTATAAGAGCAATGGAAAGATCATTTTGGCCTTAGAGAATATTTTGACTCTTTACAAATGTGATACATTCCCATGAGTACATGAAAGTAGATTTTATAGTACTTGAGGGGGAAGAAGGTTCCCAACCCCTCTATCACTCAAGCACACATTCTCTAGTTACACCTGTTAGTTAAAAAAAAAAATAGATTCATCCACATCAATTTTCTACACTAGCACAAAAATAAGTCAGCATGACCTGACAAGTCTCACTTCAAAGTTACCTGTACTGTGAAAATTTGTACTGAACAGTTCCAAGCCCTCAAAGCACAGGGGAAAGAATGGATTACAGAGACAGCTTGAGAACGAGAAACAGCATCCATAAAACAGCTAGAGGTGCGTATTCAGCTATTTTGTTCCTATAGTTATGGCAGGTAATTATCTATTGTTGCAACTTGGATTACATTCCAAAGGGGATAAGACGAGAGATGTTTTATTAGACAATGCTGTCAATCTTCTATGCTCTTGGAACTTGTCCATTATGATCACCTCAGACTTATGAAACCCAAAGGGCCTGAAGCCCTTTGGGACAGCGGCTCCTCCTGGTATCTTCTGCTCTGAAAATGACAGACACCCGCATAACACAGTTCACGTATCTACTCCCAGAAAGCCCAGTGGGGACTTCTTCATCTGTGACAAGCAATGACATTGAATCCAATTCTTTCTCAGCAGCAGAACATCTTCCTCTAATGACAAGGAATAGGGGATTTCATCTAAAAGCTTATCTAAAAGTTCATCAGGCAGCTCCTCAGTCAGCCATAAAGGTGCTGCCAGCTATAGGGTCAGGGGTTAGGGAGGAGGGGATTGAGTGAAAGTGGGGACAGGGAAAGAGGTCTAGGTACCCCTCTTTCTGAAAAAGCTGAGACTTTCCAATTTCCAAAGGCCTCATTTCTCTCCCCTTGACCTCTTCCCATGTTGGCCCTCCCTGGTTGAAGCTCTCTCAGCTCAGCCATTCAGTTGTTCAGAGAGGAGGCAGCTCTAGTTGCTCAGATCCGGGTTGACCTGTGGGAAGCTTGGGGACGGCTCCTGGCTTCCTCTCATAGTGCTCCACTCTACTCTAATCTGATGATGTTCAAACGTGGCTACTTTGTTCTCTCAGGAACCACAAAACAAGCACCTAAACACAGCGTAAAACACATGCTTCTGAACTCTAAACTGGCCCTGTCAGTAACCGTACACACAGAATTTTCTTTTTCTTTTTTGGTGGGTGCTAGGGATAGAACCCAGGGCCTCATGCATGCTAGGCCAGCACTCTAGCACAGAGCTACATGCCCAATCTTTTCCTTTTTTCAAGTTAAGGCTTTCCCTAGCTAACTCTTTCAGAGCCATCTTCTTTCCGGAATGCTTTTCTTTTGTTATTCTGTATACCTTCTAGAAGTCCACATTCAGAGATCAGCTTTTCCGGAAAGAGCTATAATAAATGAAGTATCCACTGAGGAGAAAATAGTTTTCATGGAATAGTGAAAAATGAGGGGTGGGGGGAATGATATTGCTAGCTAAGGGCCCTGAAGCAACTACTGAGGCTAAAATAGTGAATGCTTTCATAAAAAATGTGGAGTGACATTTATACACACACACACACACACATACACACACCCCATATAACTACATATGCAACTCCCTGGACTTAACATGTGACATACTCCTTGAATCAAGTTCCTGACAGATTCTCAAACACCTTACAAATGCTGCTTTGCAACCATCTTTGATTGTAGTCACACAGGTAACTCTCTAAACTGTATCTCTCACCTCCCCCAAAGCTTTGGATTAAATACATACTGTCAAATTTGTGGACAAGTGAGCCATTTTTCCAGGAAAGACGCCTCCATGCTTCTCCTCAGAGCCAGGTGTGCTGTGGGGAGCCTCTGCAGAGCAGGGAGGGGCCTTGGGTGTATGCGCAAGAGCAGGAAGTCAGGACTAATTATGCCTTGTTTTATTTGGCCATTAGAATAACGAATAAAATGGCATGTTTCATTTCAGTTGGTTTTTCAGGGCAAATTACCTAAGGCTGGCATTTTATTCTAATAGATTGGATTTTTTAAAGAGTGAAAATTAACATTATAACCAGACACAGACTTAAATCTATTACTTTGAAAAAATACAGATTTTGTAGGTTCATGATGAAAGCATTCTCCTTTCTGATTGCAATTAGTGCACTCCCTCTCCCCAACCAGGCTCCATCTCCCGACACAGTGCTGATACCCTGCATGCTCAATGTGACTGGGATCTCACCATACACAACTTTTAAAAAGTGGCTTCAGAGGCACTTATAGACTTGGAACAAAAAAATAACGCGATGTCCCCCTACCCTCAAAGAAACCTCTAAAACTATTATGTGACGCCAGAGGGAGGCAGAGTTAGGGGAAAAGGATATGCATATGATATTTACTAGTATATCATATTAGCATATGATATTTACTAGTTCTAGGAAATTGGAACAGCTCCTTTGTTTGGAGAGCAAATAAAAAGGTGTGAATTTTTTGCATTTAAAAATGTTGTAGGCTGCTGGGCACAGTGGCACACACCTGTCATCCCAGCAGCTTGGGAGGCTGAGACAGAAGGATCACAAGTTCAAAGCCAGCCTCAGAACTTAGTGAGACCCTGCCTCAAAATAAAAAATAAAACAGACTGAGGATGTGGCTCAGTGGTTAAGTGCCCCTGGGTTCAATCTCTGGTACAAAACAAATAAACAAACAAAACACTGGTGATAATGGCTATATGTGTTCCTGGTGTAGGATAAGAACAGTATAGTCCTGTTTGCCTTGTTGATCAGAATTCTAATTTATCAGAATATGTGTATATCAGAATATCTAGACATACTTTTCACCTCAGCCATCTCTCTTCTTGGAGTTTCACGTCTGTACATATTATGAGAAAGACTTTCCTCACTACCTTATTCTAGCAATTTATACATGTTGAAGCAATCAAAAACTTATTTTGCACTAGAAAAAGGTAGAGGGGGTCCATGCTATATGTAAGTGCTATTTTCACATGTGTGTCTTTTCTCAGCTCTTTTGGACAATAATCACCAGTCTCCCTACAGAATTTAATGTTCTGCTTGTCCAGGTTGTTTGAAATTGGGCTTAAAAATAACTTGTTTACTCAATTTTGAAGGATCTAAAAAATTCCCAAGAATTTTTTTATGGCTAAAATTATTCCATATGCCCAAAAACGGAATAGATGGGAATGAATGAATGAGTTCCCTGTCACTAGAGATATTGAAAATGGAAGAATTGGTGGGGGTTTTAGAAAATTCAAGAAATATATGGATAACTGATTGAGAGATTGTGATGACTGGTTCTATGATTTTTCTTCTAGTAAACAATTGATGGCTGATGCATAAAAGTCGGACAAAACATCTAATGCTTGGTGCACTGAATAATTAAGAATGGCATAATCCTCTTAACAATGATGCATTTACTAGATTAGGCTAATTTAATCAAGATAGCTCTTGAGAAGTCCAAGGACTTTTTAATTAGGATGGTTTATTGGGGATGCATTAGCTGTGAAGTGGAGCTTACATTCACCACATACACAAACACACTAAAATGTTTTCCTATTTCTAAATAGTATGCACCACAACATAGATTTTAAAAAAGATTTTATAATTTGCACAAAATCCTGAATCAATATGTGATGTTAGAGTATTCCCTCTAATAGTAAAGCTTTCAATATTTAATCGTAGTCACTTGTAACTTGCTTTGTTTTCAAGTTTCCAGTTTTCTCCCTGAGGTTGAGCTTTACTTCATTGACATGGAACCTCTAGCTTTAAAAATGTTTGTGTTAGGAAATCACATGCTAAATTCAAATCCAATGAGATGTAGTTTAATTTTTCAAAAGCCCATCTGAGAACATGAAAAACATTTTTAAATGTTATTAAATCAGAGAATAATTTTTTGTGAAATTTATTTTGCACACATATTTTGATAGTTTTCTTGAATATTCTACACTTTCCTCCAACTTTTTGATAGTCTTTCTGATCTTTTCAACATTCTTCTTTGGGAAGAGAAAAGTCCTGATTTTTTTTTTTTTTTTTTTTTTGCGTGGGACTAGCACACCTATAAAAATGTCTATTGGACAGAAAAGTCCTTTTCTCTGTACAAGGAACTTATTGCCACAGTCACACGATGTGTGAGACTGCCTTTTGACATTGTAACCCTGAGATCCTGGCCTCCAGAAAAGGTGTGCATGTGTATCAACTAAAAAAAGGAAAACCAAACCAAAACCAATTCTGGTTTTGCAGAGTTACTACTTCTAGCTATTCACTTTTGTTCAGAAGCAACTCTTCTAAATAAGATGCAAAATTTATATTTTTGTTCAAGCAAACACAGTGCTCACATATTCATGATCATGACCTCCCATTTTTTTAACATACCTTCAACGTCACTGAGAAGTAAAAATTCCTCCCTCTCCCCCTACCTCTTTTTCCTGTAAAGCATTATTATGATTTCTAAGTGACTAGAAACTACTAAAGTACTTAATAGCTCTAAAATTCTGGTGGGATTAGAGATTTTCTGGCCAATGACTAAAGAGTTAACCTTGGACATTACAAAGAAAATGTTAAATCTGCTGCCAGGTCATTTACTGCAATGTTAAAAGCTGAAGAAATGAGTTTGCCCAGCACTCTGGAGCCTAATAATGTTATTGTAACTGGTATACTGAGGAGATGGAACAGCCTTCTAATGCTGCTTTTGAAGTGATTTATTGATCCCTGCACAATAGTTTTTCAGCAATTCATATAACCAGAATTTATAGATTTATTCCTAACTTCAGGAAAAATTGACTTCATCCTTGAACCCTTTGCTGTCTTGCATCAATCTTTGAATTGCAATTAGCGAAGTTAAGTCATGATTCTCCAAAGGCATCCCCAAACCCCTGTGGGCAGGATCTGATTTTCCAAAGTTTGGATTATATCATTCAATCTTCAGAAAGTCATTTGTAAGCACACTGATATTTTTGGCAAATAATATCAGAATGTACATATTCTACACAAAGAAGGAAAGAAAAGGATATTCAGAAAGCATTGTTGTACTTTACAATATTGTAGCTCTTAGTGGAGGTAGCAGCAAGGGACAGGTACAGGAGTTTTCCTGTTGGGCACCATGTATATTTTTCAAAAGGAAAAGTAAATAAAAGCTCACCATCACATAATGAAAATTGCTGTAACCAATATGAATTGATTAAAAAGTCTCAGGAAGAGAATTTGGCAACATTGCCATTTAGGATGCATCTGCATTAGACCCAGTAGTCTTATATCTACGGGGTTAGGCTTTGATATACTCACACAAGGCTATAAAGACATAAAAAATAAAGTTGATAATTTTAGCACTTTTTTAAAAAAGTCATAGGAAAACACTCAGCTTGCCCTAAATGTCCATCAAAGAGCAAATAGTAATCCAATTTTGGTATCCACACAATAAATTACTATACAGCCTTTAAAAATAATGTCATCAAAAACACATCATGCAATAAAAAACACAACAGTATAGAGCAGTAGACTTCCGGAGGGTTACACAAGAAACATGTGACTTTGAAGTTATCTTGCGAGGAGGGCTGGGGCAGAGGGAAGATGAAGAACTTTCACTTTTCATTTTGCAGCTTTCTGTATTATGTCTACTTTAAATGCAAACAAATATTATTTTATACATTTAAAACAAAGAAATGTACAAAAAGGAAGCCTAAAGGGAAACAGGATAATGTAAGGGTACCCAACCTGCCAGGCGCAGTGGTGCATGCCTGCAATCCCAGTGGCTCAGGGGGCTAAGGCAGGAGGATGGCAAGTTCAAAGCCAGCCTCAGCAACTTAGTGAGGCCCTAAGCAACTCAGTGAGACCCGTCTATAAAAAATACAAAAAAGGGCTGTAGATGTGGTTGTATGGTTAAGCACCCTTGGGTTCAATCCGCAATACCAAAAAAAAAAAAAAAAAAGAAAAAGAAAATAAAGAGTATCAACCTCTGCAGCATTTTAAAAGTTGAAAAGAAACATATGCTTTTTAGAACCATTATATTCTATTGAAAGACATGCTTCATTTCATCATTCATTAACTCCTGTGGTCTCTTAAGCCCACATTTTATTTGTATCTATCTCCTAAGGTTGCTATGAGGATTAATGAGGGCACATCTAACCTTTGGTGTGGAGCTTGGTGCATTTAACTCAATAATATGAGCTAGTTGCCAGAATTTCTTATATAAGCCAAAGGAAGAGTCTATTGTAGAGGCACCAAAAGCAAATTTAGGAGTTAAGTCTCCGACTTTGGATGTATGCAACCAAATATAAGTCTTCTATCTTTGCTCCTATTTCAGAGCACCACCACTAGAACTGGGTTATATGTCAGTGTGTTTGTAATATTATCCTCTGCCTGTGGAGTTTCTCATTGCTGTGAGGCCACGGTGTACTTTCTAAAACATGGTCACAATAAGGATTACATGTGATTAAATAAAACAGATGGCTGCATATTATCCCATATCCTTGCATACATTTAGAGTCAAAGACTTAACATTTTTGTACCAGAGACTGAGCCCAGGGCCCTCTACTACTGAACTCCATCCTCAGCCCTTTTTATTTTTATTTTGAGACAGGATCTTGCTAAAGTGCTAAGCTGGCCTTGAATTTTCTATCCTCCTGCCTCAGCTTCCCAATTCGCTGGGACCAATGGACTTCTTAATTTTCTTTCTGTGCTTCTACAGTGGACCCCTCCCTTAGCTTGTGTAAGAAATTATGACAGTTAGCTCACATTATTGAGTAAAATACATTAAGCCCCACACCAAAGGTTAGACATGCATTGCCTTTGCCAGTACAGTATGTAGTCTTAAAACTGGATCTACTGATGCAGAGGGATGCTAAAAATAATTCACACCAGCCAGAGATTGTCTCATCTTGCTTCAGATAGTGGATGAAAAATATCACACTGCCTCATCAATGAGGGTATGTAGAATGTGACATGTTAGGGTTGAATTCTGTTGTTTCCTTAACAACTCATCAACAGCTTATAGAAAAGCTCTTGGCTCTGTTGAGCATGTGTCCTATGAGAGGATGCCTTTTATTCATGACATGATTCTCACAGAGGTCAAAGGAATATGAGCTCCATCCCCAAGCAACCTCAGTACTGGATCTTGAAAATCTTGTGGAGGGAAGAGAGAAGCTAACTGCGCCACACAAGGAAGGCCTGGATATGTGGGAGAAGACAAGACATCTACTCAATGGCAGCTTTTACTCTGATAGGGTGGCTGCAGAAGGACAGAGAAAACAAGCACTTAAACTAACTGCATCAATAACTCATTGCAGATGGGGAGACGCCATGAAGAAGAAACCAAATATGCAGTCAGAGTAGCTGCAGCTAATGCAGGTTGGATAGAGGTGGAAAATAATGGGTCACTCCACACTGGAGGACCAGTGTGTTCCCCCAAGTTTGGGTAAGAATAAAGATATGGGCATAGTGGCCTATGAGAAGGATATTCCTGAAGAAACTCTGAGAACAGATGCTTGGTGCAAAAGTACTCACCACTGTCCAGTCTCTCACCTTTCAGGCAAATGGTATCTATACCTTCTTTCCTGAGAGTATTATCTCATATTAGTATGCCACAGGGACCAAAACAGCTTTCCCTTATGACTTAATATAGAATTCTAGTCTCTACAGGGACATGGCCCATTTTCTTTCCCCGATATGCTATAGATTTCTAATTTTCCTAAGTTGTAAAACAGCTGTTTCTAATGAACAGAGAGAGAATATAAAAGTTGAAGCAGCTATTAACGCTGAGTATAACTCTCTAGTCGCTACTGTGGGCTGATCAGCCTTCTCCTTTGTCTGAACTGCTGGGGTGGTTCTGGTGAGATCAAGGCAGAAGAAAATAGCAGATGGGGTTATTGGGTAAGAACTGCCTCTGGCGCTCTATGGAGCAACTCAGTTCTTTCAAAGCAGACCAACCTGAACTCGGAAGAGATCATGCCACATCATCTTAAGACATTGAAAATAACCCCATCCTTAATGGATGGATAGGGAGGAGAAAATGGAGACCTGAAGGAGCCCTTGCACCAAGTATACAATCTGGATAAAGAAGGAAAGTCTGTGATTCTTTCTTTTAAATGTTTAAATACACAGGATTTCCTCAATTTGGGGAGCACACTGTAATACCAGGGAGGGGGCTCCAAAAAACTTTCAGAACTTTTTTAGCCACTACTTCTGAGTGCATATGCCTCCCCTTCTGTTAGAGGTCAGGTTGCTCACAGGCTTGTGGTTGGGCTGTCCTGTTAGGATTGCTCTTTCTAGTAGCCTTAGAAACATCATTTGCTTTAACTGTTTCAACAATTAGCCCTGATTTCTGAAGGGGGAAAAAATTCACAAATAAGAAAAATTTATTCCATTGTAATAAATGAGCCAGAGAATCTTACACAGTCTGCCTTTGTGTAAAATTGTTCACCTGACCTTTCTGAAGAACTAAACCAAGATCCTTCTGAAATCTTAACTGTCAGAGAAAATATTTTAATTCTAATCCTTGCACTTTTTCAGGACTTCGATGAGTAATACAGTACCTTTGAATCTGGTTGAAGAAGGGAAGAGAAATGAGACCATTTTTTTCTTTTGATTGGTGGACTTTTTGATTTTGTTTTTTCATCCCCATATTTGTTTTTGCTGTGCAGGCTGAGACAACAGGTGATGGTTTCATAATATTTATGCATAAGTATTGGTTTTCTATGCTATTAAAATAAATACCTTAAAATTTAGGAGTAGTTTTGAGGATTAAGATATAAGTATATTTATACCATTATATGGAGAAGCTCTCAGTATTTTCAAATTGTACCATTACCAGAAAAGTGTGAGCAAAGATTATATGGCACACAGTGCTTAGTTCTGGAATGATGAGGCTTAGGTAGATATTTTCCTCGTCTTCTAAGACTTTATAATGCAAGACTTCATGGCCAAGATGCTGTTTATTTCATGGCAAAGAAAGATAGGCTGTTTCTATAATCATTGCTTGGAGCCATGGAAATTAATCTTGTGCCACTGATATTGAGGGGAAGCCAGAGGCCCCAAGCTGTGTGGTGGCGGTGGGCCAGATCTTGATTCATTCTTGGAGGCCTCATATACACCATTTCACAAGTGATACCTGGAGACCACTTTAAGTATGTTTCATTTTAGTGTTAAGAGCGGTTCTAGAGAGAAGAATGTTTCAGGGGTGGGTGGTAAAGTTGTAAATAGGGACTGATGGACTGATAGCTTCAAAATTACAGAGACATATTTTCTCCACATACTTATCAAGGCTTGGCCATGAAGCCCTGGGCCTGGCCCAGTCGGGGTCTGGAATCCTGCTGTGGAAGCAGATTGCTGGTGGCCTCTAAGTCACATGCACAGATACCAAAGGGAATTCAGAATCAACATTCCACTTGGTGGTTGTGACTTAGCTCTCCTTCTTGGGAGTAAGCTTCAGGAGAGAGGCAGGCATGGCACCTGGCTGGGGATCTTAGCTCTTCCTGATAGACAGTTGTGCTGCCTGTAGTTAGAAGGAGGCTGGGGGATATTCTGGAAGTTGCCTAGGTAAAGTGACATACTGCTGTCCCTTGAATAGCAGCCAGAAGACCACTTTGTCACCTGGTGATGAAGTTGGCTTTTTGCCCTAGTTTCTTCTTAGAATAGCAAATAACATACAAGGCTCAGCATCCCTGTGAGGTCGTCTCCTAGTTTTTAATAATTCCTTGTATTTATTTAGTGCCTTTTTCCTCTCCCAGGAGCTAACTAAAAGACTTTTCCATATGTTACTTCAATAATCCTCATTACAGCCCCGTGCCTGAGCTGGTTAGAGAATGGTGCTAATGGGGCCAAGGTCAGCACTCAGCCTCCCACGGGCCCCCTGTGAGCAGCCCCGTTTGCACTCAGAAAATCGGTTTCATTGCCTCACTCTGCACAGCTAACCATATGCAATTATTTTAAAAACTAGCAATAATAATAATAATGATAATGATAATAATATCTAACATTTAATGAGTGCTCACTCTGTGCCAGGCATTTTCTAAGTGCTTATCATTCATTAACTGATTCAGCCCTCCCATAAAACTCAGGAGAAATGTACTATTGTTAGGCCCATTTTAAAGAAGAGAAAAGGGAGGCCCAGGGAAGTTAAGTAACTGGCCCAAAGTCACACAGGAAATGTTGGGGTAGGGATTTCAACTCCATCCGTTTGCATAAAAGGATTAAACTCAACCACTACTCCATCCTGCTTCCCTATAAGTAACATTGTGGATGGCAGGGGGCAGTTCATAAATCCCTTATCGATAGTATCTGTATATAAAGAACAACTTACTGACATAGAGGATATATTGGGGTGGGGAGTTGACAAGAGAGACATGATTAGCTCTTAAAGGGCACAACCAGTAATGCAGGTTAGGTATTTGGCCCTGCTCACCTACCATAGTCCAACAAAAACTAAGACAATCTCTTGGGTTTCAAGGGCAGTACTGAGTGGTGGGAGAGAATACAAGGTTATTCACTGGTAAAATAGGTATTCCAGAACCTATTTGTTCATTGGGTGCTTTCAATGATGTCATCCATCTAAACTCTTGGGACAAAGTCAATGCTTAACAAATGTTTGAAAGATTTCAGCATCCAAAGAACCTGTCTGTCATTGGAAGAAAATGAGACCAATTATGTAACCATTCTCCTCTTTGGAGACACCAAATGGTTTTGAAAGAAGAATGGCCTCCAGGAAGCACAAGCTCTGGGGTCAGGTGCAGCTTGATTCATTCCCTGGCTCTGTCATTTAATCCTCATTTGAACCTGGGCTTAGCTTCTCTAAGCTTCCGTTTCCTAATCAGGAAACGGGGATAATAACAATTTCTGTTATGGGATTATTAGATTAAAGACGAAAATGATTGCAAAGAGACTCTTGATCATAACTCAGTAAAGGCTAGCCATTATTATTAAAGCAAAGATCTTTATGAGAAACTGTAATGGAGAACCGTGCTTAGCTTCCCCAGGCTTTGTTGGATCACCTGCTTTCTGTACATGGGAGTTCAATGCCGCAGACAGTCTGAACCAGCCTGCTTTCCCAAAAGTGTTCATTAGTGCAGGGGAATTTTGCTTTTTCAGCAGATACAGTTTCAAAGTGCTTTGGCAGGACGTGTTGGTGCCCTGATTAATGGCTCGGTACATATTCATATTGGTAGTAATAGCTAGCACATGTGTATTGCAAGCCATATGCAGCATATTGTCCATTTCATGTTATGATAAACAGCAGCAAGATCTTAAACAGGGACACGCTGGTGAGTGAGCTGGCTGTGACAACTGTCAACACGGCAAAACCAGTTCCTGGATTGCAAGTTCTCTGTAGTTTAAATATCAAAACCAAAAGACAAAAAAAAAAACAACAACCAAAAAACGCAAAACACAAAAACCCCCCAAAAAACAAAAAAAAAACAACAACAACCTAAATTGTTTCCTGTACATTATCTCAGGTCAGACAATGCAATCTGGCTATGAATTCCACCCAAAAGCAAGACTTGCACTGTGGTTATTAGCACACGGCTTCCCCCAGCTCCCTGCCACTTTTTTAGTTAAACTTGACCTAATTAACGATAGGGTTTAGAATTTTGCCATAATGGTCTGAGATTCTTTAGCAAGTTACTTAACGTTAGTATCATGCCATAGCCTGCTGATTTATAACATAACAGGTCACTATTTGTTTCAACAAAACTTAAAGTTTTGTACATGACTAACATTCTAGGGCTCTAAGGCTGGTCTCAAAGAAGAAGGCTCCAAACATCCCTTTCTTTCCAGCCCCAAACACTCTGCTATCTTCTCAAAGAGCTCTCACATCTGCTAAAGATAGAGAAAGGTACACATATGCCAATTACTTAGGAGACTTGTGTTTGGAAATTTCTCTTCAGGGTGCCACAGGACAGCAGAGACCAAGGTAGGGGGAAACAGGGTTTCTTTGCAGTGTTATTTGCTGTCTGAGTATGCTCTTGTTTCCTGTCTTAATATCCCAATCTGCGTGCTTCTGAGGAAGTGCAGGAAGGGTGAAGCCTCTTGTGCAGAAGTTGCCAGCATTTGAAAAGGAGAATATAAAAGAGGCAGTGAGGGGAACACATCTACAAACGTGGGGAGTTCAAATGTGTTCCACAAAAATTTTCAGCTATGCTATTAGTTTGCTTTGAACCCAAAGACTTTCTCTTCCACACTCCACTTCCTCCTCTATAAAACCTGCAAAAAATTTGAAAATGAGAAACTTGATTTCTAATCCTCACTGGGTGATGGTTAGAAGTCACTTAACCTTACCGAGCCTTAGATTCTTGTCTGTAAACTGGGGATAATGTATTTCTTTCTAAGGATTGCTTAAGCTAATGGAGATAAAAGTGGTTTGTAAATGCAAATGTTTGGAATAATCATCTTTCTAGGCCAAAGTGAAATCTTGGAGACTCCCACAAAGACAGACCTGAGTATGTTTGTTTGTTTTTTGTTTTATCTCTGAATTTACCTATGCTATATTCCTTAACTGCATGTTTCTTGGAAGACTTTCTGATGTTCTCTTACTTTATCCAGAGTTCCTAACCCTTTCTGATGGTTGGTGTGAGGGCTTGGTGCTGGAAGATGGTCTACTTGCTTTTCAAATCTTTTCCCCATGAGGGAAAAGAAGTTGAAGGGGCCAGGAGTCTCAAGGGTCTGCTTTCTACATAAGTGAATTCCAGGGACTTAAAATATGCTAAGTTCTGTGGGACAGTAGCTGGAGTCAAGAACTAAGAAGTGCAAGAGTAGGAATTAGAGTCCCCAGCCAGCTGATGAATGGGAGAAACAGTGAGGAACAAAAGGAAAGAACAGCTCAGTAGGAAAAGTTCTGGATGATCCATGGAGGAAATGATCATTATCACAAACTTAAGCGATGTCTAGCCAAATGAGGATAATAAGCTGGACACAAGCCAATGACATCCAGCTATCACTTAAAACATGAGTGCGAAAGTTGGCTGCACCGACTGAAGCACAGTTGGGAGGAACTGTGAGGTCATCGTCACTTTATCATACCTTTATGAGACGTCTTTGTCCAGTTCTGGACTTCCCAGTTGCTCAAGAGGCATGGAGTACTTGGACATAGTTCAACAGACAGAAATAAAGATGATGAAATTGTTAGAGAACCAGAACTATGAGAAAAAGCAAAAAAAGATCTGGTATCATTCAACTCAAAGAAAAGGAGACTAAGGAGACACTTAACTCTTCTGGTCTATGAATTGATTGAGAATGACCCATTGCTTTTGAGGAGCAAACAGGCTTACGTTCAGCAGAAAGGATATATGTTAAGCAATACAGGAAAAACAAAGAACCGATTTCTTGTGAATCCCAAGAGTCTGAACAGGCTCCTGTGGCAAGGGATAGACTTTTTTCCAAACATTGGTCCAGGGGCTACACCAGACTGGAGGATGTGGATGTAACAAAATGCTCAATTTAAACTACTTTGAAAACAATACTGATTGGATTGGCTCCCTGGCTCCATCCCAGAGCTATAATTTGGTGTAGGTGATCAACTTCTCTGGGACTCAGTTTCCTCATCTGTAAAAATAAAAGTAATAGGCCAGATGACCTTCATGGTTGTTCACAGTTGTGAATATTCCTGTTTTGCGATGTGTAGAGTGAGTTGATGGCCACATTTAACATGCTAAAGCTTCCCTCTTTATGAAGGGAGAGTAGTGGCTATGCTGGGGAGGAGAGAGGGCATTTGATATCCAAATGGGATGGCATAACATCCTGTTTGATGGGCTAATGTCATGGGGTGAACCAATTGGGGAGAGCCACAAGGTCCTTATGGGGACTTATCTGGCTTTGAGAGAAAGGAAAGAGAATATAGGGTACTCCTAAAAAGGAGGATGCAGAGAGTGGAAGGGGGGTGTGAGGGGCACCAGCAAGCCACCTAGGAATGAGGACAGGAAAAAGAGACTGTAGAGTGTGTGCCAGGAGGAGCTGATTGCTGCAGCTGGAGTTGGTGCAGCCCCAGAAATCGTGTTGAAATTCTAATCCCCAGGGCAAAAGTATAAGGAGATGGAGCCTTTTCAGAGGTGACTAGGTAATGAGGGTGGAGTCCTCATGAAAGGAATTAGTGCCTTTATAAGCTCATTAGCCATTCCCTCACATGGGGACACAGTTAGAAGTTACCATTCCATGAACTGGAAAGCACACACTCACAAAGCACCTAGTGGGCTTGAACCTTAGTTCTGGACTTCTCAGACTCCTGAACTGTGAGCTATAAATTTCTATTGTTTCCAAGCCACCCAGTAGTGCTAACAGACCAAGACATGTGTTAAGAAGATAGGATCAGGCAAACCCCCAGGACCTGGTCTAGACTCAAAACAGCTAAGGGACTACTCAAGGGATCACAACCTCAAGCCAAGAGCATGGGGGACTATATTCGTGGGAAAAGCCCCAAATCTTTAAAGCCCTACAGGTCTGAAATCATGTAGACTTTGGAACAAGAGAGACTTGGTTTCTATTTTGCCTCTGCTAAATTAGTCAAGAGTCTGGGACAAGATCCTTTTCCTTGTTAGAACAGTTTATAGACAATAAAATGGGGATAATACATCTATTTTATACTATTTTTATGAGGATTAAAGGTGATTATATGTCTGACATATAGTAAGCATAGAAAAATGGCTATAATTCTTGCCTTGGCTTGGGAATGGAATTGGGACAGAATAAAGAGAGACATAGTGACATCATGTGACACAGGAAGGGCCTGAAACTAGACTATGGCTAATAATGATGTCAACTAACTTTTATATAGCATGTTGACCTGGGTTCCTCCATTAGATCCTCATGAATATTTAACTTCAAGTATTGTTAGCCCATTTCCAGATGAGCAATTGAGGCTTCCAGTAAATAATACCTTATCTAAGCTCAATAAGTAAATCAGAGTGGCAATAGTCACTTAAGTCTTCTTGCACCAGAGTCATTGCCTTTTTCCTGACATCTATTTCATGGCGGTGAAAGAGGTGGAGCACGAGAGACTGATTCATGTTTTAAAATTATTACCATGAGCAAGGTGAGGCTCAACTTACGACTTAGTCTGACTGCTGAAAAAAGGATGCTAGACCCTGCCTGGTTGTTCAGCCTACTGAGAATATTGCTGGGACAGAAGGGAAAAGCTGGACTGAGATGCTCAGGCTCAGAGGCACCATGCTTAGGGTGAAGCCCCTCTCCTTATCCTCAGGGTGCCACCAACCCTTCCAATACAAGCAAAGAAAGAGCTAGATTAGTACAGTTTTCTGCTTGTGGCACCCACTGAAGGAAGAGGATTCTGCCATCTCTTTTACATAGAAACATTACCATTGATTTTAGTCATCACTCTGTCCAGGAGCCTCGATAAATAAGATTATTACTGAGTCCCTTAGCTTGTTCCTCAAAGGAGAGCAACCATCTTTGTGTCTCCTAACCACTCCTTTCCAGCCAGCAAAGCATGCTTATGACTCTGCTCTCCTACTTTAGATACTGATAGCAGGACTAAACATTCACTTCTGGTGAGGCCAGACTTATTACAGACATCGACACCCTGCCGTCTCTTTTCTTTCTCACCCCAAAGCACACTCAGACACTCTCTGGGGCCAGGTTCTGGGCTTGTCAGAAAAGGGCTTACATTTTCTTTTCAAAATAGTTTAGATAGAGTCCTGCTGGAAACAAGGAATATGACTAAGTGATTTCTTAAAGTCTCTTCCAGCCGGTGATTCATCAGACACAGAGTCTTAAGTTGGAATGGACTGTAGTATTCTGGGCCAAACGTCTCATTTTTGCAAATGAGGAGAGTGAGGTCCATAGGGGTTAAGAGTTGTGGGGGCTGCTTGCTACAGTGGAAAGAGTATGGGATTTGAAGTTAGAAGTTCTGAGTTTGAAGCCAAACTAATGCTCACATGCTGTGTGACCTTGAACAAGTCATCAACCTCCTTCAAACCCTTGGAAACACATAGACTCAAACTGTGGGAATCCAGATTGGCTCAGATGAATTATAGAACAGCAATTATGAAGTCTTGTTGGGGTTATATCATGCAGCCTTCTGTTACATCACAGTTATGGCTCTCAGACACCAGACTGATAGCTGCTAACCGGTTTCATGACACCCAGCTGGAAGTTGGAGTTGGCTATTTGATAGCTTTTCATGCATTACTAGACTATGGCCTATACCTTGAGGACTAAACTAGGATGAAGTGATCCACAGAGTGTGAAGCAGTAATAGATACTTTAAGTTCATGCTGGATGGACATTTGGGAATTTGTTCAGTGATAATAGGTGGTTTACTGTGCCAATTTTGGTAGTCCACATGGGAGAGGCAGGAGATGGCAGCTTAGTTTCACAAATGAATTGTGGGCCCAAGGGTTGTGTGTTCCCATGGACCACTAATGAGAAGGAGCCATGGAACTCTGAGCCCTATTATCATTTGTACATTGGAAAAGATCAAGTCTGTTTCATCTGGCCCCATTATGAAATACTGGGTACACTGAGCCTGCAAGGGGTTGTCCGAAATCATCTCTCCTACTTATCAAGTGATGCGGTGATTGCCAGTCCTGATATTCTGTTGCTCTCTGGCTCAATGTAATAGACTGGCACTTGCTTCTTTCAGAACTGATAGCTTCCCAAGCTTAATATGAGATACCTTTCTTTTAGTTATTGAAGAGGATTGGGTCTCTTCTCTAGCAATGTCCTTTGGCCCTGGGAGGGCACAACCAATAGATCCTGTGTTTTCTTGTTCTCTTCAGCATAAAATGTTTTCCAAACTTTCAGAAATAATGGTGAGGTCAAGCTTGTAATAAGTAGGGAGTACAGCTTTTTGCTGTAAGCAATAAAAAAGAAAAAAAAGGAGGAAAAAACGCTGTGAGCCAGTTCAGCCAACAATTTCCATCTTTTAAAAAAAAAGTTCAAGTTAGAGCCATGTGGTCTCAATAAAGTAGTAAAATATATTTTCTTTACCCTACACTTCATGTGCCCATAACCTTCCTTTTAAATCATCTCTAACCAGCCCCAAATCACTCTGACCGCAAATCATTTGGTGGCTTTGGTCTCCAGGCAATGGAATGTGCTAGAGTAGACGGGGAGTCGCTACCAAGTGTGCTCCGAGGGAGCTTCCACTCCCCTCACTCAGGCGCACAGACCCCAGCAAAGCCTTGAAAGGGTTCCGCGCTGAGATAGCACATGACATCATAGCTCAATCATTCAGGAAAAAACTGCAACGACTGCAGAATAGCACAACATGCCACAAACCACAGCGGGCAGATAAAGCCCAAGAACGGCTTTTCTTACGAAAACATTCACAAATACCACAGGCAGCTGGCAGAGACACGTTTAATTACATTTACAGAAACCCATTGTATCCATCAGCCCCACCATCTTTGGAGCTGACCAACAAATGGGAAGGTCACTAAAGTCGTCTTGGAAATGGGAAAGCCAGGAAAGCCTGGCATTTATGTCAGTGCATTTCATAAGGTGTGTTATGATTAGATTTGACCCAGCTGTAAAATCATTTGATAGGCTTAGAAAGGATTTCCAAGTGAACTAGACCTCAATAGTAACCTATCTTTAAATTTATAGCTGGAGAGTAAGTGCAGTTCAAGGTGTGAGAAATCAATTATTCAATTCATTATTAATTTAAGAGACACCAAGCTTGTCCTGGGCATACACAAAGCTCTTGCGACTGCCATCTGCCATCACATCAGAGCACTCAGTCTTGTGTTTTGCAAGTGCCACTGGACCTTTTGTTTATTTTTTTTAAAAAGAACTCTTCAAAGAGTTAAGTACACAGACTTTGAAGGGATGGTAAATGTATTGAGTGTGCCTTTAGGCACCTCAGAGAAACAATGTTCAACATGCATTGGCAGAGTATGATTAAAGCTGGAGGGGGGAAAAGAACTGTGCAAATAAAAGTGCTACTTTAAAGAGTACCTAAGCATCATCTTACAATAATTGCTAAAGTGGGAGTTTTAAAGGAGAAGTTGCAGAATCTTGTATGAGACAAGACGTATATGCCTAAATGTCCCATGTGTTTTCTAATTTTAGTCCTAAAGAGGGATCATTGCTGCTAATTCTAGTCTGTGATTTCACCTAAGTGAGGGAAGATTGTCAATAGAAAGGGGGAGAGAGAGAGAGAGAGAAAGAGAGAAAGAGAGAGAGAGAAAGAGAGGAGAGAGACTCAGCAAACCTACACAACAAACAAATGAAAACACTGTAATGATCAAAGTAGGTCTCTTCCCTCAAGGGACAATTAAAAAATCATATAGTAGCTGTAGATAGCAACGTCTAGTAGCTATAATCTTTTCAGAAATATTATTTTATAGCCTGTTAACATATCTGGCAACAATCTTTTTCATCAGATACCTAAGTGTAACTCTCCATTTCATTTGGGGGTGGGGAAAGCTCAAAGGCATGCTCATATCTTCACGTAACTTCTGAAACAACGGCGGAGAGAAAATGCAAGACTCTCAGGTTACTGAAAATAACCTGTTTGCCATTATGTAGTCAATTATAAGCTAGGACTTGCTTTTTAAAATTGCTGGGTTCAGCAGAGATTTCCTGTGGATTTATCAGCAACAGAAATAAACAAGCATTCCACTGAGCTGCACTTGAAAGTGTGAGAGGGGCTTTGGAAAGACTTTTTCATCATGTGGGCAGAAATTTAACTTAACCTGCTAGGATGTTAAGCCATATCCCAGAGTCCTGATGCTTTTCTTAATTATCAGAAAGTTGAAAGCAAGCTGGTCCTTGGAGGGCAGCCCCCTTCTCTGGGGTTCTCCCTTGTTACACAGCACATCACCTATTTCCTTCAAAAGTAGTCCACTTGCTACGCAAGAGAGAGGTGACTTTAGAAACCCTGGAGTGCTCAGGTGGCAAGATCTTTATGCTTGTAAGAGTAGGAGATGGGAGAAAACACTCTGAATGTCATGCTGGTTCCTTCTGGATTAGATCATTTTAAGAGTTCACCAAAATTGCATATTTATAAAACAGTGACAAGTAATGTTTTCCATAAAAACTCAGGAGGGAATGTCAGTTTTTCAGCTTAGTCTTTCCATGGTAGATGAGCTATCAGCAATGCATTCTTCCCTATTGTATTCTGCCTGCCACTTGTTCCCCGAGAACCACAGCCAACTGAATGCTAACTAACGACAGAGGGACCCCTTCCAAAGCGCTTCCAGGAGAAAAAGCGGAGAAAGTAGCGTTTGATTTTCTTAGACAAAGGACTGCAATCGAGGGAGTTCTAGGAAAACAAACAACTTTCAGCCAACTGAACAGCAACAGGTGTGAAAACGCCCAGATTTTTCAAGGGGAAACAAATTAGCAAAACTTTCCAGAGATAAAGTTTTTCTAGCTAGAGTTCATTCAACAACTAAGTAGCTCTTAGGCTGTCAGAAAGTGCTTTGTGAAAGTTTCCTTCTATTTTAACCAGGGATGGAGAGATTTGAAAGAAATTTGCAAGAGTACAAACACACTCGGCGCAACTGCTCCAGGCACATAAACGCAAGAAAGACAAGCTTCTATGAAAGCATCATTTTTAATGGAAAAAAAGGGGGAAGAAGTTTAACTTTACACCGTCCCCCTCCCCCACCCCAAATCTAACAACAGAAAAGTCCCGCGATGCAGGACCCCGCAAGAGGCTTCAGAAGAAGCTATTAGGATAACCCACCACAAGGCAGACCCCCCGCCCCACCAGCGCCCGGGGTACTATCATCCGAGTACCTGCAAGCCGCGGCCGGAAACGCTCAGGTCATTATTTCCTGCACCTCTGCCTACATTTAATACGGACACTTACCACTTGGGTAGAAAATACGCTCTGCCCTCAAAGCAGCTCCTCTTGGGGGTCTTTCAGATCTCGGTTATTCTCAGCGTGCAACTCGAAGGCTCTGAATTCACTGTAGTTTGCAGAATAGAGAAAAGTTCTGAACGGGCAGCCGACTTGCCAACAGCCCGGCCCCCGGCAGGCTGCGCTGAAGGCGTCAGTCCCCGCGTCCCGCCGACTGCAGCCGCCCGAGTGCGCCGCGTCTCGCCGAGGGGCGCGTGTGCGCGGTGTGTGCGAGAGCGCGGCTGCTGGGGAGGGGAGAGGGCGAGGGTGTGTCCCGGGGAGGAATGCTGCTAAGGTCCAGAAATAACTTCCCTGGTTCTGTGTCCTTATCACTCTTAGGAAGACTTTTGCTTTGCCCGGATACCGGGGGATTGCAATCACCCAGGGGGAAGGTAACTTGCAAGACCCATCCACAAACAAGCCACTCTCTCGCCGGTTCAGCAGTGGTTTGAAGGGTTTCCTAAAGAGTTCTGGTCTTTAGCTAACCTGGCATCTCTCCAGACACCTTGCAGGGGAGGGAGAGGAAGCCAGGTGATAGCTAGTAGTGAGTTTAAGGGATCGACTTCCACGTGGGTCTTCCTTATATACCCTTCCACGCAAGGGTATCTTTCATTTATACTTTCCATCCGTATTACTTCTTTTAAGTTAAATTGCTCCTCTGATGCTGCCTTACTGCAAAGCTATGAATTAATTACATTACACATGAAGCCCCTAGGAAAGGGAATGCCAAGAATAAATCTGGTCTTTGTTTCTTTCTTATGTTGAACAAGCCTGCCATTAATCAAGTCTTTCCTCCAACATCGAGGGAATAGACCCAAGGTTGCGACTCATTGTAGGATGAACATATGCATGTCTGGTTGTCCTGCAGTCTTTTCTCTGCAGCATTATGTCATAGTGATTCACTTACCACACGGACCGATATTAAGGAGAAACAAAAGGAGAAACAAAACTAACCATTTAATAAAAACCTACCTATTTGCCAATTACAACCCACTGGCAGACAGGGCTTCATTTTTGTACATTTTAAAAGATTACTTCACTACTTCCAGTTTTTCTCATCTTCCAGTCCCAGAATCGCTTTTCATTAGCCAGTCTGAGAAACAGAAACCCAGGATTGTATTTGGAAATTTAAAGAAGAAACTCACAAGGGACCCATGAAGCTATTAATTCTAATGTAGCGTATAAAACGTCAAAGGCATGACAGATTCTTGATGTCAATTAGGAACAGTATCAGAAAATGTGTTCCAGAAATAGAATGATCTTGAGAGGTCAGCAATAGAGACAGTGCAAGAAATATTTCCTTTTGAATTAAGGAAAGAATGTTAAACATATTGCACGTGGATCTTTAGTTCACATTTATTATCCCGAGGAAGTGATGGGTCATAAAATATTGAATATTTTCTTCCTTATTAAATTTTCCCCTTCCTTTGGGAATCAATGTAAAGTTAATAAGACTGAGATTGCTATTCAAACTGAAAATACCTGGGTTTGGCAAGTTCTGTCCCTTCTTGCATGTTCTCCTCCTCCCCCTGCCATACCCTTCAGTTGCAGAGTTTTACTAGGATTATTGAATAACAGAGTCAAATACTGCAGTTCATCCAAAAGACATCACAGGGTGGTCTTATTGGGTGCATTCTGCCAAAACACGTTTTATTTCCTAGCCACTGTTCTCATCTCCAGGACTAGTAGTGAAAACAATCTTTCCTTTGCAAATTAGGGGAGACATTTTATTGGTTAAAGCACTCAGGCAAAAGCAGAAGGAAAAATGTGGACAGTTTCAGCTTATGAACAGCAGGAGCCCAGAAATCCAAATAGCCCCTTCAACAACTCTTGCTAAATCTGTAAATGTTTTAGATGTCCACAATGTAGTCTAAGCATCCAACATGTGTGCAAGTCTTAGAGATGACCATTTTCATGGTCCTGTTCACTTGTGTGGCTTTGATTGAAACAGTAGATGCTATTTGTTCACATCCTGGGCAGAAGAAGGCTACCTCTTGGGCTACAGCCACAAGTAGTGCCCAGTGTTCCTGGAAACCCTGCCTTTGTTTTCTGTGATCTGCCCATTTGCTTGCACTTCAAGTGAGAACTACCCCAATGCTGGATGTTCTGTAGAATTTCTTGGGTCAGGAGAGTACTAGGGAACAGGTGGGGATCTTGTAGACAAAGAATATTTCCTGACCCCTACTGAGAACTACTAATTTAAAATCTTCCTCTGTCTGGAAGCCATGCCATCAGTTTTATTTTTAGTAAATTAATGTTTTGAATAATAGAGTCACATAATCTAAATAAAAGTACATGCACTAGCACTGGTGCCCAAATGCTCAAACCATACACCCCCCTATAGGTTACCACTGATTTTAGTTTTCTCTGCAGAAAACAAAAAGTTTTCTTTATGTGCATAAGTGCAAAACCGAATTCTTACTCTTTTTTCTTTACTACTTTCTTAAAATTTTTTTGTGCATTACAATTATATATGTTAGTGGGAATCATTGTTACATCTTTATACATGCTCTTTATTTCTTGAAAATACTATATGCAAAACAATTGCTGGCCTTTATCCTGTGTTCCTTTGCTTAAATATACTTTAGGTTGCTTGCCGTATTATGTTTAATTTTTCATTTATTTGGAAACAAACACTGATTCAGCACCTACTCTATGTCAAGTACTGCTGTATATGCTACTGACACAGAAGTGAACAAACTGAAAAAAGTTGAGGCCCTGTGGCATTTATATCTTAGGGAAGGGACTCACAAAGCAGCTTTTAACCATAATAAAAAAGTAAATTACACATTGTGTTAGAACATAATGGGAGCAATTGAAAAAATAAAGCAAGATAATGAGGGTTGAGAATAGGGGTGCTTATAATTTAAGGTGGAATGATCAGAGGTGGCTTTATTGAGAAAGTGGCATGTCAGCAAAAACTTGGTGGTGAGACAGTGAACTTTGGGATTATTTGGGGAGTGTGGTGATCCAGGCAGAGGGAACAGTGGGAGCAGAGCCCTGAAGTGGCAGTATGTTTGAAGAGCAGCAGAGGCCAGTGTGGCTGGAGCAGAGGATGTGCAGTAAAATGTCATATGAGGTCAGAGAGGAAACAGGGGAGTCAGGCCATGCAGGAACTTGTAAACAAGTACAAGATTTTGGCTTTTACTCTTAGAGCAATGGACTGCCATTAGAGGGTCTGGAGAAAAGGAGAGACGTGATGTAAGTTACATATA
>CM053403.1:132762239-132833111 GCA_028644305.1 Xerus rutilus
ATGATCATTCCGCCTTCAGTTGGAGTTTCACCACTTAGCTTTACAGAATGCCTCATGTGTATTTGTTGGCTGAAATCCCACCCCATCTAATGGTAAGGTTGTAACCTTACTTTATTTTCAGTTCCTTTTCCCTTTGCCTTTTCTTGTTCTTTCACATGGGTGCTTTCTGAGTCACTTTGATTTGTGTGTGTCTCTTGCATGCAGGATTTCATTCTGTGATACTGTTCTTTGCCTCCATCCTTGCTCACCCAGGTCCTGCACCTATTATGGCAACACAATGGATATAGCTTTCTGCAATTGCTCTCTGGTGGAAGCCCCTCAGCTTCAGGGGAGGATATTTTCTGGGTGCTTTGTGAGATTGCCATCACTTAGTTTGCTAATATGAACACTAAAATGTTATCTTGGGAATAAAATGTTTGTGTATATAACTTAGGCTAGGCTTCTATTTGTAGTATTTTTTCAGGAGTCGCTGTTATTATAATAATAGAACAGCTTTTTTTTTTTTTTTTTTTTTTTAGTACTGAGGATTGAACTCATGGGCACTCAACCACTGAGCCACATCCTCAGCCCTATTTTGTGTTTTATGCAGAGATAGGGTCTGATCGAGTTGCTTAGTGCCTCGCTGTCACTGAGGCTGGCTTTGAACTCGCGATTCTCCTGTCTCAGCCTCCCAAAGTGCTGGGATTACAGGCGTGCACCACTGCGCCAGCCCAGATGCAGCTTTAAAATGATTATTTTGATAGTGATACAAATAATACCTTACTTGGGCAGCCTGGCACTTGTCCTTATTGGTTCTTCCAATACTACTGAGAGTTTGATGGAGCAAGTATTCCCATTAAACAGATGGGAGAGACTGAGGTAGGAGTTCTCAAGAGTATACTTCCTCATCATTTCTAACACGATTAGACAGACAATTTAGCCTTGATGGAGTGGGGGGAGAGATATATTTTCTAGGGCTCAAAAGACAGAGTGTCAAATTAATAATAAGTCAATTTATACTGGTCTCAGCTCTCTTCTGAAAACACAGTGTTGTTGAAACACTGGTGGGTTTACTAAGAGGCCGTAGAATCTGCTTCTCTGGAGAAACTTGAAAAATAAAAGAGATCTTCATCTTTTGGGCACAGTTTGAGTGTGGTCCTGCCCCAGGACATGGGTGACTGGCCAACCTCCGGGGTCCCCTCCCCTGAAATGCTCAAAAGATCATTTCAGGGGGTCTGCATGATTCCTTTTCAAACTTAGGCACCGGAAGTATGCTCTGTCAAGAGATTGTTATCAACGATATTCAGACTGAAAAGCATAAAGTGGTTATGTAACAAGATGCTACCTAAAGGAGAAACTGAAGTATAGACTTGATTAGAGCATAATGCTACTTCTCTTTTGGGCTTAGAGACAAAGAGATTATGATCAACTTCCAATTGCCTCGGGTTAAAGTAAACATAAAAGTTCCCATATGCCCATTTTCTTTTCTGAGCTGAAAGAAAAATGGGAGAAATACATGAAGATCTTTCACATGGAGACCCTTCAGGATAATGTTTTCTTCTAACTCAAAATTCCCCAGTTGTCCTGCAACTCAACATCTGAACCTTGCCAGCCAGTAAGAAAGACATGGTTTGAGCAAGACTGGAATTCTGAACATTCTTTGAGGCATCATAAAAATCCTAAAGTGATGGACAAATGCTTATGTTGTGGTCATGCAAAGAAAAGCCCCCTCGTGATTTGGGATTGAGTTTGTTCATTTATATTTATAGTTTTTGCACAGAAGGAATGTAGAATTTGGCATGGAGAAG
Source organism: Xerus rutilus (assembly GCA_028644305.1). NCBI lineage: Eukaryota > Metazoa > Chordata > Mammalia > Rodentia > Sciuridae > Xerus > Xerus rutilus. Next base: position 132,764,027 of record CM053403.1, read on the forward strand.
AGAATAGGGAAAGGAAGGAAGGAATGGAGGCCAGGTTTGTGTGTGTGTGTGTGTGTGTGTGTGTGTGTGTGTGTGTGTGTTTCAACCCAGAGTCTACAGAGTAGGGAGAGAGGATTTTGGGTAGTTTTGTTCACTTGCTTTGAAGCAGAGTCTTCTTTAGGTCTCTAGTGTGGGAGAATGACTGGAAGAATTCTTTACTTTCCTTGTTAGCAGCACCATCTGTTTACAATGAAAGCTTGGCTTCCACTTTTTGGCGCAAATAAAAACCCTAGGGTGCCCATATAAGTCAAACAGATGAGGCATGTATTCCCAGACCCAAAGAATAACCCTCCTCTGCCTTCACAGGGCTTTCATGGTAGATTTACAGAGCATCTTATCCCCACATAAATTTAGTAGGAAGCTTCTGAGAAGCAAAGGTGGGTCATAGGTCACTGGAATTCACAGCCCAGTCAGGTCATCTGCCACTTAATGACATAATGGACCCCTTGGGTCATGCTTGCCCAGAAAGGTTAGTAAATGGCAGAAAAGCCATATAGTAAAAATTTCTTTCACCACTTGTCATGGGATTCTTAAACATTTGGGAGAGGGATTTACACACCCAAACAAGGGAATATGGAAATATGGTCTTTGCATAATTGCTAAAATTGGACCATGTTCCCATAAACAGCAAAGCACATAGTAAACAAACAAGAGAAAACTTTCTGGTACCAACAATCAAGACTGGGGTGGGGAAAATATGGGATGGAGAAGAAAAAAGGGCCTGAAAACAGGAGTTGCACATCCTTCTTTCTCACTCTGCTTTGTGCTATATACTTGCCCTTGGCGGGAAACACACAGCTCCCCACCTGGAAGCTGGGAATTTTTACCTTCTACCAAAAACAAATTCCAGATAAAGATTTGTAAGACAATGACAACCATGAATAAGCTGCACATTTTGAAAAATTTTAGTAGTGACGAGAGAGAAGTTTCACATCGTATTATGTGTGTGCCATTGTTCATTGTTTATGGACCCTGTTCCCCACTAGGCTATCTGGTGTACACTGAACATTCAGAGGTTGACCAATGGCTCAAGGAGAGAAAAAAAAAAAAACAAAAAACAAAAGATCCATATGCATTTGAAACAGTTGAAGAAGAATGAAGGATGCATTTGCTAGTCTGGGACTGTGGTTCTTGAGATGTGTTCTTCAAAATCAAATTGGTCTCCAGAAATGCAAATTCCCAGGTAATATAGCTTGGATTCAGAAGGCCAGGGCAGGGCTAAGAGACCTGAATCTTTAACAAGTATCCTCATGGGCTGGGGATATAGCTCAGTTGGTAGAGGGCTTGCCTTGCTTGCACAAGGCCCTGGGTTCAATCCCCAGCACCACAAAAACAAAACAAGTATCCTCAGCAAAGTGGTGGAAATGAACCTCAAAGCCCACTTTGAGAATTACTAGTCTATAATGCTGTTACTTTATTTAAAAAGAAATGTGAGGGAAATAACATTTACTGAGTCCTGACCACCCACAGTTTTTGCATGTGCCCTGCCATTTAATTGCAGGGTAGGTCCACAATTTAGTCAGAAATTCAGTCAGGGGCTACATTCAGTCTGAGCTTTCCCTTGACAAGTGTGCTGCTCTCTCTCCCTGAGCTGGGAGAAAGTCAGAGTGTGTGATATGCACTTGTCCCTAGCATGCCTTCCTTGAGTCAGCCCTAACATGGTGTCCAAAGTGATCTATGATCATGGCTTAACATTATACTCTCTTAATTACTCTGTGATATGCTTCTTCACTGAGTGGAATTTGACATCTTCTTGGTTGAGTTCCCTGTTTTTTTGCCCATTGGAGAACAATTATTTTTCAAAGTGCCATTAGTGTAAAAATGAACTAAGTCTCATTAATCAAGCCTGCTAAACTACATTGTTAACATGGAGCCAGGGTGGCTTGTGGTTTGGATTCAGTTAATTTTGTTCTCTTCCATGTCAGCAGGCTGTGTATTTGTCCACTAGTCTTCAACATTTGTGCTAAGAGTCAGGAAAATGTGTGGATGGATTTGTAGAACTTTGTCACTACTGCTGAAAAAGTATACACTCTACTGATCCCTGGTTAGAAGAATTATGTTTTTCATCATGGAGAATCAGGTTTCTGTTCAAGACTAAGTCTGGTGACAGTTAAATCTGATACTTTAGAAAATTTGTAGGAAACTAGGCCTGAGAGAGACCCAGAATCATGGATGCTGTTCTTTTAAGGACTCCATGAGGAATAATAATACTAAGAAGTGCCAGTTCACCTAATCAGACTCGCAAACACTGTGCATGTAAGATAACCCTGGAATTTGCTATAAATACAAATTCCTTCACCACCAGCTATTAGTAGCCATAGATTTGAGGTGGTTCTACTGAAAGATCCTCCACCAGAATGTGAAGAACCAACTCTACTGATACCAGCTCACCCTCAGCCACAAGTCTTTCCAAGCCCAGACAGTTGAAGACACTCCTACAGCAGCAGCAGCAGCAGTAGCAGCAGCATCTTAACGTGCAGACTGGATTAGGTCATGTCGCTGTTTAAAACAATTAAGTGGCCGCCTGTTGCAATTAGATTAAAAGCCAAAGTCAACTAAATGCCAAATGGAACATGCATGATCTGGCTACTGCTTACATCTGCAACTCTCTTTGTCTCCCTTCTAAATTCCAGCCTGCTGGGTTTCTTTCAGCTCCTGGTCCATCTCAACACCCTTCATGCTGAGGCCTTTGCAACAGTTTCTAGTTATCCTTTAAATCTTAGCTCTTAAGCCATCTGTCTCCTCAGAGAATCCTCCTCCTGCCTTAGACTCTGTCTCCTCATCACCCATCAATGACATGTGTCTCCTGCTGAATGAAGAGTAGTCTCCATGGGCATGTTCATGTCCATTGCTCAGTGCCTCAAACAGACCTGGAACATAATAGATGGTCAAAAATGAAGGAGCAGTCAGGGCTTGGTTATGGCTGGGGGCAGCTGTATCCTTAAAAACTGCACATAATCCATTAAGCATCCAGATCTCATGGATGTTGAACTAAGATTATGGTAAGAATTCTTGCTGCCATCTAAAAACCTAAAAGCAAATCTAAAGGTTAGCATCCATATAAGAAAAAAAAAGTGTTTTTGGATTTATAATGATCTATTGGATGATGAAAGAGAGGAGTTTAGTAGGAGAAGAGCTTATGAATAAATAAATACCAATTCACAGTGGCTCATATTTTCCTTGGAGGAAAGGATTTATTCTTGTGGCTGGGGAGAGGTGACAGGTGGCATTTTTGATTCCTGATGTCATCCAAGAGCTTCAAATTGAAGGGACGAGTGTGAGTGCAGCCCACCTGCTGTGCACACCCACCATACTTGTAATTTCCTCCTAATATTCCAACATGGTTGGCCTTTCAAAACCCTTTATTTCTGTACAATAAAAGGGGTTAAAATAGAAACAAAGATGAGGGCACAATTTATTTTTTAGATGCTTGTATTATCCTTTCAGGTTATCTGTAAGAGTGTGGCCCTTACAGCCCTAGAAAGCAGAGGCTGGAGATGGCAGTGCCCAAAGTTCCCAGATTCTTCCAGAAGCAGACATTAGTTGTCATAGAGCAAACTTGAAAGAGTTCCTGCTATCTCCAGGAATGCAGCGTAGAGTCTAAATATGTACTAAAACCATACAAACCAACAGCTCCCTATAATTCCCAACTGTGTATTGACACAGTTATTTCATTTCCTTTTCCCAGGTATCCTATGAGCAGCTATTATGATCCCCATGTCACAGAAGAAGAAACTGAGGCATGGAGTAAAAATGATGTGGTTCACTAGCCAGTGAAATACCTAGAAGGTGCTGGGACTGGGATATTACACTCCACTTTGTGGTTGCCTCATTTCTCTTCCCTGTTCTCATCAGTATTACATTTTTTTCTTTCCTAAGAAAAAAAACAATAAACTTTACTGATGATTTCTTTTCAAAGCAATAACAGGGCTTTAAAATTCTATTAAACATCTCCCTTTCTCTCTCCAAAACTCAATCCCTTACATTTTTCAAGTTGGAAGAAAATCAGGTGGTGGCCTTGCTGGTAGAGGGAACTTCATAATGACACTTCCTGAAGTTTTCCTTTTTTTCTTCTTATAGCCAAAGTAATAATTATAATAGTTACCTTTATTGATAATGAGAACTACATTTTATATATAGTCTGCAATTACCATAATAACCTTGTAAAGTTGGTTTTATAATTATCCTCATTTTATAGTGTGGGACACTGAGGTTTGAAGGAGTTGGATGACTGGTGAAGAGTACATGGAAAATAAGTGGGGAGACAGAATTGGGACCCAAGATCTTTGCTGTACTCATCCATTTACTCTTTCTTGGATTATAAGGTTGTGGAGCTCCCTCCCCCTTAATCAGCTCCTATTCCTTTTCTGGTGACCCAGGAACTGCAAAGCCTATGGATACAAAAGTGGGGAACCCATCTCCATACTTCATTCCCCCACTGTGAACTGCTTGCTTATAACTTAGGTTCTAGGATTATGAAAGAGAAAGGCATAGCCAAAGTGGAATCCCTTAACAAAAAGAAGTGCAACTAAATTCTCCTTTGTAAGTAAAGAGAGTGGATTTAAAAAAAAAATTACTTCAGTTTGAGGAACCACCCTCCTCTGAACGAATTTTTGATATTTTTAGAATTTAGAATTTGCTCTCTCTCTCTCTCTTTTTTTTTTTTTAAAGTACTGGTAACTGAACCTAGGACTTACCACATGCTACAAGTGAGCACTCTACCTCTACCACTGAGCTATATACCCCAACCCTTTCTATTTTTCACTTTGAGATAGGGTCTAAATTGTCTAGGCTGGCCTCCAAATTGCAACTCTCCTGCCTCAGTCTCCTGAGTTGCTGGGATTACAGGCATGCACCACTGTGCCCAGCTAGAATTCATTCTTTTAAAATTTGCTTGTGTAAATGTTTTATCCTTGAGGCCTGAAATGAGAAAATGTTTAACCCACTCAAAAGATACCAGTATCCAAAGGAATCTCTTCGCCACGTGATTCAAAATGGAACAAGTTAGAGTTAGGAAGAAGACGGGGCAGGAGGCACACAAGCTGAAGGCAAGATTTCTTTGTGTACAGATTCTATTGTCACAAAATTAAAGTTGAATCCTTGAAATGCACCCCCATTTAAACTCAAAGCAGAAAGGAGTATGTAGGGGCTGGGATTGTAGCTCAGCGGTAGAGTACTTGCCTTGCATGCGTGAGGCCCTGGGTTTGATCCTCAGCACCACATACAAAGCAATAAAATAAAGACATTGCGTCCAAATACAACTAAAAAAAATATTTTTTAAAAAAGAAAGGAGTATGTAAAGGACAGGCAAAAATATATATGTGTGTATGTGTTTGTGTGTGTGTGTGAACAGTCATCAAAACCCAAGGACTGTTAAAAAGATAAAAGAAGAAGATAGAAAAAAAAAAGGTTAACACTATCATTTCTTCCTTAACAATCACATCATAAATAACTTTCCCCTGCAAGCAGCAAACTCCATAACTTGAAAGCAAAGACCTCATAAATTGACTGTGGGTGGATTCTTCCCTTGTTTAACCACAAAGCAGTGATTCTTTAAAACTGAAGGCTCCTGCTGCTATACTTCTCAGAGGGAGTCACTAGTAGGATTCAGAAGAGCTGACATTCATTGCAGCAGTGACTGACACCTCAAAGATAATAGGAGAGGAATCATAGCACCCGCTTGGGCTGGGATATAGCAGCAAGATCTTTCAGATGTCATCTCGGCCTCTCCAAGATTTGCCCTGAGGACCACTCCCATTGCCGTGGGTTTAGTCTACTATTGGTGGAGCTGGCAAGGTGTGGGGACACATGCTTTTGATTATCTGAGGAGAACGACTATAAAGAGCAAAACTTAATCCAAGAAGGAATGTAAATCCACCCTTGGTGCCCTGTTGAAATGTAATGTCAGTACTTAAGAATTCCTTTTGCCACCAAATGGACTCGGGCCAGGTACTGACACTCAGACCCCAAGCTCTGTTATTTTCCTTGTGAAACTGTGAGGAGAAATGTCTTTATGATTACCAAAGTACGTGTGGATAGATGATAATGAAGATAAATCATTTTTCCCTTCCTCGATACTCAAGCCCTTCGTGGTACATGCCACAAGTAGCTTTTTAAAAAAAATCATGTATTTGTTTATACAATGTTTGGGACAAAAAATGTATGAAACTGAAGCATGAATATGCTTTCTATCCTTGATGCCTTTTATATAAATTTGTAAAAGTATTGCTTTATGAAAAAACAATTTTAACTTTGCATCTTCCTTAGAAATGAGGGCACAAGTACTCAAAGATGCCTTGCAGGAAATTTGAGCCAGATCTTCTATGCAGCAGTTCATTCCCTTAGCCTAGACCTTTAATATAATGCTAATCAATCAACCTCTTAATATTCATGCACTAGTGCTTATTGGCTCTGGCTCCTCCTCACATTTGAAGAATCTTGTGGCCACTGTGTTTTAAATGCCCATAGTCTATTGTCAATAGTGCTCCTGTGGCTTTTTATTCATGCATTCAACTTTGGACGCTTCAAATAGCTTATTGAAATGGCACTGACTCACACTGATGTGGTTTACCCTGCAGGGCCATGGAGAAACACATGCTTTTGGAAAGAAGAGAGACTTTTGTTCTTTGGGTAGCTTTCATTTCATTGTACTTTTGGCTCCCATTTTCAGCTTTAAATTATTTTCCTGTGTTCTTAAAAAAATAGTGAAAAAATATACCCCAGTTAGTGGACAGAGCAGGGCTCTAACCACATCTGGAACTTCAGATCAGCAATGAAAGTTCACTCTGTGAAACAAAGGCCAATGAGACCATTTAATGAACACTTGTAAAAGTACACACAATACTTATAAAGGGATCTTCACCAGAGTCTCATTTGTTTATTGCTGTTTTATGGTTTTCAAAATTGGAGAAAGTTATTTTAAACATATATGATACACATATGAGCAATTTCCAGATAAGAAGAAATTTTGGGCAATAAATGTCCATCAGGTCAGCCAGGGTGGTGGTTCTCTCCCTTTTGTGGCCTGGGGGCTATGGTTTTGGACTTCAGGGGTCTCCCAGTACAGCGCTGTCCCTGTCATAGAACTCTCATTAATTTATTACTATTATAGCTTTTTAAATATGAGCAACTGAGTGCACAGTGTCATTTTAAATTTTAATGTAGTCAAGGATTTAAAGAAAAACTGATTAAGACCAATATAGGGCTCAAAAGATAGGGAAGAGAAAAAAAAAGACAAGAGGCAGGAACTAAGCCAAGAGGAAAGGAGATTTCATTTTCTTCATGAGACTGAAGATTCTTTGCTAGAGTCGAGGCGCCATCCCCACAGACAGAGTTACTTCTGATGGACATTACTTATGACATTACTCAGGCAGACAAAGAACAGCTGAAACCAAATTCTCCAGCCTTTAAATGAATTCCCAGCTATGAACCAGAAGAATAACAGAGTCAGGTCTTCAGGGCAGCTGGATTTGCAGCTCTCCAACTCAGATTTCTTTTCACAAGGTTGGCATGACTTTGTGACATCCATGTTGTATTTATGGGGTACCACTACCATGCTTTAAGATAATCTTTGGACATGTGCCCATGAATTAGTATAATCTAATTGCCCACTTTTATCCATAATGAGCTCTAGTTTTCAGAGCCAGCATGACTTGGGGCACACTCTTTGTCTCCAGGAAGACTTGGGGGTAATCTCAATGGCTCATTATTTCTAATTACTTTACATCTAAAAGTATAGGGCTGACCTCACTCAACAAACCAGCCAAAGGAGGTAAGATGCTTCTCTCTACCACTTCCCTCTCAAATATAAATAGGTATTTCACAACCAGACCCTTACAGCCAAAATCTAAAACCTGCATCTATTTCTGGCATTGTTATCTGGAATACAGGATGCAGCATGATTAACTGTAGGGTGTTGACACACATCCAAAAGATGAGGGGAAGATGATGTAAATTGGTAACAATTAGGACTGGGGACGTGATCTAGGGCTAGGAGACTTCTGAAAGGAATTGTAATGTATGTTCGTTAATTCAGTATGGCCATCAAGAACACATAATGTATCAGTCAATATATTTGTCTTGGCAATATTTCAGTATCTACATTCATAGTAGAGTGACCAGATCATCTGAGCTTGCTCTGGACCTTTGGAGTTTGAGCACTGAACAATCTGCAGCCCAGAAAACCTTCAGTCTTAGGCAAACTGGGATGGTTGGCCACCCTACAAGCACCTAGACACAAGCATTTGAAAGAAGTAAATGGCAATGCATTTCAAAGAGTGACATTAGAAACTCACTACTTCTGATAATGCCAGAATATTTTCACTTGTCTTGGTTTGTTACTGAAGGATCTGGAGGTGGAAAAGGCATTCAGGACACAGAAACTTCAGCCCTGACAGTTGCAAGATGGATTCTTTATGGTGCAAGCCCAGAAGTTCTGAATACTGTGAGTGGATAGTTCAAAGAACTTTTTTGAATTTCATGGTTTGGGACACACCAATCCTCAAGTGTAAGCATGAATTTTCCTTTCTCACTCCCTTCTTCCAGATGGAATTCTGTGTGCTGCTATTTGCCTCCTGAACTCTGGGAGAAGATTATTAGGAAGTTCAGAGCTATGAAGTACTCTGTGAACCCATCTAAGCTATCCCTAAGGAGCTTCTATTAAAACAGAAAAATATTTTTCTGAAGATATTTTTGGTGACATATCTTTGTTTCTTTTGGATAAGTTCACCTTGCTGAGACTTTGAAACAGGTGTAAGGCAGTCTAGTTCAATTCACCTTATATTTAGGAGACAAATGTCTTAGATTTTGGACCTGCAGAAAAATGTACATCTGCACTTTGGATAAAATCATTATTCCAGAATGCTGCCAAGAAATACTTTCACCATGGTTCAGCTGTTGGACATATGGAGCAAGGGAGTTGGGGCCTGACTTGGCCCAAGCTATCATGGCTCTTGGAGGGTCAACTCCAAATCAGAGGAAGCTGTGGAGACTTCTCTAGGATCAGAGAAGTTAACACTCTGGGAGAAGTCATATGTTGGGATTGTGTGGATCATGAGAACCATCACATGGAATTGGTGGTGTATGTGCTCCCTAATTAGAAGGAGCTGAAGATGTGATCTAAGAAATTACAAAATGAGCATTTTTTTAAAGAACCCAGATTTCAAGGGCACCTCATTTCTTAAAATTAGAGCCATTTGAGGAAACTGAGAAGAGGTCTGTGGTTGACATATTTGGACAGGTGCACTTGACCTCATTAAGGAGACCATATCCTCTTAAGTTTTTTTGGTAGGACAGAGAATCAAGCAGCCTTTAAGAAATCTACATACTACCCCAAACTAGAAAACCCATGCAGAGTATCAGTCCATATTCTAGGTAATCATGTATTAAAATGGTACTGGAAAGCCCAAAATTTGAAACAGACAAATACCAGAAATTAAATGTAGACTTCAGAAATCATCATTACAACTTTATCATGGCATAAGACTTCAAGGACCTCGGTTTTAGTTGTAGATAATCTGATGGTCTTGCAAAACATATACGTCAAGTTGGAAACACTGACTGATGGGATCTTCATTTTGAGGGGCTTTTGTTGTTAGTTTTGTTGTTTTCTCAGATGTTAACAAAAAGGAGAGCGAAAAGTACTGTGTTAGTGTTTGGGCTTCAGGAACTCTGGCAGTTGGCTCCTTGGCAAGGTGTGATGGAAGAGCTCAGAGAACCAATTCAGGTCAGTGGGGAATGATTGATAGCCATTTCTGAATAAGCTTAGACTTCAATAAAAACTGGTAGAATGGCCTCAACTTTCATTGTTGGTAGAGCTCATGAGGAAGAAAGAGAAAGGAGCAATGTATGGTGGCAATGCTCAGCACACAAGTGCCAATGGCAGAGTTTGGCCAAGTCTTGTGGCATAGAATTGAGAATAAGAAAATAACTCATTTGTGGATATCAGATTCAGGCTAGCCCGGTCTGGTCACTGGTCCAGTCAGGGGGCCTGGGTAGATAGGATTTGCTTCCAACTTGCAGTATTTACTTCTGAGATTTTTCAAACTTGTTGACTGCTCTTCTCAGGGACTACACTCTAGAAGTAAGCCAGTGGGAGACAGATTTGACAATAAATCCATGTCTGCACAAGATTTGGGGATGTGGAGTCACACACAACGCTTTTGTTGTGGCAAGGAAGGTCACTCATTAACATATGATCTCTCTATATGGCTAGAGAACCTGAGAATAGGAACTACCCACTGCTGGCTGCCACTCTTGAACCCAATCCTCTATTTTTTTTCTTGTGATCACTGCTTGATGAAGTGAACTGATGAACCAACGTCAGCATCATCTCCCTAAAGCCAGACTTCTGGTTATAGAAAAAAAACAACCCTTCTGTCACTATAATCAGATTGCCTATTTATTATTCATGGGTGAATAAAATTTTGGCCAGTGTACAACTTGACCTGAGGCACAGTGCCCTGCATGGAGGAAGTCTGAATTCTGCTGCTAAATGTTTGACTTCAGGATAATTCTAGATTCCCCAGTCTTACTGAGAGGCAATATTCTCCATAGCCTTGGAGAGAATGCTACTCAGTTCAACAGGAGACAGGAAGGAAACGGGGGTGTATTGAAGCATGAGCTGGAAGAAACTCTGGGAGCCTCAGGGGGCTGAACCTTCTTTGTGGGAAACTGCTGTGATTCCAGCAAGACAAAACTCGGTAAGGCAAAAAGTATTTCCCCTTCCCTCATCCTCTGCCATCCTACTCCTGTTCTACTGATCAGGGAATGGAGGCAAAAAATGAAAGATACCAAAAATGGACCAGAGATTCATGGAAGTTGGGGAATAAAAAAAAACCAAACAAACAAAAAACCAAAACAAGTTTAGCGGCTTGTGATATGGGACAAAGTTTAAGAGAAAAGAGAGATTGAGGGAGGAAGAAGATAATGTGGATTTCTTAAGAGTTTTCCTCACGTATTATCTGATGCAAGAAATGCCAGTGACATTTATATTATAGATTTCAAGAATTTGGGATATGGATTTGTGTTTCTTTGGGAAGTAATATCATGGAGTTTCAGCCTCATCAAGACTGACGCTATAATATTTCATGAAAGTCACAGCATTTGAGAGGAGAAGACTACAGCCGCTTTGAACAAAAATGTGGGGTTCATGAGGCAATCATTGGGGTTGCTAGGGGCACGCTTCATATAGATGCCTTTGTGAAATTGTAGACCCCATTAGTTAGAAAGTGTGTCGGTCAGCCCTCTGTCTCTGCGGTTTCTGCATGGGTGGATTCAACCAACTGTGAGTTGAAAATATTTGTAAAAAGAAACCACAACTGTGCTAAATATGCACAGATTTTTTTTTGTCTTTATTCCCTACACAGTACAGTATGCCAGCTACTTACAAAGCATTTACATTGTATTAGCTATTTTAAATAATCTAGAGATGATTTAAGCATACAGAAGGATGCAAGTAGGTTACACAGAAATTCCACTCCATTTTGCATAGGGGAACTTGAGCATCTGTGGATTTTGGAATACTGAGGGACGGCTATAGTTATTCACATTAATGAGCCTCTATTTGTTTGCTCCAGGGTCTCTCCTTCCAACACACATTTGTAGGTTATATTTTAGAACTAGATGTCCCCCAAAGACCCATGTGTTAAAGGATTGGTCTCCAGCTTCATGCAACTGAGAGCTGATAGAAACTTTAAGATGTGGGGTCTAGTGGAGGTCACTGGGGTTATAGCCTTGAAAGGGACTGTGGAACCCTGGTCTCTCCCTGTTTCTTTGTCATGTTCCAGCCATGCCTTTGCTGCACCATGTACCCAACACCCCCACTATGATGTGCTGCCTTACCACAGGCACAAAAGCGATGGGACGGCTTGATCATGAACTGAAACCTTTGAGACATGAGTCAAAAATAAGCCTTTCCCCTTTATAAGTTTACTACCTTATTACTATTTTGTTATAGTAGCAGAAACTGACAGATGCATAAGTGCTGCTCCTGATGTGACACTGCTGTATGGCCACAGCGGTAATTAGTTTAGGGTGGTATTCCCAAGTGGGCCAACCAAAGTCTCTGCTCTGGAATTGTAAAAAGGAGACCTACTGAGAAGTGGGCTTTTTAAGTGGGGGCATTATACTGTGCAAACTTGGGAGTAGCTGGTGGTCATATTTCTAATGCATGGACTGAGAGGACAGGGTGAGATCATCAGCCAGCTGAAGAGGCAGAACAGAATCCTTGTGGTGTGAAGTCCCTTGTTAACCATTCATTCCAGAGACCCAGCTACTGTCTGTCCTTAAGTCTCTTGCTCTAATAATAATGTTTTCAGTTTGCTTTTGCTAGTTCAAGTTGATTTTCTTAAAGCCAAATTTTTTTTCCAAAAAATATTTTAAAAGCCACTCACAAGTAATTAGCATTCTAGAGGAATAATAACAGCATGACTCAGCCTCTGGACCACTGGGCTAACAAATAACCCTATCTCTATGTACTCAGGCAAGTTACTCAAATTTTATCTTTACCAAATTGTTAAGTGGAGATAATTTTTATACCCACCTTATAAACTTGTCGTAATTGTGGCAAAAATGCAAGTGTCATGGTGTTTAGCCTTCAGGAAACATTGCCATATTATTAGTATTATTGATACTCTATTAAATATTTGAAATATAAGATTCTGCCATCATTGATTTTTCAATTCTTAAAAACAAAATTTCACACTAAGTGTCAAGTTTAACAAATTCTATGAGTCAGAACAACAATCAACCAGTAATAGCGCCTGTCACTATGTGTTTTGTGCTTTTCAGTTTCCTGTGCCTTTGTTTATTTTTTAATAAACTGCATTTAAGGTTGTGGAAATGAAAGGGAGTCAGGCAGACTCCCCAAAGACTATGGAGGAGGAAATTGGCTTTCATTATCATTCTAAATCTATTTCCTTGGATGTGACTTACAGTCTGTACTGCCTGTTCTTCCCTCTTCTCCTTGCCTTATATTTTTCAGGTTGTATCTTTTCTCAACATCATTGCAAGTGCCTTTATAGGACTCCAAGTGCTGTGTATATGCCCCTCTCAGCCCTCATCCCCATCTCTCAGCTCCTTGCACCTTGTACATATTAGGTACTTAGCATTGGTTAGTTAAATTCATAAAAAATAGGATTCTTAAGTTTCTCCCTCATCTAAAAGAAAAATGATTGGCATAACTCAACATCTTTTTGTGCTGTAAGTCTTTGGATTGGAATGTCATGAGCAAGCCAAAAATCTCAGATTATTTCTTTTCTTTTTTTTTTTGGTACCAGGGATTGAACTCAGGGGTACTCAACCACTGAGCCACATCCCCAGCCCTATTTTGTGTTTTATGTAGAGACAGGGTCTCACTGAGTTGCTTAGTGCCTCGCCATTGCTGAGGCTGGCTTGGAACTCCCTCCCTAAGTGCTGGGATTACAAGCGTGAGCCACCGCGCCCGGCTCAGATTACTTCTTAAGGTGACTTTAAATTTTGTCACTCAGGCCTCAGCTTGACAGGATTTCTTTGGTGGGTGTCAGGTCTCCAGAGTATAGGGAATCAATGTACTTGCCCCATGGTCTACAGAATAGCAGTGAGAAGTCTAAGGGGACACACTGACTATTGGGGTGCTTATCCACCAAGCTACATCTTTTTCCAGAATATATAGTGTGTGTGGGGAACCTGACTTCAAGGAGCTCGATCCTTAAATTAAGGATGCCCCTTCAACTCCAGCTGAACCAAGGCAAGTAGGGCATGGCTGAGCTGGTCCAGAGCAGTCGAGGTCTGAAGGAGGCAGGAACATCGCCCAGTATGAAAATAGGTGACAGATACAAACCGACAGGAGACAGAACTGTCTTGCCCTCTTTCTAAATAAAACAAGTTGAGAAGTGAAAATAAAAAGGATTTGCTCTGCATTTGTTTAAATTATTAGAGAAAAGTCAATCTCTCTTTTTTGATGAGTTGGAGACTTGTACTTTGAGCTAAAGAGAAACCTGAAACACCAGTACTTCTGGGGATTGCAGTTACTGACTCCCAGGAATATGCAAGTGCTTTCTGAAGCATATTATGGGTTTTCCTAATAAGAAGAATAGTGATTGTAGAGCTTGTGCATGGGCACATGCATGTGTGTGTGTAAACACACACACACACACACACACACACACGCACAAAGACCATATGTAAAATGAAATCAACAGAATATCTTACTAGGTAGAGGTTGCTAAAGTCTCAATGGGAATATGAATCATTTAAAATGTATAAAACATTGTGCCACTTTAAACTAAGTGTGAATGGGTACATATGCTGCAGGAATAAAAACTGAAGATAGAGGCCCTGGGTTCAATCCCCAGCATACCTCCCTGACAAAGAATAAGAGTAGATTAATGCCATTTAAAAGAATAATAAGTGCCATTTAAACAAATAATAAATACTGTTAAGAAAAAAAATCACAAGATGCTCATGTTCCCTTCTAATCGAAAGAAAGCAAATTAAAAACAATAATAAGTGTCTATTTTTTGCCTCTCATATTGGTAAAAATGAGAATGACTTCCAGGTCACTTTATAGGTAAGAGAAAGAGCATTACTTACAGGAGTAATAAGTTGATATGATCTTTATGGAAGTTAGTCAAATAGTGATTATAGGAATTTAAAACATATTCCCTTTAAAAAATATCCTTCTAGAAATTTGTCTTAAGAAAATATTTAGGCAAACTCTTCAAAAGTGTATAAAAATCTATATATACTTTTGCATAGCACAAAATTTGAATACTAAAATCTATCAGTGAATTCCTCTGGTGGTAGGAATTCCTTTTTTATAACTCTTATGCTATCTGAAAACTTTTCTGAGAAGAAAATGATTTTATTGATTGATTGATTTATTGGGTGATGGTGGTGGTGATAGCATTGATAGTAGCAGCCATGGGGACTAGAAGGAGAAAAAATGCTCATTCCTGGGCCCCAGATGCACCAAGCCCAGTCTAGAGAAAGCAACACAGAATCCATCCTTGGTAGAGAAGCCTTTGCCCAGTGAGCAGGCCATTCCCTGATTCTACTGACCTGCATTGATCACAACCCTTATAGACCCCTGTTTCAGCCCTGACCTGTCTTCTTTTTTCCCTCTGTTGGGCTCAAGCGACTGATCGTTGGTGGGGGGAAGGATGGCATTTCTTCATGCTTACTTTCTTGAGTTTTTTGGCTCAGTTCTTGGAGACTAGATTATGTACTTTAGTCACGAACATAGCAGCAGCTTTTAAAAAATTTGGACTTTTTTTTAGCATCATCTAGAGTACTTTGAATAAACACAGAGATTTCATTCCCAGAGATTCTATCTAGACTCCAGGATGAAGTCTAGGCATGTGTGTTTCAAAAATTTTCTTCAAATGGATCTAATGGGCACCCAGGCTTGAGAACCACTGCTTCAAAACTGAAAACAGGACTGGAGTTGAGTGCAGTGAAATGGTGTAGAATATTTGGAGTGTACGCTAGAAACAACCCAGGTAAGCTTCGGTTAGCTACCTAGTTGATCCTGCTCTAGTCTGGAGGAACAGTTTTCAACAAAGATATATTTGGTTTTTAGAAGAATTCTTCAGAGTACGAGGATTTTCATTAAAACCAAAATACCAAATTCATTGTTTCAGTTAGCTTTTCACCACTGTGACCAAAAGATCTGACAAGAACAGTTTTAGAGAAGGAAAAGTTTGTTTGGTGCTCATAATTTCAGAGGTCTCAGTCCCTAGATGGCCAACTCCATAGCTCTAGACTTGAGGTGAGGCAGAACATCAGGGTGGACGTTTATTACAGAGGAAAGCAGCTCAGTACTTGACAATCAGGAAGCAGAGAGAAAGCCCTTCTCACCAGGGACAAAATATGTACGCCAAAGGCATGCTTCCAATGACCTACCTATTCCAATCACACCCTACCTGCCTATGGTTACCATGCACTTAATCCTTATCGGGGGTTAATGCACTGACTAGGTTATAGCTCTTATAACCCTGTCATTTCACCTATAACATTTTTGTATTGTCTCACACATGAGCTTTGGGGGGACACCTCATATCTAAACTGTAACAGTCACTTTGTGGTCTTTTTGTCTTTTACCCTGATCTTCCAGGGTAGATGGAAGATCAGCTATCCTTTGATCAATGTAATTCTGTACTGTGTCTTGACTTGCAGAAACAACAGAGCATAACCAAAAGTTTATCAGTTGAGAATTTTTGTTTTTACCCCCTATTCATAGGCTAGAACTGAGTCTGCCAGACATTCTCTGAGAGCCTCAGGAGGCCTGTGTCTGCATTTGAGATGAATCACCACCGATGGCATTATCAGGTAGCAATCATTTCCGCAATGAAGTCCTTTCCAGTCACTGACAACAGGAATTCTCCAAGACATGCACTTCATTCAACCTTTTTGCTATTAAATCATATGCACTATTAATATTCATATTGTGACATAATAAACTTACACTTTAGAAATATGCTGTTTTCTCCAGTTTCTCTGTGTGCCTTAATCAGGCATTGTTAGTCTGCTCATATAACTATGCTTTATTTGTTATGTCTAGAGATGTTCAAATTCAGGCACTGTTACATCATTTTTGCAGATTGTTGGGCTGATTGTTATACTAGTCATGTTAAACTTTCCATTTGTGAGATTTTATGAGATTTCTCTGTGTGTTGGGTGTTTCCTAGGGTAAATTGAGAGCCTTCCTTTGGTTGGCTTCCTTTCTTGTTTGAAATAGAACGGAGAAATACTCAAGATAATGGCTGTGTGGTTTTCTCTCAGTCCCTAATGGCTGTCCTTGATGAAGAGGGAAATTTGGCTTGCAAAAGTCATGCCTTTGTGTCCTTCTTGGTTTATGCAACTCTACTGAAGTTACTGTCTAATCCTTCAACTTCTATAGGATTTATCAGTCTTGCTAATTTTTTCCTTTCTTTAATTCTCAGTGCAAATTTCCTAGTTCCTTCAAGAGTTTTCAGGGCCATTTCTTGAATTATTGTATGATAAGAAACCTGTCATAGGTAGCATTTACCAGATCATGCTCACTGATTAACCTCATGTTTCTGGATAAAAGTATTCTGAATTCAAGTATGTGTGGGTGCTGCTGCAGAGCTTGGAGATGAATAAAGCATAATGGCTCATGTCTATTCTCTGCTATGTCTGCAGTGAAGCAAAGATCTATTTAATTTTTTTTAACTCAACATTTCCCAAGTTTTTTCCATCCTATGGATATTTTGGGAAATATGGAAAGCAAAGATGGGTTTGACTTATAATTTCTTAATTATTATAAAATCCTCAAGAAACACCTCAAGCAAAGCATAATGAACAAATTTAAAACAGTTGTATCTAAGATTTTTTTTGGCATTTTGAAAAGTAATTATTTTTTGAAGTTTTTGATAAGATACAGTAAAACATCATCCATAAAAATATATATTCACAATTAGGTGAATTCATTTTCACCTAAAGGACATTTGAGTATTCTGCAGGTCTACTCAGGAGTAGACAAATAGCCTTAAAATGCCTTTAGGACATGAATTTTACTATGTAAAGATTGTTAAATGAACAACAATACCAACAACAAAAAACCTTGATGTATATTTTCTTCAGGAAAATAAATCCTGAGACACTTTGAATTGTAACTTGGCCGGGTCAAGAATGTTTAACTAGTCTGTTAAAATGTTGATAAACACAAGAAGCTTCCAGATGGCATGGAGTTGCTCAGACTCTTTCCATCCTCTGTGGTCAGTTCATAAATTAGAGATAAATGTGTCCTTGATAGGAACAGAATTTCTACTTAGTGTGGTTAACTCAGCCTGGGGTATCGCCACATAGTTTTCGTACATACATCTGGGTATGTTTTTCTCCAAAGTAACCTTCCAGGAACCATATTTTTCTACAGTACATGCACATTAGTAGTCCCTTACTTTTCAAGGTAGTTTGTGTTTTTATTTTCCTTATAGCATCTGAAATGGCTGAAAAGGAATCTGAACATGGAGTGCCATAAAGATAAGCTGAGGATAGCTGAGCAACACAGCTGGAATTCATTCAACTGGCCACAGAGGTGAGTCCACTGTGACTTCACCCCTGGCGGTACTTCCACATCCATTCCCTTCCTATCTGACTTCATCTAATTGATGGAACTTAGCTCAAAATCCACAGCTTACAGAAAGTCTTCTGGATGGCCTGCTTCTTCTGGTTCCTGAAGACCTGAGCATACTTCTCTTGTAGCAGCTGTTGTACTGTGAGGTATTTGTTGATCTACTGTTCATCTCCCTCAGTAGACACTCAGCTTCTTGAGGTCAGAGGCTGTGTCTTAATTGGTGCTTATTTCTAGTAGGTAGCCTGGTGTTTTACACTTTGACATTCAACAAGTGTTGAATAGCTGAGTAAAGGAATGGTTGGTAAGACGCTTGCCAGGCAGGTATGTAGCTTTCTTTGGACAGATATTTGTCCTTTCCTTGCTTAGTTACCATCTTTGCACCATATATATCTGCCACTCTTGTCCCAACTGGCCTGACCAGCTGTCTGATTCAAACATTAATATCTATAGACTTACTAGTAGAGCCACAAGAACACTTTATTCTGAATTGTGGTTGCCCTACCTTATTGTCCCCTTCTGTCTTAGACTCAGTGGTTAGAATGTAGTAAGGGGAGAGGGGCCTAGAAATGGAAAAGCTCTGAAGGATAGTCATTAGAAGTTATGATCATGGAAAACAAAGTGGAGGGAAGTTAGATAATAGGTAGGAAGAAATAATGAAGAAAAAAGAGATGAGAGGAAATGGTGAGCTCATCTCATGATGGTGGATTTGTTTTTGTATGCCCTAAAGTAATTGCTGGGTCCTGGAGCTTCTGAAGTATTCCTTTCTAGCAAAGAATGAGTTCCTAATTCTTCAAACTGGGCTGTGCAGTTGTTGAGGTTTTGCTTTCTTTTATATTCTCTTATGTCCTTATATTAAACATCTCTTATTTAAACTAACCTTGAGTATGGCCAATTATCAGAAAATGTCTTTTAATGAATCAGGAAGCACAGAGTTGAATCTGTTCAAAGGGAAAAAAATGGAGTTTAACTTGGATTTCTACATATGGGCTTTCTTCAGAGGAACTTGAAAGTTCTCAGGCAAGTTTCTCAATGTGGTCCTGAGTCAACACCATGTAGTGGTGTGGTGGGGGTGGTTGGCTCTTTCTAAGAAGTTATGCAAGGTTGTTCTGTGGAGGTGAAGTTTGTGAACCATTACTCTCTGATGACATGCAGATTGAGCTAATGGCCTAGAGGTCTTCTGGACCAAAGATGACCAAAATGACCAATAACTAGTCTTGTGTACCTGGGGGCATTTGTGCCCAAGTATTTCTGGCCTAAAATAAGTCATTCAGCCTCCTGGAGTGGGAGAGACTTTTCACTCTGTATGTAATGTTCCTGTAGAGACATTATTTACAAAGCTAGAAGTCTATGTTGTAACTATTATTTTTTTTAAAAGAAAAGCCTAGGACAAATCCAAACTTGCAGAAGAGAAAATATTGAGACACAAGGAAATAGTGATAAATCATTGATTTCTTAATATCATTACATCATTTAGAAAATTATGCTAAAGACAGCTCACAGAGGCAAGCCTGCACATTCTCCTGTCTCCCCAGGCAAGCTAAGCATTGCCTCATAGATATCATGTCCTTTTTTAGGAGTTATTCTTTTCTTTTTAAGGAAGACATTCTTGCAAATATTCTATAATACACTGATCACTCTCTTCTGGGATGATTAGAAGTCTTCTTGTCTTTTTTATCCAGTTGAAAAGCACTCATTGGCCATATAATCCCCCAATATAACTATTCTAGTTTCCGAAGAAAATGCCCTACGATAGTTTTAATTATTCAATTATTGTAATAATTAATCTTATTAAGGCATTATTCAATAAATCTTGAGTTTTCTTTTGTCCTAAAGATATGATCAAAGACTGAGAATAATGCAGAGGAATAAAATGCAAACCTCATATAATAGAGAAAACTAAGAATGGTACAGGACTTACAAGCTGGGGATTCTGGGGGATTCCATTTTATTTATTGTTTTAAAAATATGAATGTAAAGAAAGAAATTTATGCAAAAGAAGTCACTGTGATTGCTTTTGAGCAGTGATTATAATTTTTTAATTTTAAAAGTGAAAAACTCTGTTTAAAGAATGGGAAAGGAATAGTATTAAAATAAAGAAGTTTTCTTAAGTAGAAATATTCGGCAGAAAGTAGCCACTATAAATGGTAAAGTATGTGTCTGTTGAAAAATTTGTTACATACATACATAAACTCAATTGTGGCTGAAGTATATTTATGGTTTTACAATTTAATTTTTTCATTAAAAATACAACGGGATATCTTTCATGGTGATGTATAGCCAGATTTAACTTGTTCATTTAAATAATTATACAGAACATTAGAGTGTAAATATTTATCATTGTGCTAGTCCTTTATTAATACTTAAGGTATTTTCATTTCTTTTGTTGTAAACAATGCTTTATGTGATATTCTTCCATATAAAGCTTTGCTCATTTGTGAGATTCTACTTGCCAAGTGAATGACTAGAAGTGTTAGATCAAGGATACATGATTCTAAATTTTAGTACACCAAATTGTCCTCCAAATAGATCATTAGAATCTCAGTTTTCACCATAAGGGTGTGCTGAGGGGCATTTAGAGTAAGCTGATTAATCTTGAACTTAATCTCTTCACTTGTATGTTTTTCCCAAGGCCTCTCCAAAGACCTTATTGTGTAGACACTTCTAATATTTTTGTAAATTTAGCAAAGTAAGATATTTTAACCACAGTCAGTGGTTAAAACGACTTTCGGTTACTATATCTTTACTCTGACTTCATCATCACATCCCTCACACATCAAATGGAGTTGGAGCAGCTGTTAGGTATTTTGGGGATGGGTCTCAGGGAAGTTGAGATGGGAACATACCATTTTAACAGACACTTATGAAGACCTCTTAGAAGCCTTCAATAAAATAAATGAGAAATTACATACTCCTTATATATACACAGAAGACAAGCCCTTTATTGTGTGTAGGGGTCATCTCTAATGTTTTTTTAATTAAACAAATAAAATTAAGATCCAAAATTGGTAGAGTGAAAAAACAAGGCAATAGAGATGAATGGTAAAGTCCATAGAGGTTATTTTAATAAAAAGTGAGTTGTGGAAAAAAGTCCAGATCACTCCAAAAATTCAACTCTAAGATTTCATCTCACTTCAGGCAGAATGGCAATTGTCAAGAATACAAGCAACTGTAATGTTGGGGAGGATATGGGGAAAAAGGTACACTCATACATTGCTGGTTGGAATGCAAATTGGTGCAACCATTATGGAAAGCAGTATGGAGATTCCTCAGAAAACCTGGAATGGAACCATTTGACCTAGCTATCCCACTCCTAGGTATATACTCAAAGGATTTAAAATTAGCATATCACAGTGATACAGCCACATCAATGTTTATAGCCGCTCAACTCATAATAGCTAAACTATGGAAACAACCTAGGTGCCTTTCAACAGATGAATAGATACAGAAAATGTGGTATATATATATGATGGAATATTACTCAGTTTTAAAAAATGATGAAATTATGGCATTTGCTGGTAAATGGTTGCAGTTAGAGAATATCATGCTAAGTGAAATAAACCAATCCCCCAAAACCAAAAGCCAAATGTTTTCTCTGATATATGGATGCTAATTCATAATAAGGCTAGGGAAGAATAGAGTTACTTTAGATTAGGTAGAGGGGAGTGAAGGGAGGGGAGGGGGTATGAGGCTAGGGAGGATACTAGAATGAAACAAAGATTATCACCTTATGTACATATATGACTGTATGACTTATGTGACTCTACAACATGTACAATCAGAAAAATGAGCAATTATATTCCATTTATATATGTCAAAGTTCATAAATGTATTCTGCTGTCATGTATAACTAGAACAAATTTAAAAAAATTTTAAAAGGCAATAAATTTTCATAGAGGTATTCAATAGGCTCTTGGATTATTTAATAATCAAATTTATGAAGAAGAGTAAATTACATAAATGTACTTAGCAGGGAATACTATCATTGACGAATAACTCAAAGCTCATGATACAGCCCTGTGATCCATATTACTCAACTACAAAACAGAACCTTCAACTCAAATGGTCTTTAACATTGATTAGTCACTAGGTATCAGCATTTGAAATTCTATGAAATATTACAGAGCATATGCAAAGACATTTTTTAAAGGTTTTTACATATCAGCTATTTTAAAATAATAACTGTGAGTCTGAAAGATATTTTTCCAAATTTTCAAAGGTAAAAAACAAATCTTGGTTCAGCATGATGGAGAAAAGTTATGTCTATTCTATACATATAAAATATTACAGAGGTGTCATAGGATGATGATAATCAAAAAGTATACAACCACAAATGAAGGAAAAAGTGTTATGTATGCCAGGGAGTACGTCAATACAAATGTCATGTTATTTTTCTGGATTTTTGTAATGTTTGTGGCATTTGTTATCTTTTAAAAAATTATAATTCTACTGAGAATGGAAGTGCACAGCTGTAATCCCAGTGACTTACGAGGTTGAAGCAGGAGGATTCCAAGTTTGAGGCCAGCCTAGACAACCTAATGTCTCAAAATAAAAAAAAAATAAAAAGGGCTGGGGATGCAATTCAGTGGTATAGCACCCCTGGATTCAATCCCCATTAACAAAAAGCAAAAAGAGAAAGTTATAGTTCATTGGAATTGTTCTCATTCTAAATAAAAATTGAAGGTCATACTTAATCTTGGATTCTTTTTCTTAAAGAGGTCTCAGATTGTATGAGCTTCAGGCACAAATGTCGGCTCCGCCCCTGAGTTTATGAGGGTGCGTATTTCCACACACTGTTGCCAATTCTAGGTAGCATTAAATCTTTTATATACCTGCCAATCTGATAATTTATGGTATATCTTTGTTGTTTTAATTTATATTTCTTTAATTGGGAGTTAAGCTGTGCATTTTTATATGATTTTTTTGTAACACTCCCTTTCATTATCTTTGCCTATCTATTGCCTTAAAAAAATTCATCTGTGAGAATTCTGGGAACAGAAGTTATCCCTCCATCAATCATGCTTCAAATCCTTTTTCCAATTGTTTGTTAGCCCTTTAACTTTGGTTATGGTGCATTTTTTCTCTCATTCAAAAACATCTTTTATTAGATTCACAAATTGACAATAGAATTTTTTAAAAAGTAAAATGTTACATATAACATACTGGGGCTTAAATGTGGGTTGACTCAAGCAGATGACTTAAATGAGATAAATACAATTCAGGGAATATCAAAAATCTGTATACCTTGGTTTACTTTCTCCAAGTCAGGGAGTTGGCAAAACGTTGCTCCCCTAGAAATCAAGGATTCTAGCAATTTCTTCCCTTTTCTTTTTTCTACAAGGTCAAGTCACTCTGCACTGGGAATTGGTGAGGGAATAGATCCAACCTATAGAAGCTGCATTTTCATTATCAAGAAGTGATTCTGGAAATGTAAACCTAAACTATGTTTGCTGCTGTCCTCTAGGGAAAGGGCCTGTGATTTTTTCCCCGAGCTGATATGTCCAAAACCATTTCTCCCAGTTCTTAGTCTGTATGTATGCTGATGAAAAAACCATGCCAGCTTTGTACAAAAGACGGGAACCCCACGTGCAAGCAAATTCAGTGTATTCACAGCTCCCCAGGACAGCTAACCTTAGTTGTTCACTTGCCTGGTGAGCTGCTTTTCACCATTTAGGCCCACTTCAAATGCTGCCTCAATAAAACTTTTCTAGATCCCTGAGGAATAATTAATCACTCTCTCAATGATGTTTCTATAGTATTTGGTTCACAGTGTCCCTATAGTACTTAAGATGTGCTATAATATAAGCATATGAAGGTAGGAGTGTGCACAAAGAACCTTTTTGGGGTGTGCATGATGCCTATAAACAGGACTTAAACAGAGGATGAAACAATATACTTAAATCACCAAAAAATCTCGTATTAGAGGGGCATCTAGGATGACAAATGTGTGGTATGGATACCAAACATATTCTGTTGAGTAGGCAAAAATAATGACCTGTGAGGCAGATTTTTATTCTTTGGCTTCTCAGATTCTGCACCTTCATGAGTGAGTTCATATCTGTATTCACTCCCAGGAGCAAGAGCCCTGTCGCAGCAACCTGATGACTATCTTGCTTCACTATAAATAGGTTAATATACTCACTCCACACAGCCATACTTTGCAAAGTGAAAACTGCTAACATCTATAGAGAGGCATGGTTTTGGCACTAAAACAACGGTACACTTACCTTAATAAATACTCATCTGTATAATTACACATAATAAGTATTTTGGACAAAAGCTTCAAAGCCTTTCAAACATTTATAGTAAAGGATGTGATTTGGTAGAGGAAAGAAGGTCCCTGGGGGACCACCATACCATGTGCTTTTGGCACCATTTCATCTGTTAATGTAGTACAGATCTTCTCAATAAATCATCATGTTTTGGAAGAGTAAGTGTCTCATTTATGCTTTCCAAAATATAGCAGTGTTGCAAATGTTATAATAGTCTTGTATTTAATAGGTTCTGGACATGCACACTAATAGTTATTGTTGAGGAAATCAAATTATTGATTCAATAAAGACAGCAAATAACCTTAGGGCCCATCATAGTTCATCTTCATGGAGGTCAAAGACAGATACACATTCATTTTTGGGTCTTTAATGATATCTAGTCAATTTATCTAATCCAGATTCATTTGCTCATTTATCATTCATTTGGGAAAACAGTTCCACAGTGACTGACTCAAATGCATTTGACCTTTAGCTGTAAAACAGATAATTCATTTACTTGGAATAGATAACCCTCTAGGAAGATTCTATTAGTTGAGATTCTTGTTTTGAAGTTATAAGCCCAGCAAAGTTTCTATAGCAAGTCTGACAGTTCCACAAGGAGTTACTTGTGTTAGTCCTGTTCTTGATCTACTCTCTATTTAATACACTAAGGTTAAAACTACCTACTGAATTTGGTGCCAATTCAAACACCACAGGACCATCACTGACATTAGTGGTGAATTTCAGAATCCTAAAACATCAGTTATTTAAGATCTAGTTGACACCGCTGTATATAAAATCTTCGTAACCGCCCATTGTCTGCTTGTTTGTAATACATCCCAACTGAGGACCAGAGATGTTTGGCTCTTTGACTAAGATCTTAGACTCAGAATTCAAATCCAAGTTGGTCTGACTACAAATGCATGACTTTTCCACCACACTGGTTTCATTAAGCTTTTTAAGCTTGTGGGGAAAAAATTCATTTCCTATGTTATACACATCTGATTTGTGGCTATTTTATTGGGTTCTGCCTCCTCTTACAAATCCCTGGTTTTTTTTTTTTTTAAGGCTTCTCCATAAACACCATCCCTGGCTGCACAGTCTAGTCAGTAATGATGGCATCAGCTGGGGGCCAGGGTAAGGAATTGCCCTGTTCTTCTCACATGCTTCATCTGTTCCCATCTTCCCTTATTCAGCCTTGCAACTAGTAACTGACAGGGAAGTTCTACCTTAGACAAAGTCTTTTCACTCCAACTTACATCATCTCTAATTATCTCCTTAATTTCCCTCCCTTTTTCAAAGCTTGCCCAGTTCTCTTAAAACCCTTTCCATAGAACTTATACTTCTTCTAATTTAATTTGTTCTTTCAAAAGTTTTCCTGATCATGACTGACAAATGTTGAGTCAATAACAGTATACCTGAACTCAAGGGAGCCACCAATGTCCAAGGCCCCGAAACTACCCCAGTGGTCCCTTCCTGCCATCCTCCAATAAGCTCATCTACAAATGTCTCTCCACAAGCACAGTATTTCTGCAAAGTGATAATTTAAAAATCATCATTTTTATCTTAAGAAGTTTAAATTGTTATAGTTGCAGTGCTATTGTTTTTTCCTACTTTTTCATTTTAAACACAAATATACATAGCATATCCAACATAACCATTTAAATGGGATTTGGAATGTGGCTGCTTTGTGACATTGTTTCTAAAATACAGTCTGGATCCAAACAACAGACTGACCAGCAAATCTTAAAACACTGCTTTTTAAAATCTGGAACTCTCTGTGTTCTATTTCAGTGGAGATATGTCGAGAGCCATCCATGGACTATGTGTGGACCAAACCGGCATTGTAGCCAGTGAATAGGAACATCTGGTATTTGGGAACTTCCAGTGGCAATTCTGCTGTTAAGATCACCCAGATACATGTGAGTCCTATTCAGCTCTGCCAGGTCCCACATAGCACTGGAGATGGGGTGACCTGCTGTAGCCACACAGCCTTTCAGAGATGAGTGTAGCCTGCCAAGATGCCAATCAACCTGTTGACTATAATACACTATGAAGCAAGACTCTACCCCTGAAACCTTATCCCTACTTTTGATGTACATCCTTAAATAGACCACTGGAGCCATTTTTTTAAAAAATATTTTTTTAGTTGTAGATGCACACAATGTCTTTATTTTATTGCTTTGTATGTAGTGCTGAGGATCAAACCCAGGGCCTCATACATGCGAGGCAAGCATTCTACCACTGAGCTACAACCCCAGCCCCAGAGCCACTTTTTAATTGTTCAGCTCTACCACCTATGTGGGCTGGATCAGATTCTCTGCATTTAAAATTATTTTTCTGACATTGTCTTTTAATTCTTTGCTAACTATTTCAGGCTTTATATTCTCAGGTGGCTTATCCCCTCCTGCACAGGAAAAATTACCCTGGCTGCCTCGCAATAGAGATGCATGTTCTTATCTTTTGTAGACGACCAATTTTCTTGTTGGGTCCTCCTAACTTCTGGCTGAGAAACTGAGGAGGAACAAGAGGCCAGAGGCAAATACTGAGTGTTAAGGGTGGAGCCAAAGAATCTGTGTTACTGCCTTTTATTCCAACAGTCTAGCAGAGGGGAGCTGGAGTAAGTAGCCCATAATGTTTGAAAGTATCCAAGACCCTTTAACTACATTGAAAAAAAAATCTTAGTAATTGTGATGAGAATTTAGAAGAGCAGAAAGGGAACTCTATGAAAGCATTAGATTAAATTACCATCTACATTTAAAAATGTATTTTCATGATTGTTTTAAAAATTCAAGAGTCTAAAAAATAAACTTACAAAGAAAAGATTTTTTTGGAATCAGTCATTTCACTGTGTGTTATACTTCATTCAGTTTTATATAGTGATTCTTGCAAGTTTACTATTTTGTTTTAAAGGAAGGGGCAAATTACATCGCATTTTATTCAACTGTAAATCCCAGAAGCAAAGCCTTTATTCACATGATTATTTGGCATGGTTCTAGACATGTAGGTCTTTGCAAAATTTTATAGCACAGATCTGTCAGGACAATGACCTAGATTCCTCTCTTCAGGTTTGGTCCTGTAAGACTTGTTGTCCCACACAGTATAATAGCACTATTCTTTATATATTGGCCTCTAGACAGATCAAGCTAAAATGAGCTTTGCTTTCTTTCTTTCTTTCTTTCTTTCTTTCTTTCTTTCTTTCTTTCTTTCTTTCTTTCATTTTTAGTATTTTGATTTGCTACCTCTACAAGAATGATATGAAATCTAAGTAATAAGCTATAATAGAAGAATTAGTGTCAAATGGACAAGTCAAATAAGACATTTTAATTTGATTTTTTGCTTAACTTGGTGATTTCCATGCATTGGAGTTCCTGAGTTTCAGAAATAGGTCCATTTATTAAATTTTATGTTTATTTTATAACAATTGGTTTTCAAAGCACACTTCCAAATGACTCAATCAGTTTTTGAAGTCTCAAAGTAAAAATATTCTCATGTATTTTTGGCTCTGAGTAAAGTTTTTTTGGTTTTTAGGATAATGCTCTTTTCTCTATAAACTTAAGTTTTCTTATATATATTTCCTTTGGTATTGTTGGGATTCCTCCTCATGACATATTCAAGTTCATAAAAATTCTTAATAGTACTAATAGTAGTATTTCCATGGCTTAGTTCAGTCATCCATATTTTGGAAATTACATCTTAAATAAATGACTTCTTAGAATGATATTTTTATTGAAAACCCAGTCTCTTGTGATTCTTTTTCTAGTATCCCAGGGCACTTACTAGGAATCATTCCTTAATAGGAAAAATAAAAATCAAAACCATATGACCTGCTATTTAGAAGATACTAAATATTTAATTGTTAAATAAATGATGTAAATAGAAGTAAATTAGTGTTGTACCGTTATTAAATAGAAAGACAGTGTTCTCTTTGTTATTTCTGATACTATTTTAAGAGTGGTACTCATTGGTCTCAGGATATTTCTAAGGAAGAGAGCTATCTGATGAAAGAATACTGAGCTATCCATTGTGGACAAACTGACCTTAGGACCTTTATGGAGCAGTTAAGGCATCTGGTCAACCTTAACTTGCAGTTAAGTGTGCCAATTCTGGAGATTTCAGATAATTCTATTACCATATAATATTGATGCAA
The DNA here is from genome assembly GCA_028644305.1 of Xerus rutilus. Lineage (NCBI taxonomy): Eukaryota > Metazoa > Chordata > Mammalia > Rodentia > Sciuridae > Xerus > Xerus rutilus. The sequence goes on from CM053403.1 coordinate 132,792,540, forward strand.
AGAAATTTCCTTGTAAAAACTGGTGAAGGGCAGGTTTTTAAACTCAGGTTGACTTGGGGCCAAAAGCTCATGTATGAAGAAAGGAAAAAAAATAGAAGATCATGAAAGAAAGGGATCAGTTGGGCATTCTCAGAAATCTTCAAGAATTTAAGGCTTTCTCAGTCATGGCACTAGGTAGAAGGGCCCATTAGGCTGACTCTTTCTGTTGCAAAGGAGGCATAGATAATATCTGGATTACAATATAGCTTAGTAGCTATAACTCTGATCCTTGATAAAACTGCCTCAAGTTCTCTGTCCTTTCTTTAATACACAGCGTCAGCTCTGAAGGGAAATTTCAACTTGTTCCCTTTTCTCTTGAGCTTTCAAATATGAAGAGTATTTCTTTTCCTTCTTTCTTGATTTTGTGGTTGATGATGGAAGTGTTGGGAGTGGCCACTGTGGACTGGGTTCTCCCAGGGAAGGTCTCAGGGCTGTAGGACACTTGACTGTGAAGCACAGGCACTGGAGGTCACAGGTGGAAATGGAGAAAGAATCATCTTAGAAAAGATGACTCAGAGGGATTTGGGCCAATTTCTGATCTCATCCTGGAGCTTCCTGCAGCACCTGGGCTTTCCTTGGAGGTCTCCTGCCTAGTCTAGGGCTTAAGCCACACCTGTCTGGCCCAGAGGGGATAAGCTGACAAGAATCCTGCCTGCACTGGAATGCCAATGCTCCCATTAGATCAGACATAGATCAGATGATACATTTTCTAGAAGCATTGTTTATCATATATTTCAATCACAAATGACCAATTATGACATTAAAGCACTTTAGAAGGAATACAAACTGTCCCTGCTAGGAAACCACTCTAAAGAAGCAGTAAGTTTGTGCCTGACAGTAATAGTCTGTTTGACTCAGGAAATGTTAACTGTTACCAAGAGGTTTATAAGAACTTTGCTTTAAGTTTTGACCGAAACATGAAAACTGTCAAGGTATAGATGAAAGCTTCACAAATTGAGAAATTCATGTCAACTAAGGTTGCAAATCTAGTCTGTCACAGAAGTGGATACCTGAAAAGGAAATTGGCTGAAGGAAAATAATTTTAATTGAAGGGATTTCTAGTAGATATTGAACAAGCCTACTTTAAGGAATACCTTTTCCTTCCACTTTCAAAAAAAAAAAAGATTTTTGAAGTAACCTGAGAAGAATTATAACCACAGTCTACTTAAAAACTATCTGAAACTATTTTCTGTTCTCCATAAAGGTCTGCAGACAACTCCTCTGGGATTGCCTACCTGGCTAACAGGGCTTTAGAATGCTCCTGTCTTTCCCTGCTCTCTTGAAGACTCAGTATGATGGGTCCCTTTTGTAGCTCAAGGAAATTGGCTCCAGGGATTTTTCACAAACGTAAACTCATACCAATGATCCTGGTAGGAATCTGGGCATGGGACCATGGGAGAATAAATGCAAATCTGTGACTCAGAATTGCACAAGCTTCTGTGACTCAGAATTGCACAAGCTTCTGAGATCAGTGCTAATAGGAATGGGATGCTCCACATGCATTTCTAGACCACAAGAGACACTGACCCAAATACAACAGAGCCAGTTAGCGTCAGATTCACCTTAGGAATTTCTTAGGAATTTCAACCAAATTTTTGTCTAAAGGACATTGACTTTGGAAAAGGTAGTAGGAAATGAATTTCATGTGACAGTCTTTACAGTTTTATCTTCTACCTACATTTCTTTCCCTTTTGTGGTCTCATATTCTCCTTTGAACCTTCTCTTGTGCATTTTAATGAGAACTCTTAAGCCAAGTGGTGATTTTAGTCTTTAGCCAGTGAAAATTCTCCTCTCTCAGTATGGTAGATTCCTGTCTGGTGGGACATGGGAAGAGGCAGTGAAATACTTACTTGTTTGGTAGAGCCAGTTAGAGAATTGGTACATTGAGGGAAAGGTAGAATAGAGAAAAAAAAACAGCTGGCAAGGACTAATCATGCACAAGGCAGTGAGTTTGAGAAAATATGAAAAAGTTTAGAGATGTTGGTCTTTCTGTCCATCCCTCTAGTACTTGAACATCCTTGGAAGAGCCTATGCTGGGCAGTCTTTCCCAGAGAAATCTGGTGAGCTGTCTGCTGTTTTAGCCAAGCAGGGTTGCTACTGAATGATGTAAGTAGTTCTTTTTCTTCAAGGGCAAAAAAACATGTTAGAGTGTTCTAGCAAGCTAAATAAAATGTAGAAAATATTTCAGTTTTTATGCAACTGTTTGACTAAATCCTACCTATATGACCTCCAAAGAATTTGTGCTTTTGTGATATACTATCATGACCCCAGAATTTCCAAATTCTTTGATTCTTGAATACCGTCTCAGCTTCCATCATTTGAGAGTTTAGCAAATTGTGGTTTATAATACGCCAAGGCTTCTCAGCCTTGGCACTGTTGACATTTGGGGCTTAGCTTTTAGCTTGGCAAGTCTATAAATCACTGGCTATTTCAGTTTTGCTAGTTATAATGTAAATGTAGAGATTTGCCCCTCTATTTTCCTCCACACCATTCCTAAATGATCAACTATAGTAAAAGTAATTAGGACCAGCATCCAGGTGATGCTCAATTCTCGGATGTTCTGGGTGGAGGAATCTCAAGTTGAGCCTCAATTGTGAGATCTAATGGTAGAAATAAAAAGAATGTTCTCTGTATTATTAAGAAGGGAGTTTCTATATAAATTTGGAACATTCAGTCCCTAAGGGTTTACCACGAGTTGGGGAGTACTAGGATGAAGAGGTAGAAGATTTCAGTACTTTCCTCCTGTGTTGGAAATAGTATCCTGATGGGCATTACTTGGACAAATCTCTTGAGGACCAGGAGAAATTGTAGGGTACATAGTAGCTAAAGTGCCCAAGACTGTGGCCAAGAAAAATTTTCCAAGGACATTTCTTTGCAAATGCAAAGAAAATTATCACAATAGAAGCCAACTAGTTATGTTTAAATGGAAGATTTAATGCAGAGAAATCTACAATAGATAAAAACATTACTATATTGGTTTTTAGTGAAAGGAGTTTATCTTAGCCAAGGCTATTTTCCTGACATTCCAGCCATGTGAAGGACCCTGGATCCAATGTTTCAAATGATATGTTATTGGGTGACAATAACAAATATGGTCTCTTAAGTGCCAAGAAGTGCCAAGAAGGAGCTGGAGGCAGTGGCACACTCCTGTAATCCCAGCACTTTGAGAGGCTGAGACGGTAGAATTGCAAGTTCAAAGCCAGCCTCAGCAAAAGCAAAGTGCTAAGTAACTCAGTGAGACCCTATCTCTAAGTAAAACACAAAATAGGGCTAGGGATGTGACTCAGTGGTCAAGTTCCCCTGAGTTCAATTCCTGGCACCAAAAAAAAAAAAAAAAAAAAAAAAAGGAGTGCCAAGAAGGTTCCCCTGTTGCCTCATAGATTGTTCCTAAAATGGCTCACATGAGTAGTGGGTAGCCACCTAGTTCCTCCCCAGGCTGGGAGTTTTGCAGTAAGTCTCATGTCCACATACTCCCTCAGCTGGTGTCTCAGAAAACAACAGGCTGCTCATCTCACTGGTTTTGAGCTGTTAGAATTATGTGTCCAGGATAGGCATGCACAGAGTACCTGAACTGGGGACAGGATTCCAAGTCCCCCTTTTTTTTTTTTTAATCGAAGAGTGCTTTTGTGTGTGGCCATTTTTGTGAAGGTGAGTTATGGAATAGCTCTTATCTGTACTTTATGAAGAATTTTCATGGTAATGGGGTACTAAAGAGAAGTGGGATTTTAAATCTCTTTTTTCAGATGGCTGAAGCCATTCCTCATTATTTGGGGGGAAACAAACCACAGCACAACTGAACTTATATTGGTAGGCCTACCTCTGCTGTCCTCATCCTGGGAATGAGTTACTAATGTCTTATTCGTCTTTCCTCTTTTATACTGACAGACATAAGCACACACTTGCTTATCTACACACACACAGCCCTCACAAGGAGGTTATGATAAATGGAGAAGATAATGGCTGTGAAACCGCTTGGAAAATTGCCATGTGCAATAAATGCACTATTATTTTTATCATACATTATGAACAATATGTATTGCGGTCACTCCATTTAAGAGGCAATTCTATACATTGGGAATGTATTCCCAAATAGAAATATTTTCTAAAACAAACATATCTATTTTCTCATCAATCAGAATTTCTGATGTATTAACTAATTCGAATTTTGTCATAAAAAAAAAACTGTGTATAGTCATACTGGAACTAGTAGAAAATAGCTAGTGGGCAAGGGGAGTGTGCTCCAGTAGACATTCCAAACAAATGTGTACTTTCTCTGCATGTGTGCCTGGGTGCCTTGTTGCGGGGATATTTTGCTCACCACTTTTTTCTTAGAACCTGGTTCATAATAAACGTGTATTAAACGAGTGAATGAAAGTATATATTCTATAACAACTTTTCTTCAAACAATCCTCCTTAAGTCTATCCACGTTCTTAGCCACCAGAGGATTTCTCTGTCACACATGGTGCACATTTGAATGTTCGTATTGAGAAACACAGCTGGTTGGAGCTAAAGTTTACTCAATTTTGGATGGCAGAAACAAACCGCAGATTGAAATGGAAGACATTTAGACAATGTTTCTGACATGCTTGGTGATTAAGACAGAAAATGATTTTTTTTTAGATGCTTGAAAAGTGACACTTATTTTATGTATCCCGTTTTTCATTAAGTGAATCATACAAATTAAGAGTGTTAACACATATTCTAATAAAGGATTGAGTAAATGTCTAAATGAAAGAATGACAAAATTAAAAAAACATATTTTTGCTTGAGATCCAAGAAAGATGACTCATGAAAAGTGTTTCTTTAAATTCTATTTGTTAATGCCAGATCCAGTAAAGGTACCATCTTTGTTATTTGGTATCTGTTCTGTGTCTATTAGTATTCCAAACCAAACTACACTATGATAGTAGACTGGCAGAGGGATACCTACAATTTGTAGAGATCAAGATTTATCATTTATAATTGATTTAAAAGAGATGAAAAAGTTGAGGGTCTTAGGGCACTACATAAGTTATAGCTAGATTTTATATGATGTCTATAGGTAATGATTTTGGATCATGTAAAACCACATTGGAGTAAAACAAGCTAAGTAGGACAGGGATGGAATCTGATATTTATTTGGTATCTGCTTTGTGCTAGACATTTTGTTAGGCTTGTTACATGTCTTCTCATTAACTTTATATACTCCCACGCACAGTGTTCCATGCTTCTTATTTCATTGATGAAAAATTTGAGGCTCTGAAAACAGAAGTGTACTCTCCAGGACTGGTAGAATTAAGACGGAGATTTAGCCCTTCTTGGTGGTGATTTGAATTTGGAAGTTTGGAAAAGAGAAGGAGAGTAGACATGAAGTACAGACTTGATAAGTCACGTGGTCCCAATGGCCACTGGGTAGAAGCAGCAGCAGACTAAAAGCCCATCAGTGGAAAAGAATAACAACATCGCACAAATCCCCACTGAGCTGTGTAAATTTTAGTCCAACTAGTCACTTAGCTTTATATGGAAAATAAACATTTTCTTCAAGTGAATTCAGTTTGACTCTTTTTTAACCAATTCAGTCAAACTGATCAGAGGATCCCAGATCTTTCCAGATGAACTCAGACTAGGAGATTAATCTGGTGCTCAAAAGATGATAGATTGTGTCATATAGGACTTTACTGTTCAAAATGTGGTCTGCAGACCTGCAGCATCAGCATGACTCTGGAGCTCCTTAGGAATGTGGAATCTCAGTCTCCAGCCCAGACCTACTCAATTGGAATCTGCTTTTGACAAGCTCCTCCAATGATTTGTATGCACATTAATGTCTGAGAATCCCTGACCTAGGAGAGATTTTTTTTTTTTTAGTTTTAGCATGATCTATTCATTTTCCTATCTTTTTCAGAAAACTACAATGAAATGCCACTTCACTCATCCACAGCATATCTTTAGCAAAATATGCTAGAAAACATGCCTTCAATTTCACTGTTTCTTATTCTCCTGCATTTTCCTAATATAGCACAAGGAAGTAAATCATTTTATACATATAGTATTTGTATGTAATCTTGTGCATATACTACTTGATATTATCTCTTGTTCCCCAAAACTATTGGATATGTACATGGGTGCTGAAGTCATTGGAGGGAGTTGAAGTTTTATTGGGGAGTAAAACTGAGAAAATGCATTAATTAGTACACTGTTTACCTTTTTTATCAGTGCTGGGCATTTGCTTGCTCCAGTGCTTCCTGGCTTTCAATGAATGGTAAAGTACTAGAAATAAGTAGCCTGACTTTGTTCAATGAAGAGTGGAAATACTTCCAGGTCCCAATCATTGGCTTAGGTTGGAGGCAACCATGCACATGACACATTTTCCCTCAACAAAACACTAGCAATCCAAATGCAACAGCACCTTGAAAGGATCATAAAGTCTGATTAAGTGGGATTTAGCCTGAGAATGTGAGAGTGATTCAACATATATGCAAATCAGCTGAGGTGATACACTACTTCAACAGAATGAAAGATAAAAACCATATGATCATCTCAATGATGCACGCTTAACTCACACAATATATGAAAATCAACTCAAAATGGATTAAAGACTTAAATGTAAGATGTGATACTGTAAAACTACTACAAGAAAACATCAGGGAAAAACTCAACTGGTCTATGTCTAGGCAATGATCATTTATTTATTTATGTATGTTTGTATGTATATACGTATGTTTTGGTACCAGGGATTTAATCTGGGGGTGCTTAACCACTGAGCCGCCTCCCCAACCCTTATTATTTTGAGACAGGGTCTTGTTAAGTTGCTTATGGCCTTGCCAAATTGCTGAGTCTGGCCTCAAACTTGGATTCTCCTGCCTCAGTCTCCCGAGTCTCCAGGATTATAGGTTTGCGCCACTGTGCATAGCTAGGTACTGATTTTTTTTATATATATGAATCCAAGGCACAGGCAACAGAAGCAAAAATAGACAAATGGGATTGCACAAAATTGAAAAGCTTCTACACAGCAAGGGAAACAGGTAGCCAAGATACAACATACAGAATGGGAGGAAATTTGAGAACCACACATCTAATAAAAGGTTAATATCCATAATATATAAGGAACCAGAAACAACTCAATAGTGAAAACAAACAGAAAACTACCCAAATCCCAAGCAACTTGATTAAAAAATGGGCAAAGTACTTGAATAGTGATTTCTCCAAAGAAAACTAATAGCCAGAAGTTATGTAAGAAGTGCTTGACATCACTGATCATCAAAGAAATACAAATCAAAACAACAAGGTATCCCCTCACATCTGTTAGAATCAACCAAAAGACCAAAGGCAAGTATTGGTGAGAGTGTAGGGAGAAGACCACCTTTGGCCACTGGTAGTGGGAATGTATATTAATTGATACAGCCACTATGGAAAACAGTATTGAGGGTCCCAAAAAATTAAAAATACAACTACTATATGATCTAGTAATTCCATGTCTGAGTATATATCCACCCAGGATCCTAAAGGAAATGGAAGCAAGAACCTGTAAATATTTACAGGTTCATTGCAGCATTATTCACAATAGCCAAGATTTGAAAACAACCTGTAGCCACCATTCAATTAGATGGGTAAACAACCAAGACTACAGAGTACTGTTTTGCTAAGCTATGATGCTTGGTAGGTTAGATTGTATTAAATATTTTTTAAAATTATGATATTTTCAACTTATGATGGATTTATTGGGATTTAACCCCATGGTAAGGTGAGGAACATTTTTATTATAAAGAAGAAAATCTGGCCATTTGCATCAACCTAGATTAACCAGGAGGTCACTACATTAAGTGAAATAAATGAGACATAGAAAAATGAATATTGTATTATCTGAATTATATGTGGACTCCAAACAAGCCAAACTGATAAAAGCTAAGAGCAGAATGGTGATTACCAGGGGCTGGAGGGTGGAGATGGGAGTAATAGGGAGAGAGAGTTAGCCAGAGCGTTATGTTTCAGTGATGTGCTAACTTCTGGAGATATAATGTATAGAATGGTGACCACAGTTAATGATACTTCTTATATTCCCAGATTTACTAAGGAGGTGTTTTCACACACATACAAAAGTAGTAACTGTGTTTTGTAATGAATGTGATTGGTTTGATTGTGACAATCACTTCACAAGGCACGAATATAACAAAAGATTGTGTTGTATACCTTAAACGCACACAATGTTCGTTTGTCAAAGTAGAAGTGAACTCTAAATATATTATTTTAAATATTATTTTAAATATCAAGCAAAGAAGTATTTTGAAATAATTTTTGATATAATAAAATTATGTTGTTAAGCTATCAAAGATGAATTTTTCCATATGGGTATAAATATGATTTATGTTTTTCCTTGAAATATTTATTTTAGAAATATTGACCTTGACTTTTCCTATCTTTATTCAATATTAAATGCTTATTTACTTGTCCAGATACATGATTTATATCTACTTGTTCATATGTGTATTGTATAATTTAAAAGGAATTGCTGTAATATCTGAGTAGTCCCATGTTTTTCAAATAAAATTTCTCAAACTTTCATAGATGGAAACTTAGCCATTGGATGCATTTGATAATAGTGATACCTGACAGTCATTGAGGACTTATTGCATTCCATTAATTGTTTCCAATGTCTCTCTGGAGGAAACGTTTTTCTTAACTTCATTATATAAAGGTAGAACTGAGGTGTAGGGAAATTAAGTGACCTTCAAACTGCTGGGTTTTACCTGGTGTGGCCAAAGTCCAGAGCTATTAATGTTACAGTGAGCCACCTTGACCTCCCACTGTGAGAGACCTTATGGGACTTCAGGGATTGAAGGCAAGGTCTGCCTCTGGCAAAAGTGTAGACTTGAAGTTTATTTTTACATTTTCTCCTTTATCCCTCCTTCTGGTCTCCATATGCTCTTCTTTTTCCTATGAAAACCCTTTCTCTAGTTGAAAATAGAAAACTGCTAGAAATTCTAGAAATTAGCTAAAACTTGGAATTGAAATATTACAAAAGGGCATTGATTGGAATTTTCCAGAATGGTGTTCCCCCAAATATTAATCGTGTGCCTCAGTGTTCTCTGCTTAAGTGAGTCTGGGAAATTCTGGGCTTAAAAAGATAAACAACTTTCTATACTATAGTCTTATTAAATTTTTTAAGTAGGAATTTATTTATCTGTCAATTATCTATCATTTGTATTTTTCTTCCATACACATTTTCCACACTCTTAAAGTTTAGAACAGCAATTTTGGAAATTAGATTTTTTTTCAAAGTCCTAAATTAATAGAGGATTTATGTTAAAGGAAACTGCTGACCTTAGAAGATAACCTAGAGCAAACAAATGATATTAAGCTTCAAATTAACAAGCTGTTGGTGAATTCTAGGCCACCTTGTCTCATCATGTGCTTCATCCAAAATAAACCACGTTCAAGTTCAAAGAACAATGGAAAGTGGTGTGGGTCTTCTCAAAGAGTTTGTCCAGCAAGCGCGGGGATTAGCTTGCACAACCCTCCTCCCTAAAGGTCCTCACTGTCTCTGCCCTTCCCCGAGCTCTACCTCCCAGGAAGGGGCTCAACTCTTTCTTCCCCTCCCCATTCCCTCATGCTGGGCTCCTCTTCTCTCTTTAGCTAGGTGCTAAAGTGCTTTTAAAGTTAAGAGTTCCTGGAACTGCCTGCCTCTTTTTCATGAAGTTTTAGCGTCTTTTTTCCAAATTGCCTCGCTCCTCTTTACCCCTGTCTATAGCAAGCACATCTTACTTAGAAAGAGAGGAAGAATTACAAATGCTTTTGATATCATTTTAAATCCATCCTCCCCAGGTAATTAAAAAAACAAAAACAAAATTCCAAATTGAAGTACACTGCACTAAAAACTGTTGTTGTACTGTAAACAGGGACTGCTTGATCTTTTAAAATTAATGTACTGGATTTCATAGAAAGTAAGAACCACTACAATTTTATGAATCATAGAAAAAAATATTCCACCAATTATAGTGGTAAATACCACAGATTGTAAGAGATCATCCACTTTTTGAGATATGCAAATATGAAAATGGTTGTTTCAGAAACAATGAAATATATTGTTCTGTATTCTCTAAGTAACGTATATGTATACACACACACACACACACACACATATATATTAGGCAGTTGTATTTATATTAAATTCTAATGATTTTTTTCTTTTTACAAGAGTTTTCTTCCAATCGTGGGTGATAGGTCACCTATAACAGAATCTGGGGCTGTCCATTAAAAATACAGATTTCTTGGCACACCCTACCTCACGGATTGACTGAAAAAATCTTGTGTAGGGTCTGGGCAGCAATACTTTTTAAGCGTTTCAGATGATTTTAATATGCATCCGGAGAAAAGAATGTCTCGAAGGTGGTCTCTAGACCAAAGGCAATAGCATCACTTGACAGTTCCTTAGCAATGCAGACTCTCAGACTCTACCCCAGACCCAGCAAAACAGAATCTGCATTTTAACATGATGCCCAGGTGATTCATTGCTACAATAAATAAAGTTGGAGAAACAGTAGACCAGGAGTTCTCAAATTGTGTTTCCCAGATGGGCAACAGCATCTAGGAACTTGTTAGAAATGCAAATTCTCAGGCTGCAACCCAAAGTAACCTACCAACTTGGAAGATGGGGTGGGGTGAAACCTAAATTACCTGTTTAATAAGCTCCCCAGGTGATCTGACGCATGATAAAGTGTGAGCTGCTGTGGCCTCCTTTTCTGTAACAAACCCGACCACAAACACTAATTGGTTAAGGCAATGCAAGGAGATTGAGCAGCTGGCAGATACCTGTTCTGCAGTCAAGGCAATTAATAGGCATTAGTTAGCATCTTAAGGGCTAAGTAATCTTTTAATCCCAGATGTGAAAATCATAGCAGATATAACAATTTGGAAAATATGGGGAATAAAATGCTGATTAATTTTGATCTCTCAAAAGTGAGTCAGAGAGAGATAAACACATTCTAAGCCTGAGGAATTTTTCTACCTTCTATCTCTTACTTTAGCAATTTTTTTTTTCTGACTCTTCAAAGCATCTGTGACAAAGCCATCAGGTGATTAGTTCTTTGTAGTATCGAATGAGTTCTACTTTGAAATGCGGCCAAACTCCAACTCAAATTCAGGACAGAAGAGTGAGTACTTAATATTTATTTTCCTCACTTACATACACAGGAGGGTTGAGATGTGAGGGCTTTGGGGGATGACTCATTCATTCAACTGGCTATTGAACATCTACCAAAGATCAGTTGATATTAGGTACTAATAATTTGAAGAAATAAAGATAGTTCTTTCCCTCAAGTAGCACACAGTCTATTAGTGAGACAAAGCAAGTAGATAATTTCATTACAGTATGATCTCTTGTATACTGCAAGTATGACATGATCATTTGTTATAACCACAGGCCTAATAGCAGTTTGAAGACAGATTTGAGGAAGGTGAGAATAACAAGAAAGAAAGACCAGCCAGAAGTTACTGTGACAGATTAAGCAGGAGGCTGAGCAGCGACAAAATATACAAGGGACAGTCATACAAGTGTCTTATAAAATACAATTTTTTACAGTCAACTGTTTACCTATTATATCCATCCAAAGAAGCAACTCAGGTAATTCAAAATAAACTTTGGAAGGTTTTATAAAAATTATATTTTTAACTATACAATAAAGAGCGGATGCTCCACAACATGCCCTTTTTATTATCTCCAGCATTCCACGACTGTGCTGTTTATGCCAGTATTATGCTTAATTAAGCACCATGGCAATATCAATAAGAGTCTGAAAGCCAGATGTGGCACAGATCACCCCAAAATGCAGCTATTCTGGCAAGCTTAGGATAAACCTTACAAAACACAGAGAGAGAATTCCCAGAAATTGTTTTGCCTTGAACAAAAAGATCTAAATGTAAGAGGTTGTGCTCCAAGGGTAGATGAGAACAGCAAGCACAATTGTGCAGCAAAGTCTTTCGCATGTAGAAACAGCATTAGGGCTCCCATTCCACATCAGCACTATGCTGCTCCATGCTATTTCAGAATGGCATCTTTATGATTTCTTACCACAACATGAACAGCCTTGAGGAAAGAGGGCCTCCTCTAAGCATGACTCTTCAGGGAGCTCTCTCTGACCTTCCCTGCCTGAGATGGTCCTTTCCAACTTTCCATGTTCTGATAGAACTCCTTGCATTCTTTTATCATGACATTCATCCTCTACAGCCTCAGTTATTGATTTATTGTCCTTTTCCCCACCAACAAAAGCCAGAGGGTGTTTAGGTTATATTAACTTATATGACCACCAATCTTGTGAGCTATTCAGTTGTTCAAACTCTAGGTTAGGTACTGTGTTAGGCACTATGGGTATAGCAATGTGAAAGACAGACACACTCCCAGTTATTATGGAGCTTAAGATTGTGTGAAAGGAGATGGATAGTTTGACACATCAACAAATAAATGAGTAAATAAATAATTGCAGATAGTGGTCAATGCTACATACTTAGTAAAACAAAGCAATGGGATGAAAAGAAATGGGGTTGGGGAGGAATCCTCTGGCTGGAGTGTGGAAACCAGGCCTTCCTAAATAATGACTTCTGAGTTGAGATTTGTGATCCTGAGGAGATCTAGGAGAGGTTTTTCCCATGCAGAAGGAACTAGAAATGCACAGGCTCTGAGATTTCCTTTGCTTGGAAATCTTAATAAATGGAAAGGTAAAAAGTCCACTTACTTAGAGCAGAGCTTTAGGAGTTAGATGGAGAGAAGAGGAAGATGAGTTTGGAGGGGAGGGCAGGGTCTAGAGTGTGCAGGGCCTTACTTGTAGACTGAATGAAGACCAGTGGCTTTTGTTCTAAATGTAGTAAAAAAAAGCCTCTGGAGGAGACTTGTGTCTTCAGCAGATTCACATATTTGGAAGGCCCACTCTGGTTGTGATGTGGAGTGCGGAAGGAGAGATGCTATGTAGTAGGAAGCTGCTGATATCCAGGGACAGATGGCTTGAGCCAAGATATAGTGGTGTGGTTGGTCAGTAGTGCTCAGCTTTGGAAACTTTGCCAGCAGGACTTGCTGGTGAGGTGGTCTATGAAGGGAAGACAACCTGACTCAAGGTTCCAGCCTTAAGCATGTAGGTAGAGGCCACTTACAGAGATGGTCTGAAAAACAGATTGGGAAGGCAGATGTCAAAACAGGTGTCTGGTTTTGGGCATTTTGAGCTTTAGAAAACTATTAGGCATCCACACTGCTGGGAGAGTTTAGTAACCTGGGGCAAATCAAATGGCAGGGGGCACGGGTGGTTGTAGGTAAGTCCTGGCCTTTGGAGGGAGAAAGTTTGCACTTAGTTTTCCTGCTTGCTCAACCATGCCATTTTATATTTACTCTCTTTGAGCCTTAGTTTCCCTACGTGCCAAATGTCCCTTGGGATTATTATGAAGTTATGAAGATGAAATCAGATGGTATGTGTGAATTGCTTACTGCATATCTAGGTTACACTAAGTGTTGAGCAATGATAACAAAAACTGATGGCTATAAGGGAGATGGTGATAAAATGGGCAAGGAGACAAATGCAGTAAGAGACTTCACAGGCCATAGAGAGTTGTGTCCTCTGTGCTGAAAACTGCATCAAGGCCAGGAAGTCTCTTTTTTAAATAAGCAGTGCCTTTCTCTTTATGCTTGAAGTTTCTGTGACTTCATGCATTACAAGGGCCAAGCCTTCTCTCCAAGTCCTTCTCTCAGACTGTATGTACAATTTGTTCTTCCAATCATGAATGGAATATCTCTTTCTACAGAATTTTCTAAAATTTGTGGCAGATACATGTAACATAAAACTTATCATTTTAACCACATTTAAGTGTATAGTTCAGTGATATTAAGTATGTTCGCATTATTGTGCAGCTATCAGCACCATCCATTTCCAGAACTTGTTTTGTCTTCTGAAACTCTGGAATTTACTCTTGTTAATAGTCCAGTCGGGCAACCAGCATTTCTACTTCTCTCTCTAAGAACTAAGTACTCTAGGTCCCTCACAGAAGAGGAACCATAAGGAATTTGTCCTTTTGTGACTGGCTTGTTTCATGGCATAATGTCTCCAGGTCCTCCATGTTGCATCATGTGTCAGAATTTCCTTCCTTTTTATGGCTGAATAATATATTCCGTTTATCTGCTCATCTGCCAACAGACACTTGGGTTGCTTCCATATTTTGGCAATTGCAAATAATGCTCCTGAACATGAGTGTACTGTATGGGAGGTTTTATGAGGCAGCAAAAATATTCAGTTACTTATTAATTCATTTACTTATTCTCTCCCTCAACTATATCCCAAGTGCTTACTTAGGCTGGCGCTGATAATGCTTATAAGGAAAAGTACTGTAATTCATTTGTGCAAGAGGCAATAGAGTTATTCAGAACATTAAGTTCTCTCCAGGTTTAAAATGTGTAGAATAAACTTTAGGACACTCTAGTCTAGCAATCCACCCAGCAAGCAATTGTTGAAGGTTGATGTTGTGCATGGCATGAAATTTGCCTCAAAGAATCTTGCATTCTGCCTCTTAAAACCAGTGCTCTGAAGAAGGTTAAAATTGTCAATAGAGGGGGGCTGGGATTGTGGCTCAGCGGTAGAGCGCTTGCCTCGCATGCGTGAGGCGCTGGGTTCGATCCTCAGCACCATGTAAAAAATAAATAAATAAATAAAATAAAGATATTAAAAAAAAAATTGTCAATAGACAGTAGGGAGAATAAAGAGAACTGAATGGTATGACTTGTATAGTTTTCAAAATTTGGATCTATAAAGAGTAGCTTTTATGTTGGGAGTCAACTGAAATTTAAATCAATTCAGGCATTGTCATTAAAATTTTTTCCCTAGATATACCTAGAAAACTATCCATTGAATGGTTGATGACTTATGTAAATAATAGCCTAGTGTTTGTGGTACAGTCAATGATCAAAGCAATTACATTTGATGGATAACTTAAATTATGCTTAAATTTAGGAGACAAACGTTCTCATAAAATAGATCCAATTAAGGTCTTCTACTTAGAGTTCCCAGAATTGCAAATGGAATAAAGAGACAACCTAACCTGCAGTGCAGAATGAACCAAGGGGGAGGGAAAGAGGCAGTAACCGGAAGAGGAGAAATGAGAAGTAAATGGCGAAGAAGCAAGAGTGTTTAGGATAAAGTGCAAAATAGAGTCATGGTCCGTAAAGGTTTCAAGCTCTTTATGCTACTTTCTTCAGATCAGAACGCTGCCATTATTTTCAAAGCAAGAGCCAAAGAAACAAGCTCCAGAGAATAAGAATCAAGATTACAAAACTGAGTCAGGCACACAGCCTAAACAAATGCTTCATGAGGCATACATTTATATGCACCTCTTTGTTATCCTCAAAATGTTCTTTGAGAAGAAATGTGGATGGGAGAAAACTTTCCCAGTTTTAGGCATGTCAGAGGGTAAGAACTGATCAATATTCAAGAATTACCCAAGAGTGTCAATCCAGGACAAAAATGAATGTAAGCAGCTGTGTTTCGCAATCTGACCTCAGGACATTGGATCTTTAGTATTTCCATAATATGACTGTAAAAAATATGTCCCTCTAGCCTTATTTGCTTTCCTTAATGGATAATGCTTCTGGCTTGGATCTTTGTGTGGAAAAAAGGATCTTTTGTCTCATAAAATGTTACAGATGCTGCTATGGTAACACACTTTAATTTTATTCCTATCTCAGAAGATAAACACGGAAGGCTGCAATTGGCAGTTTAATCTAATATTTAGCATTAGCTTTAGATCCACAGAGCATTTGGGGTTTTGGTTTTATGGAACATTGGCACTTTTGTTAACCTGCTGTACTCAATTAAGCAGAATCCTAAAGCCCTGTCTAAAAGGTATTACTCTGCCAACTTAAAAATACCATGTGGCCAAGTTTTAAAACTCACAAGGGAGAGAAAGCATGCTGCTTCTATGACAAAATTCTTAGGTGGCCAGAATGAGTTTGCATTTGTGGGAATTTTCTTCTGGGCTAAAAAAAACACAAGAACCAAATATCCAGCATTTACAAATACAGTATCAATTTGGCTTGAAGTAAAACCTATCCATTGATAGGGAGAGAACCATTGACGGCTTCTTTTCTTTATTAGCAAAGCCTGAACATATAGCATGAAAAGTTTTGCATTAAAGTCAGTTGTTTACTTTGCACTCAGTAAATAACCAGGGTTATTGCATCCAGAGAAGGTAATTTGAAGCCCCAGTTCCCAGTTGAATTACAACAATATCCATTCACACAGGACATGGATGCTTCCATACTGGCTAGTGTCATAAAACAAGGCAAAAAACACAAATAAAAGGAAAGACACAGGAAACATGTTCAATAATGCAGTGTATGGACTTAAATCCCCAAACCTTTCCATTCCAACTGCAAAGAAACACCAGCCCCTGACTTTTTTTTTAAAGAGCCCTTCTCTGGCATTACTCTCACTTCACAATCTTTATTAATTTTTCTCTTCTACAATAGAAAGAAATCTGGGCAGCCAAAGAGTTAATGAAGGCTGTGGTCAACTTACATGAAGTTTCAATTACAAACCGATGGGGGTCAAGTCTGATTTTGATTCACCATACGCCACACTAATCGGTTCCAGAGCACATACTGACTGCCTTTCAGAACAAGGACCCTGGTTCATTCATTAAGTGATTAGAAATCTGCATCTTGCTTACTTTTAGTCATGCTAGATCCTTACAGAATAAAAATCATCACTGTTACTGATTTATAACTGACTTTAGAAATACTCCTAATGAATACACACACCATAGTACTTTTCAAACACTACAACATATACAAGTTGCTAATAATTGAACTGAAGTGCCTACCTAAGTTGTTCTTGAAGCAAATTTCAGCCCTTTGTAATATTTTCCCTTCATAAAAGTCCCCAAGTATTTACAGTCTGCAGATGAGATCATACTCTTGAAACAGTCAAGATTAAATGCGAAGGGGAACACAAGTGAAAGAGAGGTTGTTCACACTAACACAACTTGTACTGAAAGATTCCACAGTGCTATCTTGATGCTCATTGGCCACTCAGTGGGCTGGAACAATATTTGCCCAGTTGCTATGTAGAGAGGGGTGGCTGCCAACTCACTCTACTAATAAGCCTGAACCTGGCCTTTGCAGATAAGAGTGGTTATTGTTTGAGTTAATGTGCTTGCTGATAAGATGCTCACCAAAGCAGGTAGGGGAGATATTTTTTGCTTGTGACAAACCATAGACCAGCTATAGACATTTCTTTGCCACTATGAATTTTAACACCTGTTGGAAAAAGTAAACCAGGAGATGTCTTTTTTTTTTTTCCCAATTAGACTTTCCTCCTTCAGGAATGCATATCTAAAAAGATCATATTTAAATGTTTTCTTAAAAAGGACAATATACTTCAAATACAGAACAACTACTGGCCCATCCCAATTCTGAGAACTCATTATAAAATATATTCAAAATATCTCAGGGTGTACATACACATCTTTTTATTAAATATGCACATATATATATTTAAGTGCAAAGGAAGGTTTACTTTAGAAAAATTTCTCCAAATTTCAAAGGAAGCTGTTTGGATTTGACAGTTCTGCATGTACATACCCATTACTAAACTCGTGAGCATACACAATGCACACACAGCAAACAAGTTTGAATAGTACAGGACTAATGTAAAGCACATGCCAATTTAGACGGGGTTTTAGAAAATTCAAAGGCAGATGTTTTCCTTTCTGTATTTAGAGAAGCAACTTTATTATTTTTTCAACTTATACTGACTGTTTGTGAGTTTTGGGGGATTGTGTGAATGTAAGACTGTAACCCTGAATTTAACATCATGTAATGAATGGAGACACATGAAAACAAGCATACTCAATAAGCCTTTAATAGATAATTTTCACTAATGACCTTAATGTGCCTGAGACTATGAAAAAATGGAACCAATTACTGAACAAGTAGGATGTTTTAGAATGTGTCGAGAAGATTATAAACTATGATGGAAATGGTCTAAGTACCTCTGATTTTCTGTTTATCATTAGGTAGATTAAAAACCAATGAATTTTTAAAAGTATATATTTACTTATTGGCTATAGGAAAAATTAAAATGAATAAAATAATATATTCATAATAAAAGCTTCATAAAAATTTCTTATAGAACCAGAAGGACTGGAGTCACTTTAAACTCTGTACTAGAATACTGAGAAATTTCAACTATCATCTTGAGTATTTGAAAAGAAAAGTTCCTAGAGTATTGAAAAGAACCTCAACAAATAAGCCAACAGATTATACATTTCTGACTCCAATAAAAGAAAATAATTTCTTGAATTTAAATATGACAACATGATGGTACTAAAATTTGGCTATTTTAAAAATGGAGCTACAGACGACTTGCTGGTCAAGTTAGGGAATAAATGCTCAAAGCTAGAAAGAACATGATAGAATGTGATTCAAGTTATTTTTTCATGTTGCCTCCTCAATTAAGAGATTTTCTTGGTGTGTGTGTTTGGTACCAGGGTCTGAACCCAAGGGCACTTGACCACTAAGCCAGATCCCCAGCCCTTTTTATTTTTTATTTTGAGACAGAGTCTCACTAAGTTGCTTCAGGCCTCACTAAGTTGCTGAGGCTGGCTTTGAACTTGAGATTCTCATGCCTCAGACTCTTTGTTTGCTGAGATTACACGTACATGCCACAGTGCCTGGCTAAGAGATGTTTTTGAAGAAACAACCTGGTACATACTCAGCTTCAGTGTATTTGCAAATGTTGGCTGAGCAGGTCGGAGTCAAGCCATTCTGAGAGTCTTCCTGTCAAACTCATGAAAAACACACATAAATGATCCCAACATTTGTGTCAATATAGTTTTTTCTGCTTAGCACTTTAGTGTGATATCCCTTTAAGACTAAGGTATATACTCAAAGGACTTAAAATCGGCATACTACAGTGATGCAGCCATATCAATATTTATATCAGCTCAATTCACAATAGCTAAGCCATGGAACCATAGATGAATGGATAAAGAAAATGTCGTGTATATATACAATGGTATATTACTCAGCCCTGAAAAAGAATGCCTTTGTGACTTTTGCCTATAAGTAGATGGATATGAAGACTATTATGCTAAGTGAAATAAGCCTGTCCCCAAAATCAAAGGTCAAATGTTTTCTCTGATATGTTGATGCTAACAAACAACAAAGAGGGGGGTGGTGGTTGAAGAATAGAAGTTCAGAAGATTAAACAAAGGGTAATGAAAGGAAGGGAGGGGGACAGGAAATAGGAAAGACAGTGGAATGAATCTGACATAACTTTCCTATGTTTATATATGAATACACCACAGTGAATCTAACATCATGGACAACCACAAGACTGGGATCCTAATTAGAATAAGATGTACTTCATGTATGTATAATATATCAAAATATACTCTACTGTCATGCATATCTAAAAAGAACAACAACAACAAAAGACCAAGGGCTTTAAGAAAAGAGTGTGATTGGTAGTCCTTATACCATTGTTTATATATCTTCATGGACTCATGAACTCATACAATTTCCAAAATAGAAATACTTAAGAGTTGACAATTATAAAAAAAAAAGGGTCTTTCTATGAAAAACTGGAAGAATTTTATACTTTATAACAAGGTTTGAATCTGGAAGAAAGCATGAACTGAATTTGGTGTCTTTAAAACTACATTACCTTTTAGTAACGGATACTCGAGAATTCCCAGAGAAAATTTTATGTTGGATGATGGCCAAGGAGATTAGCTAAATGTTAAAAGACCAGATCCTTTCTCTTACTTTATCTCTGACGTGTTTCACACTATTGTAATCAAAATACTCCTTTGTTTCCAGAATTTGGTTACAGGACAGGTCAAAATTTCTAAGGATATTTTAAAAGGAAAAAAAAAATTATACAATACAAAACACACTCTGTGATAGACACCATCATTATTTGGCCAGATTTAGAAGACAAAGTTTTCTCAAGGCTATAAAATTACATGGAGCATTAAAAAAATATGAAAAGGAATCAGCTTTTAGATTTGACATCTTTTCCTTTCGATTCAAAGCAAGTACCTTTCCAAAAGACTTCCTTTCCTCCCCCATAAAGTAGTGAGACTGTGACAAGTTAAAATACTCCCTAACAAGCTGGGAATGAAACATCAGAATCTCACTTCTAAGAAGGGTCTTCTTGGAGTCTCAATCTGAACTTGCACTTTCTAGCTGCCCTCCACATGACATTAGAACTGGTTGCAAGTCCTCTCCATTCTTATCCTGCACCTGGCTCTGGAGCTTGTCCTACTTTGGTCACGCTGCACAGGTTTTACTGAATGAAGGCCCCATGTTCTCTCCACCTTGAGGTTTCCCATATGAGGTTTGCTTGGCCCCGAGCCTCTGCCTTCCTTCCTCTTTTTCCTAACTTATCTCTGAGCCTCCTTCATTTCTCAGCTTGGGGTTTCATGTCTCCCCTTGCTCTGTGCTGCCACAACACAGGTGTACTTGCTTGGGTGGAGAGGAGAGGAATGGTCTCTCTGTGTCCTCAGCCACATCTTCAGAGTCTGTTGCAATGTCTACCTGGCATATTGTAAACACTCAGTGAATATTTGCTGAAAGAACATGTGATTGAATATTTGCTTCTGTTGGAGACAATGGCCTAAAAATAAAAATGTGTAGGACTAAAGTCTCCTGGAAGGTGATATAATATTGGCTCAAGGAAAATACATGGCCTCTTTATGGCAGCTAAGATAATGAGAGTGGATCTGCTTTTGATCAATCTGGAGACCTATGACTTAATCTTAACCTGCACTGATTTTGTCTAAAAACATGAAGATACAGACCACAGGTTAATAAGTACATAAGTGCCCCTGGGATCCTGAAGGAACTGATTTTGTATATGTTGTACATATCATTATCTAGGCTGCTTTCATTTATTTCCATTCTAGATTCAGCCCCCAAACTTTTAATTGCTTGATGGATTTCTGTCATTAGTCTCAGTCAAAAAAAGTTTTTTCCTTGTTCTTTCTACTTTATTGGTAGAAAGATTGCTTCTAAACACTTTGTATAAACATCTCATAAACTGCAGCTCTAGAGTACAAAAAAGTCAAAACAAGTTTTTTTTGACCCTGGGCAAATGTGATTCAATATCACTTGAATCTGATATTCAAGTGACTCTGAGAGAAACAGGAGATGCTGTCTCTTATAAGTTCTAGAAAGTGTTTCAACACAGGCATATTAAGGACATTTAAAACTCACTTTTGAAATCATCATCTGCCCTTTTAGTGCCCCTGAGTGATAACAAAAGGAGAATCCCAGAGATCTAGTGATAAGTTTGAGAAGGTCAATTTAATGGTTCCAAGCTCCAGCCTTAAATCTTTGCTCTGTAGAGATATGTCAAGAATTTTAATAGGAATTTTATGTCCCCTTCCATGCCATATATGAATTATATCTTGTTGAATCTATCTACAATTTTAGATTAATTCATCTTTTTAATAAACTTTTAAAGAGCTATGTATTTCATTTATATCTCTATTTGTGCCTAATACAGTGTTATGCCATAGAAACTGATCAGGTCCTTGCTAAGGAAATAGAGAAACAAAGGAAAAATAAGCAGTTGTATTTTTTTTTTAATTTTTTTTTTTTAGTTGTAGATGGACACACAATATCTTTATTTATTTTTATGTGGTGCTGAGAATCGAACCCAGTGCCTCACGCATGCGAGGCAAGCGCTCTACCACTGAGCTGCAATCCCAGCCCAGCAGTTGTATTTTTACATAAAAAAAATTTCCAAGGAGATCAAATGTTAAAACTTACCTAAGTGAGGGAGAAAAGTCCACCTCACTTGGGACTCTGTGCTGGGATCTACATGGCCTTATCTAACCTCACCTTTGTAAGTAACACAAGCTTATTAGCATTTGGAAAGGGACCTGAAAATGCTAATTTAGGTATCACCCTAACTGCTGAGTGAATTCCTTGTGAGTCACATTTGAATAGTGTGAAGTATGAAAATGTCATCATAAAGGACAACTCTTCTCAGAATGGAACTTTCATCTTCCTTTCGCCAGTGAGGCTGAGACAAAATTTTTTTCATAGTATAGTTGCTTCACAATTCCTAGGCTTCAGTACAATACATACTGAAAAATCAGTGCCTTGGGAAAGAAATTGTGTAATGGAGAGCTACACAATTTGACAGAGTTCCTGCAAGGTCTGAGGTGGTAACTTACATCACACCTGGCAAAAATTTTAAATGCCTCATATGTATTTCAATAGGGAGCACCACCATTACCTCTAACAGAAGATACACTAATAGAAAATGAATAGCTTGTCATTTCTAAAACATCACACCTCAATATCTACATTTATTTAAAAGACACATTAAGATTTCTAGGATAAGGAAAAACTGAGCAAGAAAATTGACAAATAGCCTTATATATATTCTGGGAGTTTCTCTGTTGTATTGAGATTTGACTTTAATCATAGAAATGGGTAAGTTTCATGGGAAGATATCTGACTAATATCATGATGTTTATAATTATGATCTATGTGTCCTTCAATGACAGAAAATCTCAAGGCTCAAAGTCTCTGTTCCTAGCACTTGGATCCACTGCTTTAAATGTCTTATGAATGTCACCTCCCATTCTTCATCTTTGGCTCCACATTTTCCACTGAGTTCTAGATCCTTCTGTGCACTGCTCTCGGAGATCACAGATACCTAATAGGATCACAGATACCTAATACCTCTCAGTTTGCCTATGAAACCTGCTCAGTTCATTGTTTTATTTCAGTTAGTAGAGTCACTGTCCATTCCATTGTTTAGGCCCCAATCATCTTATTTTCCTGTCAGTTTCCACAACCAATCATCAGAAAGTTCTTCTAGCTCTACCTCTGCATGCACTGTAAATATAACTTCTTTTCTCCATCCCCACAGCTACAAGGAGTCACTCCTATTTTCCTGTTGGAATCCCTCATCTTGCTCCTTTCACGTGCTCCTCTGAACTCCTTTCTCCTCCCAGAGTATGGATACACAGGCATCTTCTGAAAACCAAACCCAGACCATTGTTCTCTCTTAGAATCATGCAGTTAACATAAGAGCTTCCCATGGTTTAGAGCCTCCATGAAGTTTGAGTTTCTTCCAGGTCACCTCTCAAGCCCGCCATGGTCCAGCCACTGGTGGCCTATTCTTCAGACACACCACCCTCATTCCCATTTCAAGGCCATTTTCCAATGGCTCCTTTTCCAACTGGTTACACTTTCCTCCATACTGAACTCCATGTTCAGCAAGGCCTGTCCTGATCACCCCATCTAAAGTAATCCTGCATCTCCGGACACTTTCCAGTCTGCATCTTCATATATCTCAAACACTTAACATCATTTGAAATTATGACTTATTTATGTATTTACTATCTTCTTCCTAATGCCAGAATGTAAACCTGAAAGAAGAACCTAATCCATCTTGTTTATAATTACATCCCCAGTGAACACAGACTTATATCTAAGCCTCCTTTTAATGGCACATGAAGACAGAGTGCATCTCAGAAACTTTTTATCTCCTAAACTTGCTACTTTAAATATTGGAAGGTTTAGAAATAATGTATATAAATCACCTATTATAGTGCCAGAAATATAAAGAACATTAAGCAGATATTTGGGAACTATAGCAAGGATGTTCCTCCTGTAACTCTCAGCACATACTGGGAGGTAATTTGGTAGAATAAAAAAGGATAGTTGAAGACTCCAAACACCAAGTAATGATAAGGAGATGGAAGCCTTAATTGCTTTAATTACACATTGCTTTCATTACACATTGTATGTGTGTATTGAAATATTACACAGTACCCAATGAATATATACAATTATTACGTTAACCAAAAATTTAAAAGAATGCTTGAGATGGG
The DNA here is from genome assembly GCA_028644305.1 of Xerus rutilus. NCBI lineage: Eukaryota > Metazoa > Chordata > Mammalia > Rodentia > Sciuridae > Xerus > Xerus rutilus. The sequence continues at coordinate 132,816,442 of CM053403.1, forward strand.
AATGTAATTACTTGATCATTACACACTGTATACATATATCACATTATCACACTATATCCTATAAGTGTGTACAGTTAAAAACAAAGGATATTTAGAGTTAGAAGAACTTGGTTTGGAGTTCCTGTTTATTTTACTATCTATGTGACTCTTGAGCCAATTTCTTAACTTCGCCAAGTTTCAGTTTCCTTACCTATAAAACAACCCAGTTGTTATGAGGACAAATGTCTAGGAAATGCCTGTAGAATTGCTTTGCAAAGTTTAAGTGCTAAGCAAAATACATTTAATTTAAATATTAGTAGCATGTGGAAATGTCTATTCATGAATGGAGGGTGGAAGAATGTCATTCTTTCCACTGACATTCTCCCGAAATGGTTAAGTGTGTGTGTGTTGAAGTCTCAAAACTGACCCTATTGTGAGTGAACCAGTACATCCAATAAGCAGCAACAGGGATGTATTTCAAATAAAGGCAACCTTTGGAAATCTCTTTAACGGGTTAGAAAAATAATAAGAAAACTTCAAATAGCATGTTGGTTGAATACATGAATGCAAGTTTTCAATACATTAAGTAAGAAGCTTACCAGTGTGTTTTTGAACCTTGTTTTTCTAACTTAAAGATTTTGGAAATTGGTCATTTGCTTATTAGCCCTTATTGAATGGTCTTTTTGTTTTTGAGTGTCCTGCCTGGGGGCAGCTTTGGGTAAGGGGATGTCAGTGGTGATTTAGTCCTCACTGGTTCTTCCTTGACTGCATCCAGAGAGGCCTCAAGAGTCCAGGACCACAGGACTGGGCCTCTGGTAGGGGCTACACATGTCTCATTGTCATCTTCTGGGCTCCAGGGCATAATAACAGGCACTTGAAATGTTTCCCTCCTGACTGCAGATGTGTTTTCCTACTTTTCCACTGACAGTACTTCCTCTGTTATTGCAGGTAACACTGCTTTCCAAAGCAAATAAATCATAAACAACAGCTTAGTTATGCATGAGTGTGTGTGTGCGTGCACATTTTTAAATAGAATAAAATCTTTGTCCATTTCCAGAATGGGTAACTAAATGGCAAATCAGTTTTCTGTGAAAATGAGTTTAGGGAATGAGGCTCCCTGAGGATAGAAGTGGGTCTACCTTTCATGAAGCTAATATGCTCAGTACTTAACACAGTACTCAGTCCTTACCAGAAACTTAGAAGACAGTTGAGTGCATGAGTTAGCTCTATCACACAAACAGGTACTATGGGAACAGATAATGCTTAGGAGGCTGCCATGAGTCACTGAAGTCATTTTAGTACATTTTGAATTGCTAAGAAATAATCATTTTCCTGATATTTGCACTGTTCATCTTCCAGTTTAAAAATCTTTTAGAGAAAATTTCAAAGGAATTTTGTCTGGTTCGAATTATGTATGAATCTGATACTAGAAACTGCTGGGTGGTGTCAGATTGCAATGTCAACATTGTGTTCAGTTCTAGTGCTTTCCAGTGTCTGCCTCCTTCCTAGCCACAGTGTTGCTGGATGAGAAAGACTCCATTCTTAAAGGGTTGGCTGAGGTGATGGCTGTCACTGTGGAAAGCAAATGGCGGGCCTCATAAAATAAGAGGATATGTTTTAGAGGTCATGTATTTCATTTAGGATATATGAATTACTTTGTTTCACCACAAGCTACAATTTGATTATTGATCCTGACAAAAAACATTCTATAACCTGTTTCAGTTCATGCCTGTCACAAAATTACTGCACTGGTTGTTACACCCCTTCATATTCCACCTGTCACTGAATTCTAAGGTTGTCTTCTAATAAAATTTATAAAATGCATATTGAAATGCTTAAAGAATGCCATTTAGATGTTATATGGACTCAAACATTTCTTACTAAGGGCCGGTTAAAACTCACTGGCTTATACATCACCTTCTTTATGAGACTCAATGTTCTCTACAAGTGGCTCTTATATTACCACTGAGGTAAGGTTCTTTCAACTTGAAACATACATATTTAAATAGTTATCTTAAAATGTTTCAGCATGCTTGAATTTTGATACAATTCTCTTTTCTGGTGATCAAAATCCAGTGTTGAGGTGTGGCCATAGTTGACCTAGCTCAAGAACAAATAGTCCTTGCTTCATGTACCAGAATGGCTGGGTCAATATCCCATGTGCTCTATCCTTAATAACTTCCTTTCTCAGCAAAATTGCCCTGAACTTCTCCATCTTCTTAAAATCTTGCTATGGTATTGACTGGCTGATTTGTTAAATTAATTAGCCCTTCCATAGGCCAGAGACTCAGTGTGAAATAATTAAGAACTTTAGCAGATATATTAGGGGGAAAGTCATATGAAAAACTTGTTATGCCTAAAGTCCAGAGCTCCTTTTGTACTTTACTGTTTCTTCCAGGGAAAATATTCCTCTTATTGTTAAAGGCATTGTGATCTGGGGTGAGTCAAAGGGGGAAATTTGTAGCATCATGTCAGAACTTAAGTAGCTATTTTAGAGCAAATCAAATCATATGGATAATTTACCCATCCTAACGTAGTCCTTTAGTAACCTCTTAGTCTGGGATTTCAATTGCATCGTGGAAAGTTACCTTGTAACATGAACCTTGTCATTATATAAATACAGAACAAAGCCACACCTAGGTCATGTTTTACAATAAATGGCAGATCATTATTGCTTCCTTTGGTATTTCCTTTGTAGTGCTGATTATGATGAACTCCTGGCACCGCCACAATAAATGCCATTCCAAAGAAATTCCATTTTCACTTACGTAACAGGATGTTGGAATGGGGCTCTGCAGGCCTCTGCTTCCACCAAAGCACCAATATGCTAGGTAACAGGTAACCATGTGCATGTGAGACAGATCAACATGTGGGGTTTTTAAAGAAAATAAAGAAGAACCAGTTCCAAGACTCTTGGCCTTTCAGGATAGAAATAGTCTTTGGAATTTGGAGAGAGGAGGGACTAGTGATGAGATTCATTTGGAGAGAGATGCTACTAAGCATGTCCTCCTTGTGAAAGGGCTTCTAGTTTGTAGGATCAGGGATGGTGGACATGTAAATGTGGGAGATGAATAATTGGAAGACATGTAAATTAGGGAGATGAATTTGCAGGGAATTAAGCACAAATCTCAGGAATGAGAATGCACCTGTAAGGTCATGGGAACTCAAGGAATGGGGCCTCACAGAAGGGCTCCTTAGAGCCCATAAAAGCACTCAGTGCAAAAAAGAGCTGGCTTTAGCTGTCACCAGTCCAGAGAAAGCAAAGCCACCCACCAAAGAAGGACTATCCTGTCCCCTCACCTTTCCTCCTGGTCACTTCCTTCTTGGCAGGAAGTGTCCAAGGCAAGACCAGAGAGGGGAGAAGGGAAATAGGAAAGAGCAAGGAGCAGGAGACTCCTTGTCTATTGCTGGGTCCCATCCTGAAACAGGTCCTAACCAGGGGAAGGGAGACAATGCCACACTTCCTCAAGACTGGAGATTTGATAATTGCCTGGGAATGGGCCTTCTTACAGCTAAAGGAGGCTGTGGCTGGGATGTAAAGTGAATGTAGGGCATCTTATTGAAGAATGGATAGTGTCTATGGAGTTCTTCACCCAGGAACGAGGGATGATTATATCAGTACAATCCCATGAGCCTAAAGAGACAGCGGATGAGATTTGTTGCCTTCTCGAGTTGTCCTAGTTTGACATATGGATTATGTCTAGAATGAATTCATGGATACAATTTAGTGGCTATGATTTTAAAATGAGCATTCATATAGAGAAATAAAAATGAGGTGTATAATAGCCATTGTAATATCCTCAGATACATAGAACTCTACAGAGCAAATATATTGAACAAATAGTACATGGAAATGAGTCAGAACCCAGTGAATTTTGATGCTTCGCTGGAGGGGATGGTCAAGGCACACCTGCTCTGCTGCCTTCTACTCTGTTCAGGGCAGGTGACTCAGGAATAAAATAGGGCTGTACACTCTAGGCAGAAGGGACTGGCTTCTTCTAGGCTTTATGCCTTAGTCAACAAAGAGTATTAAATAGTTTATACCTAAGGGGTAAGAAGACAGTAGTGTAATGCCCTGAAGCTTGGAAACTTTTCCCCACTTCTTTTTCTGCAGCCCAAATGTTTGTACTTTCATTTTTCTCTAAGTCTTTTTTTGTTCAGCTAGGCTGAACTAGGCTGTTAAGACTGGTATTAACAATGACATTCCTTGCAGATGTGACTTAAAAGACTTTAAGAACAATACAGGATAAGGATCTGAGGCTTATGCAGGGAATTGGTATTTTAGCTTTTACAATACAGGATACCAAGAGATTAATTTGCACACTTTGAAAATATTCTGCTGTGCTCCACTTATTTGTGTCCAGGAATTTCACTTTCAGAAAGCCCATTTTGGAAAAATTGAAAAATAGAATGAGGAAAATCCCCTTTTCCTTTAATGTCTCAACTTCTGTTCCCTATCTGAAGAGGCACTAATAATCTGAAATACCATTCATAAGCACAGAAACTGTGCTGACAGGTTAAGGGTTTCTCTGTAAATCCATGTTTTAAGTTGTTCTATAAGACCATGCTTCGCACTTTATAAAAAGGGAATGAAGATTATTAATTTTTTTTTTGGTACCAGGAATTGAACCCAGGGGTGCTTAACCACTGAACCACATCCCCAGCCCTTTTTTGTACTTTATTTTGAAACAAGGTCTCACTGGGTTGCTTAGGGCTTCCTTAAGTAGCGAAGGCTGGCTTTGAACTCATGATCTTCCTGACTCAATTTCCTGAATGTCTGGGATTATAGGTGTGTGCTCTGCTGGAAATGGAGATTTGAGAAGGCCAAAGAATGTTCCTTAGGCTACACTGTGAATTTTGTATTTGAGCTTGGACTCCATCATGTCTGCTTGACCAGATCCCCAGCTCTTAACTGAACAGATATATGTTTTTGAATAAGTTATTCAGGCCTCAAAACAGACCATGCTGCTGACTACATAGATGGATAATGAGTGACTAAATCAACTACCTTGGAACAAATGCATTGTGCTTCTAAATCTGTTACACTTGAACATCTCTCCAGAAAGCTGGTCTAGTTAAATTTTGTTGTGTGCTGCCTCAACCCCTGGATTAATTGTGCAACAGAAAACAGAAAAGATGACTGACCTATCAGATCTTTCCTTTTAAGAAATACACAGATCCAGATTTCTAAGTAAATCTGAACATAGCCTGGAAGCTGCTCAGGTCCTCCCCATCACTAAGCCAAGAGAAGGCTCAAGAAGGCCTTCAGCAAGTGTCTCCCCCCTCCCCCACCCACACCCGTCCGCATGTGCGCGTGCGCGCGCGCGCGCGCGCACACACACACACACACACACACACACATACACACAAACAAACCCCTGTTTATTTAGGAAAAGGCTGAGAACTGGTATGGGTCTTTCTCAGGCTTTGACCATTCAGAACCATTTAGACATCATTGGTTTCTGTATTGTGAACCCTCTGTTCCTACCAACATTAGCATCAGCAACTCAGTGCTGACTGCAGACATGTAGGACTTATTAACAGCTTCAGTTCAATGAAGAAAGTACTGGAGTAAATCATTAATAATGGTCAACCTATATTTCCCTGTTTCTTTCATACCTCCTTAGAAGAAGACTACTCCAGAAAATAAGCTAAAATAATAAACATTTTATTATTTATTTTTTCTTGTGAAAAAATATCTTATTGCATATAATTAAAATATAGCCATGGATAAAATCATGCTAACCAGAGGCAAATATTTAATTCTGATTCACTTTCTTTCAGCTTTTATAATTCATATTTTACCTGGTTGAAATTATACTAGATAAATATATTACCATTCGATAAGTTTGTCCTTTAAATATCAACTGAAGCTCTTGAGATAACCTGAAAGCTGATGGTTTATTCTGAGGGTATTTTTCTGAAATTAGGAATATTATCAGAAAGATATAAAAAAGTAAAATCTGAAAAAAGTTTCTTTATGTATGGAGTCTTGAGGATTCCTGCATTGCTCTGCAATAAAAATAGTTTTGAAAAATATGGAGGGAGAACTAGGAAAGAATAGAGTTACTTTAGATTAGGTAGAGAGAGTGAAGGGAGGGGAGGGGATATGGAGATAGGAAGGAGAGCAGAAGGAAACAGACATTATTACTTTATGTATATATATGACTGCATGACCAGTGTGATTCTATAACATGTACAATCAGAAAAATAAGAAATTATACCCCATCTATGCATGATATATCAAAGCGCATAAATGAATTCTATTGTCATGTATAATTGAAACAAATAAAAAAATTTAAAGAATACAATGTTTAGAAAAAAATTTAGTTAATTTACTCAGCCTTAGAGATGGTAATCCTTTATCGGTTAGAATGATGGCTTGTTAAATAATGGGTAAAGTCACTGCTGTGAGGCCATGAACATCCACGGTGACAGTGGAAAGGGAGACACAGAGGTCTTTGAGTCTTCCGCGTGGTTTTACGCTTCCACAGTTCCATACTGAGAAATGTCTTAATTGCAGCATTGGTAGATTTTCCTCCTAATTGTTGGTGGACTAAAGATTAAGAAAAACTGAAAAAGGTGTTGGAGAAAGTAAGAAGTGAGATAACTTTCCTACAAATCAGAAGTTACAAGAAGCAGCATGTTCTCAATGGAGAAAGAAAAAAAAATCACAAAAATAAACCAAGGAGGAAGAAATGACCTCATAGTAATGGCCTTTCACACGTCAGATACTTTTTAAAGGACAGTGGCCAGTTGTTCCCTATCCTCTTAAAATGGCACCAGTAGGCTTCATCTGCAGGCGGAAGGGCTTCCTGCAATTGAACAAGGACTTAGTGGTGGTGTACTGTGCTCCAGGCACCATACTAGGCATGGTGGGGGCTGGACAGACATACTGTCTGCTGTCCTGGACCTTGAACTCATGAGGAGATGCAGAACATGAACAGTTTTAATAAATAACCATTGTTATAAATAATAGCAATAAATCCTCTTCAACAGGGGATTCCTCTCAGTACATAGAGTTTTCTAATTAAAGAAGTAAAAAACCTACCTTACCCAAAAGGGAGTGTCAGAAGAAGGAAAAGGGAGAGCATTCTAGAAAGAGAAAAATGCTTATTTCAAGTTTTCCAATCAGGGAAGCAACTTGTGTATACAAGAATTCAAATTAGATATAAGAAAGAAACGGATCCCTCTAAACAAAGTCAGGTCAGCTGAAAAAAGTGGGGTAAATATATTAAGATATATATATTTTTAAATACAGATTAAGAATTGTCATGCAGGTGCACACGTTTAATCCCAGTGGCTCGGGAGGCTGAGGCAGGAGGATCTCGAGTTCAAAGCCAGCCTCAGCAAAAGTGAGGCACTAAGCAACTCAGTGGGACCCTGTCTCTAAATAAATAAAATAAAAAATAGGGCTGGAAATGTGGCTTAGTGGTTGAGTGACTCTGAGTGCAATCCCCAGTATCCCCTTCTGAACTGTCACACAGAAACTTGCAGTCTTATTTTCATAGTACTATAGGAAGTTTCTTTTGTAGGCAGATGTAGTTATACCAATCCACACATACAAATATTCTCTCATGTAACCTAGTTTTCCTTAATCTACTGGTTAAAGGTATGTCTAAACATTTTGCATTTTTAATATTTTAATTGTTGTACTACTTGTACTAATGACTTTCATAAATGAACCTTCTCTTTGAGTTAGTATACTCTATTTCACTTCACTGTATCCCTCTCTGTCTTCTGTGGACCTTCATTAGAGCAATGATGTAGCTTTTTCTTTACAAATTGACTTGCCCTCCTCATACATAGTCCCTTCTAGACCCTTCATGGGCATGATTCTCCCTTCTTCAGCACATGAGGGCAGTAAAGAATAGTCTTTTTTTAAAAAAAATATCTTTTAGTTATGCATGAACACAGTGTCTTTATTTTGTTTATTTATTTTTATGTGGTGCTGAGGATCGAACCCAATGCCTCACACATGGGAGGCACGCGCTCTGCCACTGAGCCACAACCTCAGCTCCAAGAATACTCTTGAACTAGACTTTTAAGAGTTTGAAATCCAAACTTTCCTCACCTACTTGCTGAATAACTTTGGGTGACCTACCTAACATCTCTGAGATTGTTTTCACATCTTCAAACTGCATCTCCTAAGGTTGCTGCCTGGCTTTAATAATTCTGTCCAGAATGTGAGGTATTAGCAGAATGCCTAAATTTGTAGTGATTTTAAAATATCCTCTGAGATTTCCAAGCTTTCTTACTATAGATGTGCTGTGATTTTGTCCAGGGTAGGAGGATATGTGCAGTCAAGTTTCCAAACAGGAAAATGGCTAATGAACTGGAATTGATTTTTGCTGGCCAGTTAGTACTCAGAGTCCATATGTACTTAACGGGTGGTGTACGGAAGCTCGTAGGTTCTAGGGATTCATTATCCTGGAGAACTGGACTTCCTTAAACATACTTGTCCACATTTAAATCCACCTTTATTTTTTCTCCTGAGTCACGAACCCCAAACAAACAAAACCTCATGGGAGTTTCCTCTATCTTCCTTTGCAATTTGACTTGGTATTTCATGACTTGGAAAAACTTGGTGTTATTTGCACATCAGAAATGCCACTCTGTATTTCTTTTTCTCAATCATTGCTCCAGTATTAAAGCCCTAATTTCAAGAGGACACCACTATTTCATTCTATTTCACTTAATATGATTTGCCCTTGGTTTTCTACCTCCAAATCAGTTCATTATCCACAGACTAGCTCTACATCCACGATTCACATTATCTCTCTCTCTCTCTCTGTGTGTGTGTGTTATGAAATGTGGCAAATAGCTTCTTAACTCAATCGAAAGTAAAATAAAATAAAATTACTTTTATTCCAAACCATTGTCAAAGGCCTTTGAAAGTCTTAATAAATGTATCTTTTGCTTTTATGTACATAGTATCTCCTTCACAAAAATTAGATAATAAATTTGTCTGTCATGGTTATTATTTTTGGAAACATTTAAAATTTCCCTTAATAAACAATGTGCAAAGTACTCAAGCATTCTACCACTTGCAACAAACTTGATTCCCAAGTTTTAGGTATGAAGTATACTCATGGAATCCTTATGGCCATCATTTTGCCAGTTCCTAAGAAAGTTACAAAATGTGGCCAGCAGCTTCCTTATTCTATCCTTCAGTTTCTTTAAATTATTTAAACATCAGGCAAAAGACCTGAACAAAAAAAATTCATTAAAGAAGATCAAAACATTTAAAAGTGTAATTAACATTCCAAAAATGCAAATAAGTCAATTTAGCTTTTAACCATCAAGCAGAGATTGAAAAAAAAAAAGTCTACTTAATTCAGGCAAGAATGCCATGATTTGGGGCTTTCCTCTCTACAGGCAGGTGTAAGTATACGTTTGAATAATGTTTTGGAAAGCAATGTGTGTAGTAAGTCTATAAGAGGTACAAGAATTAATAGTATATTACAAAGACAAATTATAGACAGAGATAACTCTAAATCTGTCAGTGGGTTTATAAAATATAAAAATTCCTAAAGCAATTGAGAACTTTATTTAAACTGCATAACAGTGTTGGAAAATTTCTCCATTAATTCAAAGTGTGCAAATTAGTGCTGGTAACAAGAGAGATCATTGAAAGCCATTTTTCACAGCATAATGATGGCACAGGCAAAATATTACAGTTTAATAATAATAACATGGATTTGGGACAGAACATAAAATTGAAAAACAAAACTAAAGTTGTAAGTTTAGAATTAATGACATGTATGTAAGGAGACAAAACTAAACACTGACCTATAAGTGAGAATAATTTGCTAGTGTAGCAAAAAATATTGAGTGTGGAGATCAGAAAGAGTATACCCACTCCATGAGTGGTGAATGTAAATATGGAAGGTCAGATAGCATTTGGAACTGAGAGATCCTTCCAGGGGATATTTAGAAGCTCATAATATCTCTAGCTTGAAGTTCAGATTAGTTCTAGAGACTTACTGCATTTTGTCACTTTGCCAAAAATGCCAATTTTGCTTCCGTTCCACATTTGGCTTTCTCCATGAACTTTTGTAAGGGTTTATTCTTTTTCTCTCCTAGAGGGACAGAGAACTGGAATAACCAAAATATCTGTAGGCTTGGGAGAGCTTGATGCCTTGGATATGATCATTCTCTGCATTGGATGATGTGATTGAAGAACTTAGCATTTTCTTCGTTATATTTTCTATTTTGATAAAAACTTTGTGGTTTTACACTGACTTAGACAAATTAAAACCAACTCTTTGAAATGAGGACTATCCCTGGGCACCTCTGCTCTCCTTTGTATTATCTGTGCTTTATTTCCAAATCCCTCTCCAATCCTTTGCTCATGTTTATCCTAAATATTTGCTGATGCAGTGGAAATGGTGCCATGCAATGAGAGAAACAAAGCTGGCTTTTAATTCTCAAGGTTTTATATTCATTATGGCTAATGGGTAAATTATTTAGCTACTCAGATTTCTTTTTTTTAATTTATAAAATGATTACACAAGAATGGGGGAGGAGGAGTAAATAAAAGAATGTGTATCCAAGTGTTTGGAAATTATATAAGTCCATGTAAATGAATTCTTATCAATGGCATCATCCACTTCTTCATTTCTGGGATAGAATTTAATTGCCTTTTACCAAATGTTAGGATAAAATATTTAAAAATCTTTTGGTTTTCTAAGGTTAAAGATTTTTTAAAATTATTTTTTTCCATGAATGCCCACAGATGTCTAATGGTTACCTTTTCTAAAATTAAATAACCATTCGATCAATGTCTTGGGTTTTTTTTTTTTGATACCAGGGATTGAACTCAGGGGTACTGCTGAGCCACATCCCCAGCCCTATTTCATGTTTTATTTAGAGACAGGGTCTCACTGAGTTGCTTAGTGCCTCGCAATTGCTGAGGCTGACTGAATTCGCCTCAGCCTCTCAAAGTGCTGGGAATATAGGCGTGCACCACTGCACCTGGCTGATAGATGAAGTCTTAATAAGAGAAAAATGGGACTGAGATAAAACTGTATACATACCCTGGTATAAATATTTGAAAAATCCATGGCAATACAGGATGAGAAAAATAAATTAAGTAGTTGATTTTAATAACTTGTGATTTATTAAATTGACATTATCATATTAAATAAGTCAGCACTTAAATATAGAAGCTGCTAGTTTGAGTCTGTGTTTGAAAGCTGCCCAAACACACCTACAGAGATATTTGACTTTAAATAATTGTTTGAACACCCATTAGGAAGAGCATCTGTTTTCCATTGATGGCCTTTATGCTTTTGATTTAGATTGTTACACTAAATTTTTTTTTCTTTTTTTTTTAGAGGTGTGACACTGCAATGGACTGGCAATTTTAATGATTACAGTGATATCTTTATAAAAGAAGAAAATTGATCACTCTAAAGGTGTACTGTGTAGCAGTTTATGCAGAGGGTAAGTGGCATTCCTATGGCTTAAATCACTAGCTGGTGTTTTCTGAGAGAGAGTTATGTTCTCCTCAAGCTGTAACAGCAACTTAATGTCATTTATCACCCTTCCCCAATTATGTTTAAGTAGGCAACTTTAAGGATAAAAAATATTAAGGTGATCATTTTAAAGCAACTTTAGAAAGAAACCAATATGCAAGCTTTTTACCAGATTGTTATTATCTATTATCATTTATTGTAATCACAGGATTCTCCTCTATAGAACTTGGAAGTTTAGTGTTTGTGGTCTTTATCTCTCACAGAGTGGTTCTCCCTCTGACTATACATTAGAGTTCCCTGATAATAGCCAGACTCCACTGCAGACCAGTTTGATTCCCTGGGGATGGGAATCTTGAGTCAGTATTTTATTTACCTTTTCTGAGAGTCAATCTCTTCCTGGATCACACTAGTGACTGGAAGAACTGAATCTTCAAAGCCAATCAAACAATTGTTTGTTCTCTCTGGATATACCAGAAAGCAAAGTGTAAAGCTAGTTGAAAGTAATACAATCTGCTGAGCACAGAGCCTCAACTTTTTTTTTTTCTGAGTTAGGAGGAAATGATCTTTTTCCTCCTTTTCATCTGAGGAAGAGACATCATCCCTTTCCTTTTTTAAGTCAAGCATTAATAGTGACTATTAGCCATTGCTTGCTGAAGTCTATCTTCCCCTTTCATCCTTTAGAACTTCTTATCAAAGGTTCTATATAAAATCCTGTGTTCCATTAATTTTTGTATGTCCAATACTTGGTGCAGTTGGGTGTGGTATGTAGCTGGTGTTCAAGAAGTGAGCTGCATAGTTGTGTGTATGAAGAGCCCACCCAGGAGCAGATCTTTGCAAGAACCTCAGAGGCACTCCACACCCATCATGGCTTGTTGCCAGTGTTATCTTTTCCTCAGAGAAAGCAGGGATGCTCATCACGATAATGTTACATATATTTACATGACACTTACTTTAGTTTAAAAAGCTGATTTCAGAGTTATGTGAGGTCCACACACATATATACAGACAAGTACAAACATATGACTTGATTATTATAATAATCTAGGGCAAGCTTGTCAGAAGATGGTTTTCCTATTTTACAAATGGGGAAATAGAGGTTCTGAAAGTTAAATACCTCTAACTCAGTGCTTGCCAGACATCCAGTTAGTGATAAATATGGGGGCATAATTCCAGGGCTTGAGATCTGTATTCCTTTTCATTTTCTGCAACACCTATCACCTCTGGTAGGGAAAAGGCATGTGGATCAAATATGTAGCCAACATAAGGGATGACAGAATCAGAACTCCAAAATATTTCAACAGGTTGGAATGCTAGCCAAGGAAACCCAAAAGATGAAATTTAGTAAGAAAAAATATAAAGTCTTTAGATTATATTTTAAAAATGTAAAGTGCAGCTTTGAGGGGGTAGAGAGAGGGTTCATGTGAAAAAAATCTGTGGCTATGAGATAAGCATGTAATGAACTGAAATACAAAATGCAAGCTTGCTTAGTTTTATTGCACTGGTAGAAGTATAATAAATTTCAGGAACTGAGAGAGTCCTACATTCTTCTCTGTGCTGCAAGTACACCATGTGGAATTTTGTGATTTGTTCTAATCATCACATTTTAAATGGTACAGTGACACACTGATGTTCTTTTGGAGAATGGGGATCACAGCTGGTTGGCATCCTCAAAAATAGGTCATACCAGATGACTTTCTCCCATTCTAGGACCTGTGGAAAATGTAATAACCTTGAGAGACTTCTGTGAACTTTCAAGAGTTTAAATTTTCATGATAGCATCTGGCTCTAAGATCTTGCTTTTAAAAATTCAAATTATAGCATTCCCTGCTTTATCCAGGTTTTCACTTTCTGAGGTTTTAGTTGATGATTTAGCAAAATCAGTCTTCAAATGTAGGCAGCTGGAAACAGCTGCCTGTCATCGTTTGCTGACCTTTTAACCCTGCCTACACATACTGATAGCAACACTGGTTTTTTGATAGCATACTGTGGACAAAGATAGTATGTTACCAAATAACAAAGGACAGTGGTATACACATTGTAGTCCCACTTATCCTTGGTTTTACTTTTTCCTGTTTCAGTTACCTATGGATGGTCCAACAAATTCTGAAAATATTAAATGGAAAATTCCTGAAATAAACAATTCATGAATTTTTAAATTGCATGATATTCTGAGTAGTGTGATAAAATCTCACAAGCCTTGCTCCATCCCACCTGTGACATGAATCATTTTGTCCAGAGTATCCATGCTGAATATGTTACCCTCCACAGACAACTATCATGGTATCAAAGTTGCGTGTCAAGTAACCCTTATTTTACTTAAAAATGACCCCAAAGTGCAAGAGTAACAATGCTGGCAGTTTAGACATGCCAAAGAAAAGCCATAAAGTGCTAGTTTTAAGAGTAAAAGGAAAGTTCTCAATAAGAAAAGGAAAAAAAAGTATGGTGAGGTTGCTAAAATTTATGGCCAAGATAAGTGTTCTTTAGGTAAAATTGTGAAGAAGATAAAAGAAAATCATGCAAATTTTTCTGCTGCACTTCAAATTGCAAAAAAATTATGGCCATAGTATTGGATAAATACTTATTTAAGATGGAAAAGGCATTAAATTTGTGGGTAGAAGATATGAACAGAAAAATGTGTTCTGATTGGTAGTAATATTTTGCACCAAAAAACATCAAGATAATATGATGACTTTGGCAAAGGATCCCCTGAAATGAATGACAGCATGCCATTTAAGGCAAATAAGGGGTGATTACACAGATTCAGGAAGATTTGAAATGAAAAAATATAAAAATTATTTGAGAGTCTGTTACTTATTGTTAATGTCTTTTTATGCCTAATTTGTAAGTTGATATTTATCATAGGTATGTATTTATAGGGAAAAAAATCTGGTGTACATAAGATGTGATACTGTGTTTGGTTTCAGGCATCCAATGGAGGATATGGGATGTGTCCTCTGTGGATAAGTGGAACTTTTGCACAGTATCTGGCCTGGGCTTTACTTATTCTATATTGTGTGGACCTAGTCAGCTCCACTTATGTTTTGCACAGAATTCCATTCACGTAGGCTTTTCTGTGCTAAGAAATTTTATGAATAATTTAGGGAGACAAGGAGCATTCATGGAGCAGGAATAGTAATAAAAATTTTAAATTGAAAAGCAGACATTCTCATTCTTAAAACATTTTTTTCCTGGTTGAACATCTTCTGGGAATTCTTTTAATGGCTTCTGATATGTTTTAGCACTCTGATCTTATTGGCTGTTCTCACTCTTTCTCATTTTTGCCCTCCATTCACTTCCTCTCAGATATCCTGCAGAATTCCATATGTTTCTCTGATTAAATCTACATGCAGAAATGGCCTTTCTCTACTTCCTTATTCTTAAACGCAGTTGCAAGCCAACTTGCTTATGTACAAAAGCCATGAAGATGCTTGGTTAAACAAAAGGGCCACCCCGGGATTTCTTCCCTAACAGAACCCATTCTTCCTAGAATGGAGCCATGCACTTAAGTGGTACTTTATTCCTCTGTTAAACCAGGAAAATGAAGGGTTAGAAAATGGCAGCTTCTCAGTACTTATTTTAAGTAATTTAAAATAATTAACTCATTTAAAATTGGTATGTAAGGGATCATTCCATCTTCCCCATCATAATGACATATGAATTGAAACTACCCCTCTTTTTAACTGTGGAAAATGCATATTGTGTAAACTCTCATATTATCATTGTAAGTGAATACTGGTAGTTATAGGTAATATCTATGAGACAGGAAGAGTAGTGTAGTACCATACATATGGAATGTCAATGTGATGAACAAGAGGCTCAGACTAAAATAGGGAGTTAGGAGAGACAACTAAAAAGTCTATAATTTGCTACATACAGTATTAGCTGGAGGATCCTGAAGAGAAAGCAACTCAGAAAGTCTAGAATTCTGTTCAAAGAGAGCAAAGAAATACTCATTTATAGCTGGAGACTCAGGCTTTGGGGAGACACTAGATATGAAACTTCAGCTTTTGAAATCAAAGAGGGTGAAAAATAAATAAATAAAAGCTCATGGGGAAACAGTCTGAACTCTGGGATTACTTCCGGAAGCCACTTCTTTGCTTCCCTTTTATAGGTAGAGACAACTCAATTGTCCAAGGACAGAGGTAGCTTGATCAGAGAGACCAGTGTTGAATTTATCCAGACAATACTGGCCTCTACCCAAGCTAACTGATGCTCATTTATAGGTGCCAGGTGTTTGCATCCTAAGCCACAGAATATGGAGTAGTTCTTGCTCTTCTGTCCCTGAAGATGAACTGAATAACAATCAGAACAAGGCCAGCTGGGAGAAAAATGGTCCTTATATAATGAGAGTCCAGCTTCTGTTAGGTATGAACTGACTCATGAGATTACCTGTAAAATCCATGAACCATCACAGTGAGTGCCTTTGGAATTTTGGAAATAAACAGAAAATAATAAGGAACAAAATTTTCTACAAATGTTGATAATAGAAATAAGTTATTCTTTTTGATTTCACAATTCACTTAGATGACTTGCTAAAAACCTACCAATGTGATTGTCAACAGAGGAGCACAGATTTAGTTGGTACAAAAGCAGAGAACACAGGGCCAAACTGCTGGGGTTAGAATCTTGGACATGCTGTCAATCACATAGGTGGTACCTTTGAGATACCTCAGTGTTCTCACTAATCATGTGGATAATAGTGTAATCAGGGAGGTATGCACATGAGACTGCTAATGAGTCCAAGGTAGAAACATAAGAATTGGAGCACAGGGAGATGCATTAGGTGTGATGGCCATCGCTACTTTCGTTCATCCCTGACAACTAGAGGGTCAGCTTCAGACGACAGAAATTCTGTTTATTTATTTTCATATTTAATTTATTTATTTGTTCTATTTAGGCTTACATGATAATAGAGTGCAATTTGATTCATTGTACATAGAGGATAACATATAAATTCTCTAGTTGTAAGTTGTATAGAATCACAACATATATGCAGTCATACATAAAGTTAGGGTTATTTTGACCATCATATTCCACCACCTTTGCTGTCCCCATGCCCCCTCCCCCCTTACACCCCTGTGAACAGAGTTCCACCATTGTTCCCATGACCTTCCCCACATTATGGATGAGCATTCACTTATCAACGAGTACATTTGGCATTTGGTTTTCTGAGATTGGCTTACTTCACTTAGCATGATATTCTCCAACTCC
>CM053403.1:132833611-132869902 GCA_028644305.1 Xerus rutilus
AGCACAAGTAAAGAAGCATATAAAAACCTAAATAGCAGAGGGGATGAAAATAGAATGTAGTCACCTGCTTGAACTCAGGGGCCCTTGACCACTGAGCCACATCCCCAGCCCTCTTTTGTATTTTATTTAGAGACAGGGTCTCACTGAGTTGTTCACTGCTTGGCTTTTGCTGAGGCTGCCTTTGAACTCAAGATCCTCCTGCCTCAGCCTCCAGAGCTGCTGGGATTACAGGCGTGTGCCACCACGCCTGGCCCCTGTCTGAATATTGATCTTCACCTTCAGCCCTGCTGAAAACAGAAATGCGCTCAGCTCACTGATTCCTGAGTAACCACAAGTGAACATATTTGCATAAATACTGCAGTCTGTTTGCACCACACTTTCCATTTAAAAATATATATAGATTTCACTGAAAGGAACTGTACTCATTAGCAGGGAAAATGTGCAATCCTCTTGGCCCATCAGGAATTCTGAGGCAAACTAAGGTCTCCAGGACAGTTATGAGTACCTCCGTCATCCTTCCACAAAAATGTAAGGGGGCATGAGAACTGGATGAGATGAGGAGGGACAAATAAAAACTTCATCACCTTGCAGCAAATTCAATATTGTGGTCCAAAAGGGCCTTTATCAATCCAGCAGCAGAGAATTGTCTCTATGTTAGAAGCTGTTTCCATTTGGGAAAGACTTCGGTTTAATGCAGGAGCATATGCAGTACCCATGACATTTCTTTGGCTGGAGAAGTATTTGCTTCTCATCTTCCAAGCTAATGACTCAATAAAAGGTAAATTAAGAGCCCAAAAAGAGAAAGAAAGATGTAAAAACTTACATATATAACTTAGTTTTTCCATCAAAAAAATGCACAAACAGACATTCATTTTAAATAGCACTCGTCTCTGCAGCCAGAACTCAGGCTCCCGCCTAACTGAATAGAACTGTCACCATTCGACATGGCCCTCAGTCCTAAAGCCCATTTCAGAATGAAAACATAATTAGGACAATCCCTGTGGCCATGAATAGTGTGAGATGCTTTCTGCTGTTTTATGTTTCAGAAGCAGAGAAAGAAACCTGAAGAAAGACAAAATGGTTGTGGCAGACACAAATCAAACTCAATCACCCACTCACCCAACAGGAAAGCCTTTCTGATCTTTTAAGCTTACTCATAATTTATGTTTGGAGCCTCTGCCTGCGAATGTGAAAAGCTGAGAGGGAATCTGATAGTAGCAGTCTATGACCGGCAGGAACTATGGAAAGCTTTCATGGAAATCGGCTAAAGCCTCTGCTAACGAGAAAATTGTAAGGGCTCATGACTGTACACAAAGGATAGCAATGACCTGGCCAGAATAGTGTCACAATTAATGTTCTTTTCCAGCTTCAGCTGACTTTAAGTTTCTTGGACTTTAGTGTGGATTGTTTCATAAAAATTATGTCAGATTGAGTATGTGCAGCTGTATCTTAGCTCAGCAGAATCAATGAAAATGGCAAGGATTATCTGAAGCATTGGATGATTTTGTCAGTCACTGCGTTTCACGTAAATTAACTATATGGAGAAACTGTGAGGCCGATCAGGTGCAGCTCAGTGGTAGAGTATGAGTCTAGGAAGTGTGAGGTCCTCAGTTCAACCCCTAGCACCAAAAAGAAAAAAGAAGAGAAGAAAAGAAATTGTGAGGCCTCTTCAGAAACTTTGGGTCTTCCAGGAAATCCTAATTTAAATTGTGTCAGTGAAACGTTGGATTTGGGAGTCTGAAAAGATTTGAACACATATCGTATCATGTTTGGGCTGACAAACTGGAGAAGTTGGTTAATTTCTCTGAACCTCAGTTTTCCTCATTTGTAAAATGGGAAGCATAGCTGTCAGAAGGGTTCAGTGAAACAATGTATGCCATTGGAATTCATCCCTCATGCAGTAGATACTGAAAATGTTTTGTTTTTTTCCCTAGTGGTATTGGGGAATGAACCCAGGAATAGCTTTATAGCACATTATAAATTTACCTGAAGCTGTGAGAGTCTGTTTTTCATAGTCCTAAGATCAGCTTTCTTTTTGGGGAGGGTGAGGGCTAGATTCTGACCAACATGAACAGGAAACCATAGCATCCAAGACTCAGGAGCTGGTTGCAAAGACAGAGGAGAGACTTTAGAGTTGGGAAGAGTTTTTTCCCTCCCCCAAAGGCCTGGAATTATTCCAGAGGTATCCCCAGTGTAATTTGAAATTCAATAAAAAACCAAGATTTATTTTATGTTCAACTTTGTATGACTGCCTCTGTTCTGGAGGGTGAGAATGAGCTACAACAGACTGAGTATAGGTATAAATGAGGCATAAAGTCATTTGAAAAACAGTGTCCAGGGCTGAAATTAATTTAATTTTATCATTTTATTTAAATGTAAAACAAATTCATTCTGAACTTGGAATGTCATGACTTTAGTACTTTTATTAAGCAGTTTCTCATTCTGTTAAATCTCTAGATTCTTTTTGAATGCTCACTTCTTCATTTTAAGGTAAGGGCTTTAAAACATTTTATTATGTTCCAGATTTGGGGAAATAAAAGAGGAAGGGTTAGATTGTTGACCAGAATAATTGATTGCATCTATACTTGCTCAGAATAATTGATTGGATCTATACTTCCAACCACGAGGCATGTTTAATAATTATATGCATTATCAGTAACCACTTCCATTTGGCTTTAACTCATTTTTTTAAATCCTACTTAATACCCTACCTGCTTAAGTCAACACTTCAGTGAGTATTTACTTATGGTGCCTATATATTAGAACAATTCAAATAAAAACACGGCTTGTTTTGGTATTGCCATTCTTGTATGTTAAAACAGGGAAAGGATCCAAGAATATAAACTATCTCACAGCAAGTTTCTAGAATGGTTATTCTCACTCTAAGGGGGAGAGAGCCCAATTTATTACTATAGTAACAGGTTAAACGTGAATGTGGCAATGGGTATAAATTACATTTCACTGGTTTTAAAGCAAATAAACTTTTCCTTCTCTTGAACCTTCACCCATTTTATGCTTTGAAATATTTAGATAAAAATTTCCCTCTCATTTTCATCTGCCTTTGTAGTCTGACTTTGAGCCAGGATTTGAAGCAGACACTGTAGCTCTTGCAAAAAAAGCTTGTTCCCACAAGATTGCCAGCCAAAATTTGCAGACTCAAGCTGTTTGGAGAATTTGGATAATCATCACACTTTTTGGAAGCCTATCTGAGATAAACATAAATGCCAAACCTCAAGGGGTCTCATTATTATTGTTGGTATGATTCAATATGAGATACTCCTGTTCTTGGCTGGTTGTTATAAGATAGTTATAAGTTTTCTTAATTGAAATTTAATTGGTGATACAAAGTAATACATGTCAGGTTATAAAGTATCACAGCTAAACAATTTGCTTCAGTATAGCAGATGAGAAGAAAATAAATTGAAACATTCTACTACTAAGTGACAATTATGTAGAATAATTGCTTCAAAAGTTGAGAGGATGTTATTATTTATGTTTGAGTAAAACATGTTTTTTGTCACACTTAGCACAGGACTATAGGTGAGGACTGTAGTTTTGTGCCTGAAATATTCTTTCACTCAGTAGTTATACATTCTCTGCCTAAATAATATCATATCTCCTTTGAGAAATATATCTGTAGGAATTTGTAAATGCTAAACTTACAATTAAACCATTCAATGCTAAATGGTTTTGAAAGATAATTCAGGGTGGGGGGTGACCATAGGGGTAGAGTGGGATGCAGGGTGGCTTAATACCTGAGATGTCAAAAGAACTTTATCCTGGAAGAACAAACTTGTTACTGGGTTTAGTGCAATAGGAGTTAAAAAGCCTTCCAGAGTGTATCATTTCCTTTGATTTTGTTTTGTTGAAAGGGAAAAGGGAATCTATTTGAGTTAAAGGACAGGCAGAAATGGAGCATCAGAAGTCAAATGTCTTAAGGGAGAGCCCTGGCTAGCAGGAAAGAGTCATAGTTCTGGGGTAATTAGATTATTTAAACCAACAGTTGAAAAAAATGGATCAGAAAGCTTCAGACCTTAAGAAAAGATTCAGGACAACTCTACTTAATTCTCTTTTCATTAAGACAAATGAAGGAGTGAAAGTTAAAATTTATTAAGTGACATCTCTGGCACTCAGGTGCCTGGAGTTCTTTACATCTTGTAAATCACATGCCATGTTGCTTATGTGGTTATTTATGTGACAATGTAATAGCTGTACTTTTATGTAGAAAGAAGAGGAGTATTTTAGCCAGCTTTTTCGCTGCTGTAACTAAAGGATCTGACCAGAACAATTTAAGCAAGAAAAGTTTGTTTGAGGGCTGATGGTTTCAGAGGTCTTAGTCCATAGGCCAGCTCCCTTCCTCAAGGATCAAGGTGAGGCAGAACATCATGGTGGAAGAGTGTGGCAGAGGGAAGCAGCTCACATGATGATCAAAAAGCAGATAGGGAGACTCTACTCTCCAGATACAAAATATATACCCAATAGTCATGCCCCCAATGAACCACTTCCTCTAGCCACATTTCACCTACCTCCAGTTATCACTCAGTTAATCCCATCAGTGATGAGTCACTGATTAGGTTAAGGCTATAACCCAATCATTTCTCCTCCAAACTTTCTTACATTGTCTCACATGTGAGCTCTTGGGGAACACCACCTCTAAACCATAACAAGGAGCTTGGGTTGCTTTTGCTCAGTTACCTTCTATAAGACTACATTCTGGAAACTTGCTATTCATTTGTCTGCCGTCTTTCATTTTAAGAATAATGGCTAGGAGTAAGGAGCCTGTTATTTCATAGATTTTTGATATGGATATCAAAAGGAAAGATTACTTATCTGATATTTGAAGAGGTGGCTATAATTCCCTTTGTTTTCCTAAACATGCTGAATTTCTCAAAAGGGAGCAATTGTTATTCAAATGGAATAATTCTCTGTGCTGCTTCTATTACTGCAAGGTGTTTTACATCCTATCCCATTAAATGCCACCAGCACTTTGAACTAACCCTGTGCAGTTCCAGTTTCTCCCGGGGAAATGGTATGTGCACATTAACTCCACCTCTCTCCTTGGCTTATTTAGAAGCTTTAGAATTATCTTTTTATCTGGAGATTTCATCAAGAACTCTCAAGAATTTCAATCAAGAATAAATATTTCATCAAATATTTATTCTGCCTGATGCTTGATAAATGGGTCTTTCAATTTGAAGACTCCTGAATTTCTATATCAAGGACAAATTTTCTTCTACTGTTTCTTTCCATGGGGCTTTTCCCTTCTCCTCTGTTTTCTCCTTATGGAATTGCATGGGCTAGACCTTGGTCTCTGAGTCTTCCTCATGTCTCTATCTTTTTCCTCATGTGTCTCCTCTCTTTCTCTTTGTGATCAGCATTCAAAGAAACTGTAACTTCTTCCCCCATGCAAGATAATCAAATTTGTCTTCCATTTTTTCAGATTATTTTGTGTATTAGTTAGTATTCTCTAGAGGAAAAGAATCAACAGGAGGTATAATTATCAAAAGGGGATTTATAAGATTGGCTTACATGACCAGAAGCCAGATAGTCTACTTTGGCTGTCTGCAGGCTGGAGAGCTGGAAGAACCAGTAGCTGCATAGTCCAAGATGCTGAAGCCTCAGAACTAGAGAGATCAATGATGTAATCTCACTCTGAGGCCAAAGGCCTGGAAACTCCCTGGAGAATCACTGGCACAGTCCACTTTGGAAGTGTGAAGGAGCAAGAGTCTGAAGTCCCCAGGCAATTGCAGTAGCAATCAAAGACTCATTTAAGAAAAGTCGAGCTTTATCTGCTGTTGCTTCCTTGTTCTTCTAAATTTTATTACATCCAATCCTCCAACTTATTGGACGGTGCTGCCCACACTTAGGGAGGGTCTCCAGTTCAGTTTGCTATACCACATGCCAATCATTCCTAGACATACCCTCATTGACACACCCAGATGCCTCTTAATCATCGGCATCTCTTAATCCAATCAAGTTGACAATTCAAATTCACCATTACACTCTGAAATTTTTATTTTTATAATTCGGTTCCAAATTTCATCATATCCTATCTCCCTCTGCCCCCAGCAAACAACATGTTTTCATTTCTATCAGTGCTGGCTTTTCCTGGTGTTAATTAGAATTAAAACTTTTCTTTAAAAATTTTATCTTGAAATAGCTAAGCCTCCCTTGAGATTTGTCCCATTTTTTTAATCCGGTGAAGAGAGAGAAGCAAAGATCTTTTCTAGTGCTTATTTCCCCCAAATACCTGGTGATCCTTGCTGGTTAGATCATGTTTGGAAATAAAGACCTAGGATGACTGGTGTAAGTAATGTGCTACATTTCCTTTGTAGTAGTAAGGTTCTTATTTCCCTGTGGGTTTCTTATAATGAGAGTAGAACATATGGATTGGAAGATTTCCCTGTAAGACCCCCAAACCCCAAATTGCCATGGCAGGAAAGGATTTACTCCAGGGATAATGGGCGTTGAATGAGCCTCCATGAGTGGCTCTTCCTGTGGGCCTCATGGTCAAGGCCTAATGAAGACAGCGTCTGCATTGACACTGAATCTGTACTGTATCAGCAACAAGACAGCGAGAATTTTTCTACAGCATTTCCAAAATTTTGGTATTTCTGAACTGTGGCCTGGCTTTTTTGGTTTATTTGTGAGCCTCGTGTCCTAAGTATCTTAGGCTAATATCCACTCAGTTTCACTGAACTGCTTTAGAAGGTAAGTGAGTGTCTTCACCCTGTCACTCCCTGACTGTCATTCACCCCCAATGACTTTTTAGCTTTGTTCCAGCTCAGAACATCAGTTCTTAATCATCCTTCTGCCTTAGGATGATTTCCATCTATACCTGGACATTCTCTCCAAAGATTTGAAAGCCGCCTTTAGTCCCTGTCATTTGTCCAAGTAAAATAATCATAAAGTTCTGGGCTTGGTCATCCATTTCAAATTCATCAGCTTAAAATTGTTTCTACAAAACACTATGTTCTGTTACACTAAAACAATCTTATTTCTAAACATTCTGACAAACAATAGAAGGAAAAAAATTCCACTACATCATCCCACGATTATGTAAATTCCTATACAATGTATGTAAATTAGAATCAGTGAATCTCACTACTATGAGCAATTTCTATTACTATTATAACACTATTATTTGACATTTCTTTTTATTCATGCCTTGAATTAGGGGTATGTGACTAAAAGGAGAGTATTTTAAAGCTATGACTGTACTTTGCACAAGAATGTCACCCAGGGAGAGAATTCTTTATTGGAAATATCTAGGGTTAGATGACACCAGGACTTCAGTGTAAGGAACATTCTCTTGTCTATTAGAGGGAAAAGAATTTGGAGCTTCCATTGCAATCCAGGAGGGAAGGGAGGGTTGAAAAGTAGAGGATGTTGGGGAGAGAGATGAGAGCAAGATGGTGAGAGGCTAGGACTAGGTGAATCCGGTGAAATTCCACCATGGTGGCCATTGATAGTTGTAGGTGAATTAAATGTCTCAAGATGACATTTATCTCCCTGGATTAAATGTTCTTATAGGCCTCTTGTATACCGTAGGCATTCTTGTGATATAAGTCCCTCATGTATCTTCTTTCACACTATCTTCTGTGAAAATCTACTGATTCATAAGTGTGAGTAAAAATTTTAAACATGAAAATCAAAGAGAAGCTGAAAATTCACATCTGGGTTTACTTGCTGCAGTGCAGACCTGGCCTGTGCAGAAACAAGAGCCCAGTAGTTAAGGGAGGATATGGAAGAAAGGATCTGAACCTTTGCAGACCATAAAATTGGCAAGGGTAGGAGACAATTATATCTACGTCTTGAGAGGCAGAAACTGCTCATTACAAATATCTATGTTGTCTGTCTCTTTCTTTCAATCTTGGGTTTACAGAAGGGATAGACAACAACTTCATACCCTCCAATACCTAACAGAGCTTTATTCTCAGGGAGTTTTCGAGAAATGTCCATTATAAAAATAACAGATTCCAAATTCTTGCAATTGATGTTCAATAGCAACATGTCTATATAGAGGCTCTATTTGTAAGGAAATATTTAGTTAGAAGTTATAATACTAACTTTCCAGTATCTGACATCCTAATAACTTACCATCTTCCTTTTCAATTGCAATAGATAAATTAGAGTTAGCTATTGTTATCCCATTATGATCAAATTATATACACTCACAATTCTGGAGACTCAATTGTCAAAAAGATTTCTTCCAACTCTTTATGATCTGTAGTTGCTCTTACACAGAACCTGACAGCCATAGCAGTGGTGGAATAAAATGTTTAAATTATGTGCCATCTATAGTGGTGGGAAGTCTAGTGAAGTATGAAACTAGTTTGGAGATTATGTATTCTTCTCTGAGGCCAACTTTTGTTCAAATGAAGTAAAAAGTATGAGACAACATTTGCGGTGAAGAAGGTATATACATTTTGCTTTAGCTTTAGCAATAGCTTCATTAAACATTTATTTTATTTATTTATCTAGTTTATATTCTGAAAAGAGAAATGTCAGTACTTAGTTCTGTAAGTACTCTATTTAAAATGCCACCAACTTTATTTGATTTTATGATTGTCTTACTGTCTAAAAAGACATTCCATTGGAGCCACTGTGGTCCAATTGGATCTTAGGTAGTTTTTAAAAATTTAACTTTATTTATTCAAGTTGAGCATACATGACAGCAGAATGCATTTTGATTCATTGTACACAAATGGAGCGCAACTTTTCATTTCTCTGCTTGTACACAATATAGTTACACCATATGTGCAGTCATACATATATCTAGGATCCTAGTAGTTTTGAAAATGAACTATTTAAAAATTGTTGTCATGTTAAATGATTGCTGTTTAGTTTTAATAGAACAGACCAACATTGAATGTGGTGATTTACCAGTTTAATTTTGTATCATACTCTTTACCCCACAGTGTCCTCTGTTCATTGTCCTCATTATAGTTTATCAGTCCAGGATAGCAGATGTGAAAAAAAAAATGCCTAAGAATACCCCTGTGGTAGACACTCTTCAGAGAGGCTAGTAAATGTGAGCAAATAGTAAATAGTTTTGATGTGGTTTGCTATGTACCATTAAATAACCAAGACATCATTCCAAATACATAAATCACTAATGGTTACAAGTTAAACAAAGAGTCAAATGTTGGTGTTAGGAACCCAGATATACCACTAATCATGGGTATTTCCTTTGGACATTACCTCTCCAGTCTATTTTCCTCATCTGTAAAATGGTGAGACAGTAATAACAGCCTACCCTGAAGAGCTCTTGAGAGAAATGGAAGAGAGAATGTATATAAAGTCCTTCATAAAAAATGTCAGGCATACCTAGTGCTCAAGTTAGTATTATTCATTATATTTCTTACTGGTAGAGAATACAGGAATGACAGAGAATGAGGACACTCCACAGGTGACATCAAATATCCTTCTGAATTTCACCATCAATGTGATTCTCTTACTAAAATACAGAATTGGAACCAAAGTTTACTTGAAAGGATGAAGAGCAAATGATTATAGTAAAGGGAAACAGTTTTCAAGTTGGGCAACTTGCCATGTTAATCTAGAATTTACCTTAGAAATTTCATGATAATGCATTTTAGAAACTGATCATATTATCACATCTGGAATATAAGTATTGTGGTTCATCTCCTAAGATGTGCAATCAGAAGGATGAATTAGGTGTGGTCCTAACTAGAGATAGGAAGCCTATTAGAACTTGGATAACACAGGAGGGTTTCATGAAATGACTAGATCTGTAGACTTCAGTGTGTACCGGTCATTCTGGGGCTTAAAGTAGGGTTGTTACCACTCCCAACTTCAAAGGGACCAAGGACAAGTAGAGTTTCCTGAACAACATCATGTCGTGGGGAGACCTTCATGGATGAACAGTGTCAAGGTGAACTCACAGGAAGATGAGAGAAAGAGTACCTTGAGTCCCTCTCCTTCCCCTGGTCTTCCCAGGCTCTATGGGGTTCAACAGCAAGTCTGAAGGTGTCTGTGGTAGTCCAGACAGGTGAGCCTCTTAAGGGGAGAAAGTGGGGCAAGAAGAGTAGATGGAGGCTCTAGAAGCATAGTAAGAGGACCACAGGGCAAAAGTGGCAACAGTAGACTTATGAGTCCTCATATTTAGATATTGCTTAATAACATTTTGGTCAACAACAGACTGCCTCTACGATGGTAGTCCCTGAGATTATAAAATTTGTCTGACCCATTGACACTGTAGCTGTCATAATGTAGCAAAATGCAATATTCACGGGTTTGTGGTGGTGCTGGTGTAAAAAATACCTACTGCTCTGCCAGTAGTACATAAAAATAGCACTTAAAATTATGTACTGTACATGCTACTTGATAATAAATGACTATGCAGTTGGCTTATATATGCTACACTTTTTATGGTTATTTTAGAGTATACTCCTTCTACTTATAAAAATATGTTTGTTGTAAAATCCTAGGCGTGGTACGCTGCCAGTATCCTCACACAGCCCCTGCTTACCATGTCTCTTGATTGCATCAAGAGGCCACGTCGAATGATTGACCTATCTCACCTGGGCTTTTGCAAAAGTACACTCAAGAGTGTTCTCATAAGAACAAAATCCAATAACAATGCATTTCTCAGAACATACCTCCATCTTCAAGCAATGCACAGCTGTACTTGAATTTTAGCAATCTTAATCCTGTGGCAGCTTGAACCAAAGGAATGTTGGCTAAATTTCTTTTCTGACTGGGTAAGAAAGGCTTTGTGAAGACACATGGAAAGGCCACCAAAAGGGGTATTGTTTCATTTCCTCCTCCACCTATACTCAAAGTCATAATGAAGCAGTTCCATCACTCATTCCTCTAATCTCATTAGCATTTCTATTTTTAGGAATGACTTGTGTCACTTCAGAAGGATTGCTGTCATATGAATATTCATTATCATGACCCAAACAACTGTTTGTTCATGAACAGCTGAGACAAGTGCTTTGACTGGCTGGCAAAGTAGGAGATAGTTGCATATTAATTTCCTTGACCTGGAGGTCTGATCTGGAAACACTTGGGACATAGATGTCACAATGGGCTTGAGAACTCAACTCTCTCCTGCTCTGCATTTTTTCATTTATTTCGGAATGATTTATTATGCCATCTGCTTCTAATCCTTCACCTTGTCACTCTCTGATTCCCTCCTTGGAGGCTTCATTTGCCTCTCTGCAGTTTTTAACTTCTAACGTCTAGCTTGCTTACTCCTCTGATAACCTAAGATCTATATACTCCAACTGGCTGATTAAATGTACTCATGAAGGGGATGTGCTAGCAAATGCTACAGAGGCCAAGAGCCTCAGGTGATTTCTAACACTTGCCCCTGATCATGCCCTGGGCATTAAGCACAGGTGATTAGTACATTATATTTGCATGCTGAAAGAAAAATAAAATCAAGTTTCCATAAACCTGAGGGTAAGAAGGCCTGCTGGAAGAAAGCAAGCAAAAATACAAGGTAGCACTAAGTATGGAGAGTGAAATAGGGATGATTTGCAAATGTAAATATGAGGGAAAAAGAAGATGAACCCAATGCATATTTCAG
This sequence comes from Xerus rutilus, assembly GCA_028644305.1. NCBI lineage: Eukaryota > Metazoa > Chordata > Mammalia > Rodentia > Sciuridae > Xerus > Xerus rutilus. The sequence goes on from CM053403.1 coordinate 132,845,172, forward strand.
TTTGGATCATAATTTACTCTAATTCCATGGATGTGAGAAAATTTAACATTTCAACTGGAGAAAACTGTAATGAAAGACAGGTTTTGGCAGGGTTTGATCTTTTTCTGATTTGTCAAAATCTGAAAGCCAGAAAACCATCAAAGTAGAAGAGAAGAAACACATGTGTGACAGTTGAGAACTTGAGTCCAGAAGCTGCTGAGCCCATGTAGATTCTTCTGAATTTCAGGTAGCTAAGAGCTAGGCTTGTGTTCTGAGAAAAATATAATCTGTGAACACTTGAGGTGTGTGTGGGAAACTGAACCTTGTGCTGGAAGACAGAGTGTACACTGCTCTTGGACCTTGCTAGAAGACACACCTTAGAATTCCAAAGAAATAAAGCCATTTTACATGGTGCACTGGATGAGTGAATGTTCAGATTTTATAACTTGCAGATGAAAGGAACTAGGTGCATATGAAATCTTTTAACTGGCAACATAAGTGTTGCAGGTATATATTATATATTATACAGTGATCATAAAGTTACTTTGATTTGGAAAAGGACAGGCACACCTTGTTAATGAATTCATCATTTTACTTGCATTGGCCTGTTAGGGTTTGAAAAAAAAAGCAATCCAAACACAACAGTTCTCATACTGGAGTGATGCCACCTGTTGTTTACCTGTGGAATGTCTCTTGTTTAAACTATTTTTCCTATAATTAATAAGAATGATGGCATTTCCAATTTGAGGTAACACATTGGCATGTTCCATTAACAGATAGTGGGCAACTTGAAATATTTGGTCTAATACCTTTCAGTTATCCTCCCTCCGTATTAGGATTTAGGGTAGAAATGAATTGATCAAAGTGTTTATGGAGCTGAGTGTGGGTAACTGAGAAACATCTATTTCTAATAAAAGGAACTGACTCATAGGAGGTAAGATGATGTTCTCCTAGAGGACCCCATTGCCTGAACATCTCACTCCCATGTTCCCCACACATTTCAGTGACTTTTAGTGTGAAACAACACTCATACATGTATTGTCCAAAAGGTAATATGATTTATTTAACCTTGATGCTTCCCTCTTAATAGCTGCCTGTTCAAAGTTAAGTTCTTTATTCTGTAAAAAATTGCCTTATTGTGTTGGGTTTACAATGGCCTTGTGTAGAAAAGGCCAATCAGAAATTAGTTGAACTGAAAGCATTGTTGGTGTTGAGGCCCTTTCCTCCTCTATTCCAGGCAGCGATGATTTGTCCTTGTGCTTGGCATGCGGAATGATTCCATGTAGCAGGATCCTGGCCAACATATGCCAATGTATTCTTAATTAAAATGCTGGCAACTGAACATAAGAATTAAGCAGTACCATACTGGATTACAAATCATATTTGTTATGTTCTGCTTGGCATTACTGCTCTATTTATGAGAAAAAAGAGAAAGACTTGCTAAATGGCTTTGATGGTAGAAGTTACATAGCCATATCTTCTCAAGCAGCATTAATGGCAGTTGTTTCTACCAGTAAAAGGTGCGGACTGTCTCTCATGTCAACACCGCAAAGCAGCCTGGGAATGTACACTGTATAAAGTTTTCTTATAAGTATCACTAAATAATTGGTCAAGACTCTGCCAAGTTTCCTTAACTTTGGGACAATGGAAGGAAGCCATTCATAAGCATTGGCTTGGGGAGAAATAATCAACATCTACCATGTTAGATGATTTAATGTATGCTGAGGCTCATCCAAATTCTGTTGGGGCACAATCTGTAAGAGGAGCTGTTGACTCCACTCTACTTTGTTTAGCAGAAGTTAAAAAGTACAGGTTCTAGAGCAGGCTTGCTTGGGTATGAATTTCAGCTCTAACCATAACTAGATAGTTGGGCAATTTTCCTAAACTATTTCTTACTTCCTTATTTTTAAAATGGAAGTAAAAAATTTCATAGATTTTGAATTCAACATGCTAATCCCTGTAAGACATCATTATTTGATGAACTACTAAGAAAGATAAAAATAGCATGTAGTATTGTATTAATCAGTTTTCTGTTGTTGTGACAAAATATCTGAGGTAAATGAACATACATTGAGTAAAGATATATTTTGACTCATGGTTTCAGAGATATCAACCCCAGTTGCCTTTGGGCCAGTAACAAAGTGGTACATCTTGGTGGGGAGAATATGATAAAAGAAACTGCTCACCTTTTGGCAGTTGGGAAGCAAAGGGAGGGGGAGGAGGAGGAAAAGGCCTTGTGGTCCCAATATTCTGGTCATAGGCACACCCAGTGATCTAACTTCCACTTGGTCTATTACCTCCTGATAGCTACACAGCTAGTGACCAATCCTTTAACAAATAGACCTTTAGGGGACATTTCAGACCCAAATAACAGCAAATGCCAAGCAGGCAAACAAGGAAAGTGACAAAATAAGCATTTCTGATCAAATGTGTGTTTGTACAAGCTATGACAACTACATTGTGGCTGTCATTTGATGGTGTTTGTTAAATGTCCTCTTCTGTAAGCTGTGACCTGATTTATGGGCATGTTAATTGTGGCAATACAAATGTCTTAGGATCCAAGAAATATGATAGTATCTACTTTATAGGAATAAGTGAATTTATACATATGAAGCCTTTAGAAGAGTGTGTGGACACAGTAAGTACCCAAGAAATATGGTTATTAATATTATTGTATCTGTTAGCATTTTCAGGAGAATGTCAAGAGCCTTCATGAGGATTCAACTTCAGTAGCTCTGTCAGAGAAATAAGGAGGAACTATTTTATAACTTGTGACTAAAATGACAATCTAAGGGTTCAGAAGAATGGAAATGACTTTGTAGTATAAGCTTCCTATAATTTAGTGGAATGCATAATTCTATATAATAACTGTACATGATGCTGCTGAAATGGGACCCCAAGTGTCTGGTATCAACTTTCAAGGTCTCTCCATTAGGACGACGGTACCTGGACAGGAGTGATTAGGCCCAGCTGAGATCTCACCTTGAATGAATCCTCTTGTTTGTGAATAATACCTTCTCACTATTATCCTTTTAGAAAGCAGCCTGGTCCAAATTGATCCCTTCATCGTAATCAGATTCATGTAAAGATGTGGAGAATTCTTAATCTCTGTCATGGCTGAAGCCCAAAACTGAGTCAGAAATAGTTTCTGTTTCATCTAGACTTTATCAGCTGTGTATCTATCATCCTCTCTTTGCGTAAGCTTAATTAGTCTCTCTTAGTAATTGGTCTGAAATTCTTTCTATGATGGTCAAAATGATTTTGAAGATCTTTCTTTGGCTTTTCAAAGAATCAATTTTCTTCAAATGTGAATTTCCTTTCTTTTCTCTTTTCTTCTCCTTTCCTCCTTTCTTCATTCCCTCTTTCCTCCCCATTCTCCTCCATGGAAGATTACTGGGAAATCCTTTCCCTCAGATTTGCTTTTTGTTTACACTAGAAATATGTTCAGTACCTTCAACCAGGGCTAAATGCTATTACCTTAGAAAAATGTCCCTATTTCCGAGGGTACTTTTATTTGTTTTCTGGCCCATGACCTGTGGATTATAAAATAATCCACAATGCATCAAAGCCAATTTATGTAGCTGGGGAAAAGCCTTCATTTGTTACATTATTTTATAAATGTAATGACTGGAAACTTGTTTCTGTGGCTTTATTTACCATATCTTGACATGTGGAGCCAAAATTCTCTATTGGAATTCAGAAGCAAGAGAACAGAGTGTCTACTTGCACATAGTCTTTTACGGCATGGAAGGCTTTTGCTTGGCTTTCTGTATCAGTGTTCAGACCAGTAGCAGTTTATTCCTATTCCCAAATATATTAAATATAATACTATTTCTTGGCTCAAAGAAATTAAAATAAATTAAAATGAAATGAAAGGACCATTTTTATTGCTACACAGTATCTGAGAACCAACTGGTAGAATATTTTTGCATCTTGGTCAGCACAGTAAGCTATATCAAGTTTCAGACTTCTAATTGTATTTGCTGCAGTTGTATTTAAAAAGTAACTCCTAACCGTCAAAATAATACAATGTCTAAGTGGAGTTCTTGAATTGCTGTAATTACACCTAAACAGATTCAGTGATCCGTGACGAGGTACTGGCCCAGCCAAATGAAGAAACATGTCAAGAAGTACTTAAATCGACTCTACAGAAAAGATTTGAGACACTGAATAGTTCTGACTGCGAAGAAGGTATCTGAAACTTCAGAGTCAAACTCTTTTTCAAAACAATTATTTCATACTAGTTTGCATACTAGCAAGTTCCATGTCCAAAAGCACATTCTTTTTTTCCTTTTGAGAGATTTGAAGTATGGTATAATACTTAGCAGGAAGAAAATACAAAATTGAAGCCAATCTGTCTAGCTGGGGAAAAGGCTGCATTTGTTACTTAAATTATTTTTAGAGTTTTCTTCCTGTGAAAATTATTGGAATACAAAAACAAGGAGTGGCCAAAGTATTGGGAAACCACTTTCAATTGGCTTGAGCAAATATTTAACAAGTAAGTGGCCATGAAGCAAAATGAGGGAAATTGCTAAACAATTTAAAGAACAGCAAGAAAACAATAGTTGAGGAGATTTGATTTTTGGAAAGATTTCCAAATTGACAGTAATCCACAGTCCAGCTGACCTTCACAACTCAGAGGCTTAGTAAGAGAGGGTGAGGAGATAATTAGTTGTATGAGGGAGCAGCAGAGATTGGAAGAAGTCGCTTTTCCTTGGCTTTGATCCCATCCCCTACACCAAAGAAGGAACACAAGGCCAAGTAAGGGTACAGGTTTCTAGAAAATGGTAATATTTAGAGACAGGGAAAATATCCCACTCCTCCTGGTAGCCTTGTGATGTTACAAATCTTGGACCCACTGAACAGAAAGGGATAGAAACACCTCTTGACATAAATTAGATTTCTTATAAATTATTTGTTAAGTCTATAATGTTGAAGAGTTCCTTCTCCATTGGCCCTATCCATTGTGAATGCTTAACAGTAGGAAAGAAAATTGTAGCAAAAGGTTTTAAAGAAAGGAAACAGATTTGAAGATTTTTGAGAAGTCACAATGTAGGGAGTTTATACATAGTGGTGATAAATAATAAAAGTAAACACTTTAAAATAATAAGTAACCTCACAAAGGATATGTTGATATTCATTAAGATACTACTATGTGTCCAACACAGTTTTAAATTTTCTCTGTTTTCAGTCATTTCACATACATAATTACCATAGAGGTAGGCACTTTTATTATTCCTATTTTACCAGGAAAGCCACTGAGGCAGAGAAAATTTGGACAGCTTACCAAAGTGACTTGACACCTAATAAAGCCAAGATTCACAAACTTGCTCCAGAATCTATGTTTTCAATCACTATCTTCTTCCCATGCTAGTTCCACAAGCAAACTTTTAATTCTAAAAGAAACATCTGTGAATACCTTTATCCCTCAGATACATTTATTTTGTAGTTCATTTAAGTATTGGCTTTCTTAAATAACTTGGCTATTGAGATGTAAACTGATACCACTGTCTAATTTGACTACTGTGGGCTGGATACCAGAGATGGTTCTGATCAATTAAATTTTTTCTAATTATAATAATACTTCATATTTGCCTTGAATATAAAACTTGCTTATTTATTTACTTTATTTATTTATATGATAGTAAAGACTAAACCCAGGGTGCTTTATCATTCCATCTTTTTTTCTCCCCAATAGTAAGACAGACGTATTCTAAGTTGCTGAGATGGGCTATGAACTTGGGATCCTCCTGCCTCAGTCTCTCAAGTTGCTGGGATTACAGATGTGCACCACTGTGCCTGGCTCAAGCTTGCTTCTGGATTCACTGCAATATCAATCTGAGCAGTATTATCATATATACCATGCATGGGCCTGTTGCAGTACATAGAGTCATGGGTTATCCACGAAGAGGTGGAAAGGCAGCTTTACCTTCTGTTAAGGTTCAAGTTGTTAAACAATAATTCCACAAAGCAGGAGCAACATCTCCTGGTTCAGTGATATGGAGCTATTCCTTTTCACTGAGGTCTACACAAAAAGATTTTGAAGTGAGATTTTGAAAGTGAGATTTACAAGTGGGCAGGTATTGGATGGAAACTGGAATTGAGAAAGAATAGGGAGAATAGAAAGAAGACAAAACTTCAAAATAGACCATATGCCTTCAATTTATTAAGCACAGATATCTCCACAGAGGAGTCAGAGGTAGGGCTACATTTTCACTGCAATGAAAGGTGCCACTCTGTTGCTTGGTCTCTTAGTTTCTAGTTTAATGGCCATCTGCCATTCTAGGGAAGGTGTATTGGTCTCTGAAGGGGAGAAAGACCTTGAGTTTTTCAACTGAATGCAAATATAATGAGAAAGAAATTGGATTTAAAAATAAGTGGAAAAAATTGATGAGTATAAGAAAATCAGAAGCTATGATTTTTTTTTTTCTTATGGATTCTACCTTTTTATGCTGGTTCCCATCACCCAAGGGTGACAGTAGAAGAGGGGGCAACTGGGTTGGTGAGAGGGTGAGGGGCTACTCCTGTAACCCTTCCAACTGTCTGGTCAGTGTGTGTGTGTGTGTGTGTGTGTGTGTGTGTGTGTATCTAAATATAGACTGTGTATAGATTTTTGTATTATCTACAGCCAATAAACTGGGTAGATTACACTATAAAAGGTCTTTGGTATGAGATGGAACACATATAATACTCTACTGAAACACCACAAGTTAAAAAAAATTTTTAAAGCTCTAAAACATAACTAAAACAACCCAGAAAATTGATTAATGTATAACTTTAAGGGCAAATGGCTAAGAGGCAGCCTATCCAATTCACAATACTAGACACCAAGGTATTCTTTGGATGGTTTTTGTGGACTAAAACTGTCTGTGGAATTTACCAAAACATAATAGGAATGGTAGAGTAAAATTAAGTATCTTTATACTCAATATTTTTCAATATGAGGCACAAAAATAAAAATTTATACTTGTGTTTTTATCTTAAGATATAAAACACTGCAGACAGAGTTGAAGCTCCTGGGTAATCCTTACAAATCACATTTTTCTTATCTCTAAGTTTACTATTATCTAGAATTTAACATTTGTCATTCTCATGCATTTCTCTATATTTTTACTTTATCTGTAGGCTTGAGATAGTACTGCTTTGCAAATGTAACTTCAAATGAATACATTTGTTCATCTGATTTGTGTGTACTTTGTTTCCAACTTATTATTTTTTGTTTGCTATTATTACTGAGTTTCAGATATCCAGATACATACAGCTCTAGTTTATTCATTGTATGACTATATTATAATTTAATTTTTCTATTTCCTTTTCAGTGAACACATATTTAGGTTCTTTCTAATTCTTTGAAATAATGCTTATACACTCTTATGTATGTATCCTTATATTCATGAACAAAAGTTTCTTCTAGGTATATGCATAGGAGTGGAATTCAACTACGGAATTATGAAACATATTTATTGAGACATTGTTCTAGGCCCTGGGGACACAAGAAAGAGTAAAACAGATAAAGACATTCAAAGATTCTGCATTCTAGTGAAGGAGATAGATAATTAAATAATTAAAGTAAAATGTACAGTGCATCACATGGATTCTATGGAGAAAAACATAACAGAGGGTGAAAAAAGAGAGTGGGGTGGCCTGTTCTTTTACATAGGTACTTACGTAAGGTTATACTCTGAAGGTGATTTTCAGGAGAGATATTAAAGAGATGAAGGAGAATTAGAGGAAGAGAATCTCAAAAAGAAGGAATGGAAAGGACAGAGGTCCCAGATGGGAACATGCCTGGGACAGTAGAGGTGCAACAAAGACTCACCCTGTCAGGGAAGAATGGCAGGGGATGAAATCAGAGAGACAAGGCCTTATTCATACCTGTAAGGACTAAGGTACTAATTCACTCTACCCTGAGTGAATAAGAAGCCAGTGGATGGTTTGTGCAGTGTTGTGACCATGATTTCATTAAAGAGAATTATGGGAGGTGCTGAGTAGACTCTGATAAGTGGAAATGCAAGCGAGGAGCTCTATTAGAAGGCAATGCAAATATTGGAGAGAAAGGTGGTGGTGGCTTGGATCAGACCCTCATCAGAGGAAGTGATGTGATGTGGACAGATTCTGGATATATGAAAGACAGAGTCAACTGGAGTTCTTGGATAGATGGAAGTATGGTGTGAGGAAAAGAGGAGTCAAGGGCAACTCTGTGTTTTTTCCTTGAACAACTGGAAGGAGGGCTGTCTTTATGGACATAGAGAAGACATGTGGAAAGAGGTTTGTAGAGGAGAGGAAAATCAAAAGTTCAGTTTTGGCATATTAAATTTGATATGACTATTAAATATCTGAGTAGAGATGTCAGGTAGTCAAGGGTTAGTGTACATACATCTTAAACTTACTGTGTGTCATAAAATTGGTCCCCAAATTACTTGTACCTACTTACATTTCATGTTGCAGTAGTAGCACACCTATTTAAGATTTTTTTCCCATATTGATAATTTGATAGTGCTAGCTGATATTTTTATTATTGACTATGTTCTTCTATTTATTTATTTATTTTGCAGTGCTGGGATTGAACCCGGGGCCTTGATCATGATGGGCAAATGTTCTACCACTGAGTTGAACCCCAGCCCTGACCATATTCTCTAACAACAGTACATCTGTATCTTAACTTTACAAGCACCTAATATTCATAACCTAGTGGTTAATGGTGCTATTTGTATATTTTCCAAAGACAATATAGTCAATAAACGGACTCTACTACATCCTGATACTTTTAGTATGAAAAGCGAATAGATGGCTTATTTTTATTGTTTTTGTCTTTGAAGAAATGGAAATTTCTACAGACAGAGTTGCATAGATTTGATCTGAATAATCCTGTTGTTTTGGCATTTGATGATGATCAAAGTCTTCCTAATGTAAGCTAATTGAAGGCATTGGAGGGGCAGGGTTTTGATTATAAAAATAAAGAATTTAATTAATTTTAATTACATATATTAAATAAAACTTTATAAGGCTAATAATGATGACCTAATAGGCATCTTATAATTAGTTATGAGTAACTGCATTTAGAATATTAAAGCACATGCTTGGACTATTCTGGATTTGACGTTTACTGCAGTAGGTGGATGTTTAAAAATGTTTTATGTTTTTTCTTTTGTATATGCATACATTTGCTTTACAGTACAATCTGAATATAAGGACGTGTTTGGATCCACCACCGTTCATTACTGGGAATGCTTTGTTTTATTTGCAGATATTTGGTGGAGAATATGCACTCCATTTTTAAAAGTTGTTTTTTGTTTTTTGGTTTATGTTAACTGACCAAGAATAACCATCAAGGGCAATGGCTTTGTTTTTTTTTCCCCATATGGAAAAATTTCTAGAAATTTTCATGCTACTATTTTCATTGAAAATATTTAGAAAATGAATTCCATGCCTATAAGAGTTTCAGAGGGGGCAGCTCCACTCATTTCCCTTTCTAGAGGTTGTCAACAAGGCAGACACAATGAGTAGGCCAACAGTGATAGCAGCTCGGTCTTTAGCCTTAAAAGAGCAGGATCCAGAATCAGATGACCTGAGTTATATTCCAGGCTCCATGACTGCCTAATTATTTCTGTTACTTGGCACATCTTTTTACAGTTTTACATCTTGGTCTTCTTATATTCAAGTGCTTAAAGACATTAAACCCCTTAAATAATAATATATTTAAAATATTTTTTAAAGTGTAAACTGAAAATATAGGCTTCCTTCTTATAATACTTTAAATGATTTTGAACTAAACATTTTCATGAATTTTTTTATCAACTCACAAAAGTTGAGCATGGAGAGCACAAGGGAGGGAAGTGACATCAGGGTCTTTATGCTGTTCTGAAGTAGCATGTGAGAAATATGGAATATTAGGACACTCAGAGGAACAAGTGAATTCTGGCCTGGCTTGTTTTTGTTTAATATATATAATAAAAAGGGATTTATTAGATTGGCTTATTGATCATTAGATTGGCTTATACAACCACAAAAGCTGGATAGTCCACAATGGCTGTCTGCAGGCTGGAAAGCTGGAGAAACCAGTAGCCACTCAGAACAAGAAGCTGGAGCCTCAGAACAAGAGGGATTAACAATTCTCCTCCAGTCCAGGACTGAAGGCCTAGAAACTCTCTGGAGAGTCACTGGTCAGAGTCTGCTTTGAAAGGTAAAAGAGCTGGAGTCTTATGTCCTTGGACAATCCCAGCTGCAATCAAGAACCCATTCAAGAAGAATTGAGCCTGTGGCTGCTGCTGCTTCTGTGTTCTTCCAACTTTTTCATCCATTCAACCTATAGCTATTGGACAACCTATTGAACTGTGCTACCCACACTTAGGGTGGGTCTCCACTTCAGTTTGCTATCCCATATGCCAATCATTTCTAGAAACACCCTCACTGAGACACTCAGAAGCCTCTTAATCTTAGGCATCTCTTAATCTAATCAAGTTGACAATTCAGATTAACTATTACAGTGATCATTCAAATTGTTAACAAATAATTTTCATATCATTTGAATATAACCTAAATGCATATAACTTCAATTATTATCCACCAGTTCTTCTCTCTTTTGTTGAGATTTTGTTGGATATTCAATAATAAAAAAGAAAACCTTTTTCTGTTCTGTTTGTGGTTATAACTAGTATTTGCATGATGTGGAAGGGCGAGTGATTACATATAAAGTAGAAATCCTTGAAATGTTTGGCCTGGCTTCTCCCTACAATTTCCTTCCTCCTCCTCTAAATTTATCTGCACTTATTAGTTTGGTTATGCTCTGAGTTCTGGACCAAATAGTCTCAATTTTGGCCAAATTTAAGGATCTCTGGACAGCAGCTTAGTAACCTAGCTACATCAGTCTAGCAATCTGCTTTCCTATTCTGGGGCCAGCACAAATTTAGTCACTGAAATCTTGCCTCATCTCATCAGAACTTAGTTTCTACTTCCTGTCCTTTTCCTGTGTTCTTCTGAAGCTATCGTTCTGGTTTTCACTTGCTTGAACTCCTGAGGGGTTGTTTCTTCCTGTGCTTCAGCCCCTGCATCTGAATCCTGACACATGCTGCCATAATTGCCTGGGTGCATTCCTTTTGGGTAAGACTGAACTTTTCCACTGGCCCATCACCCAGCTCCCAAGCTCCTCACTTGCAGACTGCCCAACACTGAATGTCTCCACATTTACGAACCAGAATCTATTAGGGCCTTGCTTGTTGCTTGTTCCAGATTCCCCTGACATCCTCTTGCCTCTCCACAACTCTGTCAACTGCTTCTGAGATTTTAGGAGGTGGCCTGCCAGTCTAAAAAGTCTCTCTAACATCTGGGACCTGAGTCAGGTTCTAATGCCCCAGTACAGGACCTTTTTATGAGTTTTCTTCCTTATGCAAAATTTCCTTCAAAGAAGATTTTCTCTTAAGACTGTTAGTACCTCTCATGTGGTCAAAAGACTTCAATGTCCTTAGTTATTTGCTGTATGTCCAAATATACAACAGAGATGATCAAGATCTTTGGAGCAGAAATTAAGAAAACTCAGTGTAACAGGGGAGGGAAAGGGAAGGTTCTCATGAATGAGAGTCATTAAATTATGTAATATGCATATATGAATATGGCATAATGAATCCCACTATTCTGCATAATTATTATGCACCAATAAAATAAATTAATTAAAAAAAGAAAACTCAATGTGCTTGTATACTCCCTCTCCAAAACAAACGAAACCAACCCAACCCAACCCAAAACTAACTCTAAAGGATACAAAAATGACAGCTTACCTTAAATAATGAAACATTTTATCAAAGATTTAGTGACTCTAGAAGGGCACAGTTTGCACTGTCTAATGAATATTAGTCATTGATTTTGGTATGCTGGGAGATGATAAGAGAAAATTCATTAATAATACTGTAGCTATTAACTAAATTAACACCCCACTGCCCTGATAAATGGGACCAAAGCATGATTTTTGATGGCTCCTAGAATTAGCAAATGATGAAAGTGAACTTTAACACAGAAATTATGGTCTGCTCACTTGAATTCATTCTTTTTGTGATAGATTAATTGCTTTTTGTCATTTTTGACATGGCAATACTTTTGGAAGCAGCTGTTTTGCAAGTAAATATAGATGGAACCACATGTAGTTTGAAAACTTGTGAAACTGTTTTGAGTGACATGTGAGTATATTTTTAATGAATTATTTTTTCAAGATTGGTGGGTTTTTAAAAACCTTAACAGAATCTGAAAGCTATACTCAGTTTTATTTCGATCAAAGGCGAAATGATAAGAAAAACAAATTCTTCTGGAGAACATATACAGAATTCAGAATGATGTAGCTAATTAAATGAATAGATTAACAAGTTTTTTACTGCCCTCTGCTGTTAGTTTCTAAAAGAAACAGAGCAAAAATGACAATAAAAACTGAAAAAGGAAATTAGTTGAGCAAATTAGTTGGGAAAAAAAGAAATTGCCTGCCTCCCATTATACCACTTTTCAGCCACTAACTGTGAGGCTTACTTTATACTTAGAAGAAATGATTTGTAAAACTAAGAAACCAACACTAGCAAAGTACAGATTAGCAGACATAGGGTGAAAGGTATAAAGTTTGCATTTCATGAAATACTGAGAATAAGGAAATATCAGTGTTTCAATTTTTAGCCAGTGATGTCTAGTTTACTATTTATTCAAAGTATATTCTTTTGACTTTGCTTTTTTATATTTACATAATGTAGGTAAGGCATTCATCATTAATAAAAGCAAAACTTGAAAACTGAATGAATGCTTATTTTCGTAGCATAATCTTGACTTGAAATGCTGCTTGCATTTTGACATATGAAATTGAGATATGAGAAATAATAAAGATAACAGGTAACACTAATATAGCAGTTACTAGGTGTGAGACACTTTTTTTTCCACGTTATTTAATTCAACTACCATAAAAATAGAATGATGTTAGAATTATTAGAATTGCCTCTTTGCAGATGAAGAAACTGAGTCAAAGAGCACTAAAGCAACTTGACTAAGGTGATGTTGCTGGTAAAAGTAGAGTCATGATTGGAAGCCCCGTAATGTGACTCTAACTTTTTTCACAGGAGAAGGTATAAACTCTGCAATTAAAGAGGTGGGATTTCAACGGTGAGGGGCTAGGCAACTCAGTGAGACCCTGTCTCTACATAAAACACAAAATAGGGCTGGGGATGGATGTGGCTCAGTGGTCAAGTGCCCCTGAGTTCAATCTCCAGTACCAGGAAAAAAAAAAAAAAAAAAGAGGTGGGATTTATAGAGACTTCAATGGGCATGGTGGTGTGAGATAAAAATGACCAGAGTACACGCATGTCATTCTACCTTTTGTCACACCTGTGCTTCAGTGGCCAGAGCTTGTGTGTGAAGAACTGACCTGTAGTGCTCCAGTGCCTATCTTTTCCAAATATATGCTGACTTCCTTCAGGCCTTGGACTGCATTATCTGTTTGGGGCTCATCTTATGGTTGGCTTCTGTACACCTTTGCCTTTCATCTCTGTACCTCTAGACAACTGCTAATTCTTCTAGTAACACTTTTGGTCATCTTCAGTGACTCATTTTTCAAATATACATACTTCTTTTCACAACACTTCGGATAAGTCAGTTTCACACTAAAAGTTTCCCCAGCTACTATTAGTTCCAGAATCCTATACAGCAACCTGCTTGTGTTCCTTTTTGCATGTATGAGTCCTTTATCCTTTCTCTGAAAGTGGCCCAGATGGTCCACGACAACAGAAATCTCCTGCCAGGGGCACCCAGTCCTACTAGTATCTGCAATTTGGGATGCTTTGCCATGAAAGTACTTAATAAAAACTCTACCTCTGTGACCAAAGGGCCAACCACTCAGGAAGTCTCTCCTCCTCCCACATTAAAGGAAACCCCAACGTCCATCAAATCATTTGATTTTCATAATAAAAACTTCTTACCTGACTCGAGGAGGTGGGTTTCCAGTGACTCTGCACTCCAGATAAACTTTACTTCCTTCCGCGACTTCTTGGCTCCTCAGCTTTTGGATGAACCGGGGCGCGGTGGGGAAGTGGAGTGCCTTTTGGGGCTGTGGGTGAGAGATGGTGCTGCTCTGCTTGGCCAGGTCCTGGTCTGTCTGGTGACCATGCCTGGCTTCCGGGAACTTGACCTCTGCTTCCACCTCCTGTTGGTCTTCCGTGGGGCTCTGGCTGGCTGAGGCGCTCATCAGCGCCAATGGCTGATTTTTAGGAGACAGATACCCACTGTCTGGGGATGAGGACTCCCCGTTGGGGCTTCTGTTCCTTGGCTTTGCCGCTTCTCTGAATATGGATGTCAGCTCTTCTATGAAGTTAGCTGCCTTGTCGCACAGCTGGCTCTGGGGGCCAGCCTTACTTTGATGTACAGGTTTGGGCTTTGCAGTTGTGCTGGGGGCCTTTGCCCCTCGCTTCTCTGCCTTTCGGAGGCTCCGGATATAGCTGGGACTGGCAAGCAGAGGTGAGACGGTGGGCTTCCTCCTGGAAGCAGGCGAAGCGACAGTCTCCGTTCGTTCTTCTACCAGGACAGGTGTTGGCCTGTTCTCCTGAGGTTTTCTCGAGGAGTTCTGGTTGCCCGATTTGGTCTCCTTGTGGGAAGGATGTTCACGGAGGCTTACAGGAGAGGTGTTGAAAATCCTCGAGATCTCCTTTTCTGAGTCGAAATCTTCTATCTCAGAGTTGGCTATGGCTCTCCGAGCCAGGTCAAGGCTCTTGTTAATCTCTTCCTGGCTGAGAAAAGCAGATAGCCCTGGGGAGAAGTCAGCATTCTTGCTTTCTTCCTGCACGTCTGATAAGGAATCATAGAAGGAGTCGTGGGAGGAAGTCTCTGACATATTGGAATAGCCTTCATACACCCTTTGCGTTCAGCAGGGAGGCCAGAGGCACTGGAAACCTGTTTTCTTCTTGTGTTCTGCAAGACAACAGGATTATCATTAGTACTAATCATTTGTTTTCCTATTTTTTTTCATAATGCTACTCATCTACAAATTGAAACTGTAAAGTGAACAGACATATCAGCTTTCTTGATTCCATGAGTTGGAAGAAAGGGCATGCTCACCCATATTTATCATATATGATTTTAATTTAACATATGCTCTTCTGAGTGAGTATCAAGTGTCTCAATAACCCTATTGAATAATCCAAGAGGATGATGCTGCAGTGGAACTATCTGAATGGCAGGGCATTCTGTATTTCTCACAGATCCCTCCTCCCACCCACTTACCTGGCTAAAGCTCTTATTTCACTTATGCAATTAGTAGCATGTTGCTATTTTTAGTAAGACTGCTCATCTGACTCTGAACAACAAAATATATTCAAGTGATTCCAATTTTTCATTTGCTTTTGGATTTCAGTGAAATATTCCATACTTTATGTCCCATCCTTTCCTTGTGTCTGTCCAGTCATGTTCTTTCATATTCAATCATTCTACTTGACTCCAGGAGATATTAATAATCACTTAGGAAGTTTCAGGTGCTAAAGGGACAGCTTTGTTCCACACCAGGGGCTTGTAAACTTTCTCTTAAGGTCAGACAGTAAGTATATTTTATTTGCTTTATGGCTATAGAGTCTCTCTTATAATTACTCTACTTGCTGTGGTAACATGAAATCAACCATGATTATGTGCCAATAAAACTTTATTTATGGACACTGATATTTGAATTTTATATTATTTTTAAAAGTTAAAAAAGAAGTTTCTTTCTTTGGTTTATTTTACAACAGTTTGCAAAATGCAAAAGGCATTCACGGTTTTCAGACTGTAAAAAAAAGGAAGTAGGATGATTTTTGCCCAGGGGTTGAGGTTTGCTGTCTCTTGATCTAGAATGATGACATAGTCCTTATGTTCAAGGAGTTAAAAGTCATGTGGGGTGGTAATGTGGGGGGGATGAGGAGAACATGGAATAAATTATACAGAATAGTATAAAACATTGATTAGACTCCCAAAGAAATTCCAGAACTATTAGAGCCTAATTTAATTTTGAAGGACATGTGAAAGAACTATGTGCTTTGCATAGAATGTTGATATAGGAGCATCATCAGAATTAAATAAAAGTTGTTTCATTATCTGTAAAATTATTGGGCATCAATTTAAATTCTACTGTTATTTTGAATCAAATATTGTGAGGCAATGACTCTCTTGTTACTGTAAGTGCTGTTTTTTTCTATATACTGTTCATAGACTAATGGGGAGAAAGATCTAGAAAAACTCAAATGATGTTTTCCTCAAGACTGAGTCCAGAAGTCATTAAAAGGAACTTTGTGGACACAATGAGTTCAACTTTATAAAGTATGTCAGGCATCATGAGTGAACCTGGTAGGACATTTCCCAGGAGTTGTGTCTTAAGAGGGCTGACTTAATCTGCTCATTTATAAGCAGCTTCCTATCTAGAAGTCTCTGATCTCAACAAACACTCTGCAGAAGTTAAGAGGGGTTCCAGAAATCTGTCTCAAGAATCTACCCATCTACTCATAGACTGTTATTTGATAAAATAGAAGTCATTTGATAAAATACCCTAAAGCTCAGTATTAACCTACCATATCTTCTTTTGTTGAATATTGGACTGTTATCTAGATGTCTTTCTGAATTCCAAATTCTCTACATGGTAGTCCTACTCTACCTATCAAACCATATTTCCCACAATTCTTCAAGTAAATTCTGTAATTCCGTTGGAATGATCTTGTCACGCTCATCCTCCTTTATTAACTCAAACATTACTCTTACTCTTGGTTTTGCCTGTGCTCCAGGATGGAATCATGCTAACTGCTCTATGATTGTTCAAATATGGTCCATTTATGGAGAAAAGTTGTATTCAGTACATTTTGAACACTTGAATATGTTTTGTTCATGAGAAAGAGTTAAAGTGTAATTTTGAAAAGGAAAAATCATGAAGAACATAAACATGTATCAAATAAACATGCATTCAAGATTTTAATTAGGGCTGGGATTGTAGCTCAGCGGTAGAGCGCTTGCCTGGCGTGCGTGAGGCCCTGGGTTCGATCCTCCGCACCACATACAAAGCAATAAAATAAAGACATTGTACCCATCAACAACTAAAAAAATATTAAAAAAAACGATTTTAATTAATTAAATAATAATGAAACCAATAAGAAGTCACAGCCATTTCAAAGAGGGCTCTGAAGAACAGACATATAAGTAGGCAACTAGGAATGAATTTGCTAGTAATTTCGTAACTGGTTAATATCTATCAAGTAGTAAAAAGTAATGTTTAAAATCATTTATGCTAGGAAAAAATAATTTGCATATCTGTGAACAAGTATGATTTGTATTGTTATCAGATTTCTACAATTTACAGAGTTGTCAAATTGCCTAGGTAATAACAATGAAAGGCACAGACCCCATAGAGTCAGATGACACTGGAAGATCAACCACAGCCCATCTACCATTTCAAAGAGACTTCAGTATTATTTTGTCTATTTTCAAGTCATTTATAGTTTGTCCTGAGAAGGCAGGTTGGTCTTTCAGTACAGAGTTCCTATGCTCTGTCAGAAGACATGGTAGATAACACTAGGAGAAGCCAAGGATCAGAATCAAAGCTTACAACATGTGAAGAGAAGCAGGATTGGACAACATCAACCCCCAAGAGACATGATGGGAAGGGAGACGCCCTTGGGCTGAATGTGTGTTTGTATCCTGAAGGCAAAGCCAACTGTATTATCATTTCTTGCAAAATTTATTGTTTGGAAGAGAAGCCACTGAGTTTTTTTTTGTTTGTTTTTGGCCTGAAAGAATTTCAGTTTTTGTATTGAGCTTTGTGCTCAAAGAGATTGAGTAACATTTTGTGTTCCACCACTCCTAAAGAAAGCTGAGCTGAAAATCCAAGTAGACAATTGGAACAAAATTGTTGATTCTTTAAGTGAATAACTGGAAACATCAACTGAGATAGATGTACTCCATACATAAAAATTATCCATTTGAAATGGATTATGGAGTATCTATTACATGCCCAGTTATATGCTACGGATATGGATATAATTCAGAAAAAGATCAAATTTTTGCCCTCATAGAACTTAGCCTATAAGGGCTACAATTAAGTAATACATGCGTATGATTTAGTGTATCACGTGCTGTGATGAGAGAAAAACAAAGTGCTGTGAGAGCATGGAAGAGACAGAAAGGTTAGCATCAGGCAAAGGTTTCTAAGAGAAATAAGTATGACAGAATGATTCTTGGCAATTGATTGAATGCAGAGATGATGCAGAGGCAGGATTACAGATTTCTTACCTAACAAGAAGATGGACTGTGCTATTACCTCACATGCTGAAAGTGGAGGAACAAGTTTTAAGGAGAAAAAAAAAGCTTAATTTTGATGTGAGCCTTTTGCATTTGAGGGACCTCTGGTATTGATTTCCAGGAGGCAATGTGAGATGCTGCTCCAGAGTACAGGAGGTGGGAGAGCAGAGCTGGGCTGGGAATTGCTGGCCTGTGGGTGGCTCTTTAAACCACAGGGATGGATGAGGCTGTCGAGGAAGAAAGAGGGAGTAAGGAAACAAATCCTCCAGAGCTCTGGAGGAAAACCAGGAGAGTGGGTGTCATGGAAATTGGCAAAGAAATGTCTCACAAAGGAGGGAGTATCATTCTGACTCCGGCAACTGGGAACATTTAGCACCACTGGCAACAGCAGTCTTGGTGTGTGTCTCAGAGATATAAAGCAGACTGCTATAAAAAGAAAAGAAAGTATAGATTGCAAGTCCAGTTGACTGTGTTGAAGTTTGAAGAAAGGAGAGACATGAGTGAGTGATAGGACAAAAGGGTGGAATCTAGCCAAGTTTTTTTTTCAGGATGAGGGCACAGGAAGGTGCTTCAGTGCTAATGGAATTAAAGAGGCAGAAGCTGAAAGTGTAGGTAAAAAAGTGGGGAGGTAAGTGCCCCACTGGGATTCAATCCTCTGTATAAAAAAAGAAAAAAAGTGGGGATGACTTGTAGCCCAAGTCCTCACAGGCGTGAGAGGAAATGGGATATTATAACACAAATGGGATAGGGTGGGCTGTTCTTCCATTGTCAAAGAAAAGAAGTAATAAAGTGTGTGTGTGTGTGTGTGTGTGTGTGTGTGTGTGTGTGTGTGTGTGAGAGAGAGAGAGAGAGAGAGAGAGAGAGAGAGATGTCTAGATAAAATTTATTTTTGAAAGAAAGGAGAGCCCTTGTCTTGAAGCGGTTTTACATTTGGAAGCTTTTGAGGACAGGAGACAATTTGAAGTATTTGTACATGGTCATTAATCTGTGTGATTGTGCAGTTCTCGCCAGCAGAGCTCAGCCATCCAGGTGAAGGTGTGCAGATAGATGATCCAGGTTTTTGACAGGTGGGAAAGATGGAGGGGAAGTAGGAAACAGTGTTGAGATATCAGCAGGGAGAGGCGGGCTCTGAAATCTATGCTGGACTGGAATTTTTAGGTAGGAGTTTGAACATACAAAAGTTACAGGACTGAAGACCCAGTGGAAGCATAGGACAAGTGTGGTGAGAACAACTGAGAAATCCAAAGGGATGTGTTCAGATAGTGAAATATCTGAATCGAATACTTTAGAGGTAGAGTTTCTGATTTCTGACTTCAGCTCTAAAAAGTAAAATTTAATTTTTTTAATTTAAATTTTTAAATAAAATATAAGTTTTCAATTCTGCAAATATTTCAGTGAAATTGACAGGTGCACCAAAATAGGCTGGAAGTCATCATCTAGAGCTTAAATTAATTATTATATTAATAAAACATAATCATACCCTTATAAAGTAATTATAAAATGACATATTACAAAAGTATATGACATACTATATACTTAAATTTTTAAAAATTTGTTCTAATTAGTTACACATAACAGTAGAATGCATTTTGACATATCATACATAAATGGAGCACAACTTCTCCCTCTCCTAATTGTATTTGATGTAGAATCACACTAATTATATAATCATATATGCACATAGGGTTATAATATCTGATTCATTCCACTATCCTTCCTACCCCCATGTCTCCTCCCCTCCCTTCATTCCCCTCTGTCTAACCCAAAGTATCTCTATTCTTCCCTAGCCCTTACCCCCTATATTTAAATTTTTACAGGTGTTCCACATCTGGACAATGGGACAAAATGGATTTAAGGTATATTTACCATTAGAATAATGTATGTTTAAGGAACATGAGCATATGCATTGTGAAATTATCATCACAATCCCACTAATTACCATTTTCATAACCTCAGATAATTACATTTTCTTTTTTCTTCTTTTTGGTGAGAATTCTTAAGATCTACCCTCCTGACTACAAGCAGAGAACGACCTGTGATCGACTCTTTTTGTGGACCAATGTCAGATTTGAGTAGTTGTACCAGAGACTTTATGGCCCACAAAGCCTAAAATACAGACTGGACTTTTACAGAAAAAGTTTCCATGTCCCTGCTGTAGAACATTAGCTACAGAAATTCATATAACATACAAAAAACTAATCATGGTGACAGTGTGCTTGATAATAACATTGGCTAACCATGGACTGCTTAGCAGGAGGTAGGTATTGTGCCAAGAGCTATTATGTAGATTATTTCATTTAAAATCCTCACAATGGACACCAATTCATAAAGAAGGAAACTGAGGCAGAACATCTGAGTAGGAGAGCTGAGATCCAAGTCCAGGCAGTGCTCCAAAGCACATGATCTTACTCATGAACTTTACTACCATTATGTTACTTTTTTCACAACCAAGAATCCTAAGCAATTAATCCAACGAAACTGAGGACCTAAAATGAAAATTCCGCTATTAATTGAAGTATATTTTAGTACAAAGTAAACTTAATATGCTAAATTTTAAAGTGTCACGGACAGTGCTATATGAGGAAGCTTAAAACAAATGTTGTGTGATGAAAAAATGTTCAATTCTTAGTTTTAAATAGGGAGTGTTTGCTGGAGGCATGTTATCTCACCTGCTTATTAACTTAAATTTTGGTTTTAAAGAGGCGCCATCTGACAGGATCCAGTTGTTAGGATTAGGTGTAGTTTAAAAACTGCTTGCACAGTGAAAAAGAAAATAATAGCCTTTTGGCATATCTGGTTCAGATTCCATTTGCAATGCAGTTATTGCTGCTGGGACACACACATGGTCTAGGGAAAATGCTCCTTCTAGGTAGATGGACCAGGGAGGTTTCCAGGCAGCCCAAGTTGACTGGAAAATTAGGCTTCAGAGATTTCCATGTCATTCAACACCCCAAAATTAAAAGGTCATAATCAAAAGGAATGAAATACAACTGCAAACATCTCCATCACTTCTCTGAGAGTTCATGTTTTATGTCCAATAGTGCACTTGGTGATTCAGTACTGGTGTGATAGATGTCAAAAATGAAGTAGAATAAAAAGACACATAATGCTTTTAATGAGTAGAGAGGAAGTGAGGTGATTGTTAGAAATGGTGATGTTTCTACTTTAGTAAGGAGCATTAGAAGATTTTGAAACTTTGAGGAATAAAGGGATTTTCTATAAATTTTGATTTTTCCTGCCCTCTGCCTTTACCCTTTTCTTTCAAGGAATTTGAATTGCCCTTTCCCTTCTTTTTTTCTTGTTTAGTTCATCATCTCCATAATGAATTGTTCAATATACTTATCCTCTCCCCTAAAATCCATAAATAACAACTATCCTCTAATTTCCTCAAATATATATAGTTCTAGGGTTCTCTCCCATGGGAAAAAAATGGCTCTTCTCTAGTCTTGTCCATTTTTATAGTCACAATTCTTTCTTTCATATTTATTTCTTCAAACATTTATCATTTCTTTACGGTGAAAACTTTCACTATTTCAGCACTGGATAGCATTCAGGTTCAGATTAGCCAGGAGTCTTCCCTTGATGTGTTGTCACTCTTTCAGGACTAGAGGGCAATTCAATCCTTGGTTATACCCACATACACTGTTGGTATGTTGTTCAGAAAGAAACAGAAGGGTATCTAGAAAGGTAGTCTACCCTCACAAGCCTCTCCCTTGGAACATAGTAGGCCTGAATGCCTTGTTAATAGTCACTGGCTTGTGGTCAGACACTAAAGGAATTTTCCTGGCTCTGAATAAAGTTACCATGTCAACTCCATGATCCTATGTCATACCTGTGGCCACCAGTGCCACGAAGCTGTGTCATACCCTGAACCCACAGACTACCAATATCAGCATAACACTGGGGTAAGATCAAAGTCAACACTGCTATGGGCCTTCTATTGCTCAGGTGGACTCATGGCCCAAGACTGTTATAACCAGCAACAGGTGATGATTCTATATGGAATGGATGTTCATTAGACCAGTGCTATGTGACTTCTGGCACTGGAGCTGTTCCAGAGGCTCTCTTTATAGGTAGGCCTGGATATAGGGGTTAAGAATCTTCCTATGTTAGGTTTCACTAGCCTAGAACTAAGTTGCTAGGGCAAAGCCTTTTGCTTATTACCCTGTCTTACTGTCATACTGAATAAACAAAACTTAGCTAAGAAAAATAGGATGACTCTGATAAAAAATAGAGATAAAAAGGGAGACATTGCAACTGCCACCACAGAAATACAAAAGATCACTGGAGAGATTATTGTAAGCAACTGTATTCCAACCAACTTGATCATCTAAAGGAATGAAAAATTCCTATGCACGTACAACTTACCAAAACTGAATCATGAAAAAATTCAAAACTCAAACAGACCAATGTAAGTAACGAGATTAAATTAGTACTAAAAAGCCTTCCATCAAAGAAAAGTTTAGGGCCAGATGTCTACCAAACATCTAAAGAACAACTAACACCAATTTTCCTTGAGTTATTAATGGCTAAAGGAAATATGATAAACGTGCATAGTGGAGTTTTATTCGGTCATAAAGAACAGAGAATTATGACCTTTATAGGAAAGTGAATGGAACTGAAGAACATCATGCCAAATGAAATAATCCAGATTCAGAAAGTCAAAGGTCATAGAAGATGGGGATTTAGAGGAGGGAAGGGTAGTTACAGGGTTATGAATAAGACCAAATTATGCTATGTGTAGGCATGACTATATCACAAGGAAGCCTAATGTTATGTCTTATAACTCACAAATCTCTTTTAAAAAGAAGAAATGTGCCTTTATAGGCCAGTTGCAATAAGCCAAAGCTAATATTATGCTGAATGGGGAAAAGTTGAAATCTTTTTCTCTAAAATTTGGATCAATCAAGGATGCCCACTCTTACTACTTACACAGCATGGTGCTAGAAGTCTGAGTCAGAGCAACCAAACAAGAGAAAGAACGAAAGGGCATACAAAATTGGAAAAGAAGTCAAACTGTCACTGCAGGTGATATGATCTGACATGTTGAAAACCCTAAAAATTCTACCAGAAACTATTAGAACTAATAAATGAATTCAGCAAAGTTGCAGGATACAGATCAACATACAAAAGTCAATAGCATCGCTCTATGTCAATAGTGAATTATCTGAAATAGAAATAAATAAAGGAAGCAATCCCATGTACAATAGCTACAAAAAAATAAAATAATGAAATGAAATAAATACCTAGGGATAAACTTAACGAAAGAGTGGAAAAAAATCTCTATAATAAAAATTATAAAACATTAATGAAAGAAATTGAAGAGGACACACACACACACACATTGTGCGGCGTTTGTGCCATGCTCCCTAGCAGATGTAGTCCTGCTCCCCATCTGCCTCCAAAGTTGGAGGAGGGATGGTGCAGACCATGAGAGATAAAAAGGGAGACATTGCAACTGCCACCACAGAAATACAAAAGAGCTACTTAACCTAACACAGTTAGGGCTTCTGTGTTCCCAGTATTAGCCTGCTGGTAGGGGTCAAGGTGCTTTGTCTAGCACTGGAGTTCACCATCATGGCACTTGGCACTGGGTTTCAAGTCAGAGGCCTCATCTTAACTGTTTCTGCCTCCCCCAAGCAGGAGGCATTTCTTGCCATGTTGGGCCACTTGGAGTTGGGGGTGGTGGTGGTGAAAGCAACTCTTTTCCTCCTGCTTTCTTCAATGAGTCTTTTAGGGTTATTTTACTAAAAACAGGCCTTGTGATGTCTCATCTGATTTTCTTAGCTTTTGCAAACGTAATTAGGTGTGTGGATAGTTTTTTAATTCAGGGTGTCTGTGGGGAGGTGATAGCTGGACAGTCTTAGCTGTTATTTTGTTCCACCCAGGTTCGGATGCCTACCCTGCATTTATATGGCTCTTATCAATAGTTATTCATTCCCTAGGCTGTTTTCCAGCAAGAATTTGATAAAGTAGTTGATGCTATATGTTAACGTATATACATATAACACAGAACAGTTACTATATGCATATAAAATACACATTACATGCTCATTTTAGTAATATAAAACAGTCATAGGTCAGATACTGTATTAAAGATTTTTCTATAAAGACATTGATTTTTTGTGTTTCTCATTACCATCCAAGAAAGTTTCTCATGGAGAGATACAAAACCAGAAAAAGTTATTCTGTTTTCCAGAATTCTACTACACATTGACTATCCCTAATCCAAAAATCCCAAATCCAAATGATCTCAAATCTGTAAGTTTTTGACTACAGAAATGACACGACTAGAAAATTTCATACCATGAAACTTTGTTTTCTGAACAAAATTTTTTTTTTTTTTTTTTTTTTGGTACTGGGGATTGAACTCAGGGGCACTGGACCACTGAGCCACATCCCCAGCCCTATTTTGTGTTTTATGTAGAGACAGGGTCTCACTGAGTTGCTTAGTGCCTCGCCGTTGCTGAGGCTGGCCTTGAACTCGC
>CM053403.1:132870402-132913527 GCA_028644305.1 Xerus rutilus
TCACTGAGTTGCTTAGCGCCTCGCCGTTGCTGAGGCTGGCTTTGAACTCGCGATCCTCCTGCCTCAGCCTCCCTAAGTGCTGGGATTACAGGCTTGAGCCACCGCGCCCGGCTAGTTGAACTCTTTCCATCAATCCCTTTAATAAAGGCAGCTAGCTGGCAAAGCTCATGAATCAGCTCCCAAAGGCCATGCTTCACAGTACTGTTGAATTGGGGAATAAATTTCAACATGACGTTTGGAGAGGACAAAACATTCAAACCATAGTATTAATTAAAAAAGTGTTTGTTTACTTTCTACCCTATAAAATAGTAATAAGCCAATGAAATGACAGATTAGAAGCAAAGGCAGTATAAGATGCCTGAATGAATACAATTGTTGGAAAATGATAAATATGAGTCAAACTAAATCACAAACTTAAATGCCTGCAGAAAGAGATGCTGATTAGAAGTGATTCACCTCAAAGAATCCCACAGAGGTTTGGGAATTGGAGGCACCAGAATCCTCCTTGGAAATGAATTTTAAGTGGCAATGCTGAATGTTGCTGGAAGTGACTGAGGCAGGAACTCAGATAGAATCCTTAGGTAGCAGTAGGACCCCACTTTACCACTTCTCCCTCAGGTGGACAGGAGACTACTTCTTCCCATGTCTGGAGAAGATGGGAGGTTTATTCTCTGGGAAATTTAAAGCACCAGACTAACCTCCCAGAGATGCAAAGCACAGAGGATGGAGGGCCATGAAGAAATTTGGGGGCTGGATTTTGGATTAGAGATGGGAACAGAGGCTTCAACTGTATCCAGTGCTTTATTTCTTAAAAGAAAAAACAAGCCATATGGGAATGAAGAAAAATGGTAACATTTGATCCATATGGTATTATTGTGGGTGTTTATTATATATAAATTATATATATAATTACATTAATATTTGTACTTTTTGTGTTTGAGAAATACAATAGTAAAAAATTAAATGGAGGGACATGGGGGCAGGAAAGATGGTGGAATGAGATGGACATCAGTGTGCTAGGTACATGTATGACTGCACATATGGTATGACTCTATATTGTGAACAATCAGAGAAATGAAAAGTTGTGCTCAATTAGAAAAAAAATCAAACAAAACCCTCCATTTTATTGTAAGGGATACTGAATGTGGAAGTGATTATGGAATAAAAATGTTATACTTCTTTATAACCTGGTTATGGAAATAATTACTGAGATTAAACAAGTGGCTAAAATGCCACAAATAAAATGGCTTTATTATTAAACTAATAATCAATTTAAAAACAAATGTTAGCCAGGTGTGGTGGCGCATGCCCATAATCCCAGCACTTTGGGAAGCTGAGACAGGAGAATTATGAGTTCAAAACCAGCCTCAGCAATGGTGGGGCACTAAGCAACTCAGTGAGACCTTATCTCTAAATAAAACACAAAATAGAGCTGAGGATGTGGCTCATTGGTTGAGTATCCCTGAGTTCAATCCCTAATACCAAAAAAATAAATAAAATAAAATAAAAATAAAAAATGTTATCCATACTATATTCCTCAATTTTGTCTCAAAGTTTTAAAATATTTTGTTTGCTGTTTAATTGTAAATTGTATCGTGCAGAAGTTATCATCTTTTTCCTTCCCTTCAGACCAGACTGGTCTCAGGCAATAAATTTTGCAAATCTCAAGTTAATTTGCAACTCCATCTACTGTGTGTGCTGAAGGCATGCACTCTGTGCTAATGTCTTATTAAGATATTACCATGGTAATAATTCTTGCAGTCTCTAGAAAGAGCAGAGATAGGCATGCAATTTATAAATGTTCATTAAGGAGAATGGAAAATAATCACAGTAACTTGATCAACTAGTGATTCACTCTTTTTTGTTGTGGTGGGCATTCATAATCAGATGAAAACATGTTTCTCTTCCTCTTCCCAGGAAGTAGAGCCAAGTTTTCTTAAGTTTAGGCTCCCTTATAACTGAAGGAAATGCAAACTTTTTGAAACAGAAATAAAGTTAAATATTATAGATGTGAGAGTCTTCCAAATGACATTTACTTGCATGTATGATGAAAACCATCCTGCTAGATTATCAGTAGGGACTGGTGCTCATAGGGGAAGATGTTGGTCTCAGCCTGAAAGAGAGCTGGAGTCTCACAGCCTGGAAGGACACAGGGTGGTGGTTTCTGTGATTGGCCAGGACTCTCACACAAAAGTAACAAATGCCAGGGCACAGTGGGTCTGGCCTTGGAAGCTGCAGTAAAAGAAGAGGATGTCTTTATGTTCTTGGAGACTGTGGGGGCTGGAACAGAGTCCAGTGCTAATCAAATGGACTACTGACCAGAAGAGGCCTCTCTCACATTTCCCTAATTGCTCAGTCCCTAAATCTTGGAATACTACCAGGAAAATGATAAAGCTAAAGCTATAAGAAGTAAAAAGAGGGGCTGTGGTTGTAGCTCAGTGGTATAGCACTTACCTAGCATGTGTGAGGTACTGGGTTTGATCCTCAGCACCACATAAAAATAAATAAAATAAATGTAAAAAATGCAATCACATAATTTAAAAAAATTAAAAAGAAAGATAAAAAGAAGAAAAAATATGTTTTCCATATATGGCTTGTGGTCCCATGATAGACATCAAAGTTACATGTGATTTTACAAGAAAAGATCAATTTCTTGTACCTTGTGAAGAGTGCAACAAATCAGGTTTATTTTACAAAAATATCAGAATCTGGACAGCAGAAGTTCTTTTCCTTAGAAAATTTGTACCAGTATTTTGACCAAAGCTCTTAAGTTAATATAACAAGGTTCAATTGATATTAAAGCTGGGATTAGTGCATGGACAGTAATTGAGCTTCTCCTGTCCTCTCATATGAAAATAGGAATCTATTCTATGTGCACTGAGGTGGAAAAGTGGGCTAAATGACTCCTTAACTGGGTTCCAATATGATTGCTTCTTTTTAGAAAAATTCCTGTTCTTTGAAGTGCTTGGATTTGTGTCAACCATCTTCCCTGCCACTTTTTTTCAATTAGGACTTTGGCTCTAGTTGGGTTCTCGAGTCTCTTCTTTAGTCTAAGTCCTGCCACTATCCTGGGTGACTTCAGTGCCTATTTGTCAATTTATTCCATACCCTGGGACAAATCGGTTCTTGACCTGCTTATCCCTAGTGATCTTCACCTCCATTCTTCTTACAGAAGATGCAAACAGATCTGCTCTGCCTCCAAATTTGTTTATTAGTTACTGTCATGGTTTGGATGTGACGTGTCCAGCAAAAGTGCACGTGTGAGACAGTGCAAGAAGGGTCAGAGGAGAAATGATTGGGTTGTGAGAGTGTTAACCCAATCAGTGAATTAATCCCCTGATGGGATTAACTGAGTGGTAACTGAAGTGGTGGGGGTGGGAATTGGAGGCGTGGCTTTGGGGTATATATTTGTATCTGGCAAGTGGAGACCTCTCTGCTTCCTTATCATGATATGTGCTGCTTCTCTCTGCCACACTCTTCCACCATGATCTCCTGCCTCCCCTCGAGCCCTGAGGAATGGAGCTGGTCTTCTATGGACTAAGGCCTCTG
The DNA here is from genome assembly GCA_028644305.1 of Xerus rutilus. Taxonomy (NCBI): domain Eukaryota; kingdom Metazoa; phylum Chordata; class Mammalia; order Rodentia; family Sciuridae; genus Xerus; species Xerus rutilus. Next base: position 132,873,952 of record CM053403.1, read on the forward strand.
AAACCGTGAGCCTTCAAATAAACTTTTCCTCTCTAAAGTTGTTCTGGTTGAGTTCTTTTAGTCACAGCTGCGAAAAAGCTGACTAAAAGAGTTACAGTGGACAGTATTCATAACAACTATTGCAAAAGTTAGTGTTTGAAAATAATATTATTTTTATCATGTGTGTCACCAGTACCTAGGTGATTCTGGATCAGGCTATCTTGAGACTGCAGTCAAGAGGTTGCCTCCAGTTTCTTTCACCTGAAAGTCTGACTGGGGCTGGAAGATCTGCTTCCAAGGCAGCTCTCTAATATGTCCAGAAAGTTAGTACTGTTGTTGGCACGAGCCATATGGACTTCTCTGAGTCTCCTCACATTCTGTCAGTTAGATACTTTTAGAGGAAGTCATTCAAGAAAGAGCAAGGCATAAGCCACAATGTCTTTTATGCCCTAACCTTCAGGGTCCTATTTTACCTTTTCTGTAACATCCTTGTCCTGATGGGCCACTTACTGGTCTGGGAACAAGTGTCCTTCAAACATGGCCAGTTTCTCTACTTCTTCCTCTTACTTTGTATCTGGCTGGGACACAAGTCACAGAATCTATGGCATCCATGATTTGTTGGATTAAACTGGTTATGTCCATGAGCACATTGCAGTGAATGCCAGATTCATCACTCATGAGTTCAGTTTTATACACTGTGGTTAAGTCTGCTGCACATGTATACTTGAAACCTATGGGTGGTCTTTTGGCCACATGCTTCTGCTACTTGAAATGCCTGCCAATTTGTATATGTGCACAAAACTAATTACAGAAAAAACATCATGATCATCATAAAAGTAGAGTTGAAATTGTCTGAGAATAGATTCTACAACCTATGTTTATATATGGGTATTGGGGCACAGTTAGATATTATGACCCTTGGTTATAAATCTTTCAATTTGCCTTAAAAGGCCCCAGTATAGAGAGAAGTTTTGCTTGGGACTGAAAAGCCAGTAACATTAATTTCAAAAGCAGATTGTATTGGATTTAAGCAAAATACGTTTAACATTTCTTTACAAAGTCAATATCAATAACATCAATATTATGAAATCATTATTTATTCAATAATATCAAACTGAATAAAGAAAAAAGTTCACAGTGGTGTTTTAAACAGTAATATCTTATCTGAAATAATTATTGATAAATAGAAGTCAACCATATGTTACAAATATAACACACTATGGACAATTGGATGTATTATAACCTTTATAATCCAATAAAGGTTGGATCAAAAGAGCTAGAATTTAATTTTCCATATTAATAACTCAAAAAGTCATAGATTATTAACAAGTCTTCTGACAATACTCAATAATCATTGTCATTAAAAAAGTAAAAATCCTTGTGGAATGAGAAGACAATGGTTCCCCCTTAAGGTTATATATTAAGTATGTTCATGTGTGCATATAAGTACATGTGTATACATATATATGGTTAAACATGTATGTGTATACACATTTAACTGTATCTATATATGATGTAATACATTAATAACAGATAAAACACCAAGGAATACTTCTAACTAATAATGCATATCTTAACACATAGGAAAATGAGAAGGGAATGGAATAATTGAATAAGTGGAATGCTATATATTGTTCATACATATGAGGAATTGATTTTGCAATGTAATCAGTTTTGTTTTTTTTTTTTTTTTTACATTTCATTAGAGATAGGGTCTCCCTGAGTTGCTAAGTGCCTTACTAAGTTGCTGAGACTGGTTTTGAATTCACAATCCTCCTGCCGAGCTGCTGGGATTATAGGTGTACACCACCACACCTGTCAATGTAATCAGTTTTTTATAAAAATAATCTATAAGTGTCATATAATCTTTTAAAAAATTTTATTTATTTTTAGTTATACATGACAGTAGAATGAATTTTGATTGTATCATACATATCTGGAGTATAATTTCCCATTTTTGTGGTTGTACATGATGTGAAGTTACACTGGTTGGGTATTCATATATGAACATAGGAGAGTTATGTCTGATTCATTCTACTGTCTTTCTCATTCCCATCCCCCTTTCCTTCCCCTCACTTCCCTCTGTCCAATCCAGTGAACTTCCCCTCCTCCCTGCGTCTGCCTATTATGAATCAGCATCCACATATCAGAGAGAATATTTGGCCTTTGGTTTTTTGAGATTGGCTTATTTCATTTAGCATGGTAATCTCCAGTTCCCTCCGTTTACCCACATGCTATAATTTCTTTCTTCTTTATGGATGAGTAATATTCCACTGTCTATAGCTACCATATTTTTTTTTAATCCATTCTTCTGTTGAAGGGTACTTAGGTTGATTCCATAAGTAAGCTATTGTGAATTGAACAGCTGTAAACACTGATGTAGTCACATCACTACAGCATACTAATTTTAAGTCCTTTAGTGTATACTGAGGAGTGGGATAGCTGGGTCAAATGGTGGTTCCATTCCAAGTTTTCTAAGGAATCTCCATACTGCATTTCAGAGTGGTTGCGCTAATTTGCAGTCCCACTAGCAATGTAGGAGTGTACTTTTCCCCCATATCCTTACTAACATTTATTGTTACTTGTATTCTTGATAATTGCCATTTTGTCTGGAGTGAGATGAAATCTCATTATAGTTTTAATTTGCCTTTCTCTAATTGCTAGGGATGTTGAACATTTTTCCATCTATTTGTTGACTGATCATATTTTTTTGTGAAGTGCCTGTTCAGTTCTTTTGCCCATTTATTGATTAAGTTACTTTTTATATTAAGTTTTTTAGAGTTCTTTATATATCCTGGAGATTAATGCTCTATCTGGGGTACGGGTGGCAAAGATTTTCTTCCATTCTATAGGCTCTTTCTTCATGTTCTTGATTGTTTCCTTTGCTGTGAAGAAGCTTTTTAGTTTGATACCATTCCATTTATTGATTCTTGATTTTACTTCTTGCACTTTAGGAGTCTTGTTGAGGAATTTGGTTTCTAAGCTGACATGACAGAGATTTGGCCTACTTTTTTCTAGTAGGCGCAGGTCTCTGGTCTAATGTAAATGTCATATAATCTCTATCCAAATGGTATTTGCTTTGTGGAACTAGAAAAACTGATACAAGGTTTCATCTAGACAAATTTGCATAGAAAAATATTCATGAAGACTGTGTCAAAGAAATACTAATGGTAGAGAGAGTCCTAATAAATTCCTTATTGCAGAACCAAAGAGAATGGAATAATAATTAAATAAAATGATATATCTGATTCTTGCATGGGAAGAACTTTGAATTGCAGCATATTACATGTATTTTGGTCTATTTCTTGGCTTTGTTCAATTCTACTGACCTACTCCTTATTATATAGTTTAAAGAACTGGATTTCTATTTCACTTCATTCAGCAAAATAAAATTTCTTTTGGTTCACAGGAATTGGGGAAAAATGAATTGGCATGCATAAATAAATATGTAGTTAGGCAGATATACTCAGGATAGATTTAGGATAAAATTAGGGTACACAACAATCTACATAGCATTATCACATGTATGTCTATACTTATATCTCCATGTGTATATATACAGTTTGTCTTTATTTCCTGGCATAATAAAATTTTCAAAGTTTTCCTGGAAGAAAACAGTGAATCTTGGAGAGGAAAAGCATTCAACTATGGGGTGAACATGGTTGAATGTGAAATTCCACCAATGTGCATGTTGTACCATTACTTTTAAAAATGGCATCAAAGGGAAAAATAGTGTTATCTTGACTATTTGTTTCTTATTCTTCAAGTTTCTCTTTATTAATGAAAAACTTTAAAATGAACTTTCAAAAGTAGTAAAATAAGAAGTGATATGGAAAAGAATCCCAAATACACCATTAAGTGAAACAAGCACATTGTTTACTAGTTATTATAAGGTAAGATTAAAGAAAACTTTCAATTATTTTTTAAATTTGAAATATTAATTTGTTTGCCTTACACTTACTAACAACAACAAAAAAGACAGTAAAAAATTATCCAATGAGCCTAAAGTCATTTGTATCATCTAAAAACCTTTCTAGATCAATTAATCCATTTGATAGTACAATTTTAGAGAATAATCAAATAAAGAAATTGAAAATTCAGCATGCTTCATTCGGGGAATTTAAAATAAACTTTACTGATTTTAAATATTTTAAACTAGATTTCTCCTACTGCTTGTCAGCCCTTACTTGCTGATTTGCAAATCATCACTGGACCATATTCTGCACATATGAACATTCATCTTCATCTGGCTACCTTTAAAATGTCATATCCTTTGACCTATTCTATCCCAGATCTACTCTGAGGACATAATCCTAATGACAAGAGACACTTTATATGAAAGCATGTCCAATTTCACATTACTTATAATAGCAAAAAAGGGAAATAACCTAAATGTACAATTTGTGGAATAGCTTAATAAACTCATGGGCTTTTAAAGTAGCCCTAAAAAGCAATGTTTTTTAAAGTATTTATATTAACAAAAAAAGCTGAGAGAAACAGAAAGCAAAATGATCTTTGCCACTTGAATATAACTTTAAAAAATTAAGAATTTTTGCCTGGCTGAAAGTTTAAATGATTTGTATTGAGTTGTTTTTTTTTCTCCTGAAGTTTGCATTTTGTTAACCTTCTGGTTGCACTTGGGGGATATCAAACTTGGGAGTGGAGTGCCAGATAACTGTGGACAGCTGTGGAGCCATTTCGGAAGTTGCTTTCCAAAAAAGCCCACTGTGGAAGGGTGTGGCTGTCACTCCCTGGGAAAAACGGAAAGGAAGAACATGACAAAGGAGGAAATCAGCTGTTGGAACAAGGAAGGACTTAAACACTGAAAAAATGCCAACCATTAAAGACATTTGTTCTGCCACACGCAGCCCTAAGGCCTACCCTCCTCTACTTCTGTTGGCGTGGCAATGTGCTCAGCTGTTGCTATTTTGGGAAGGAATTTCCACAGAGCTGGCAAATCTTCAGCCCTGAGGTTTCCTCTGACTGACTAATCAACAGGTGTCGAAAAAGCCTGTGGCAGAAATGTCACAGACCCAGTGTGCTCATTTGACTTCTGTAGCTGTGACTGTAGTTTCATTCCAATGGATCATCTCTTAATCCAGAAGCTTTTCTGCAGAATAAAAGCTAAATAGATCTTGTACAAGATTTATAAGCAATTTCTTTTCCATAGATACAGCATATGCACTTGGTAATTACTTAGGATTTATGAGTTGAATATTGTATTAATGATGAAACAACTGAAACCTAAAATGTATATGTTCTAGAATAAACTTTTCAAAGAAATGTTGTTGGCATTATAACTTTAAAAATATATTCAAGTGTCTTAATTTTATTTCATGAGCTAACTGTAAGGACAGCCATTAGAACAATGATCATATCAGTCCTAGAAAAAAATAAAAAGGGAAAAATAATAAACATTTTTAAGAAATATAAATCATTGCACTATTCTTATGGCTAAATTTCATTTTTAAAAATTTTTTCCTTTAAAATATACTCCAAAAAGAAACACATGTACATGAATCATTCCAATTTTCAATAAAAATAAGAAAATTGAAATAAGACTAAAATTCTATAATATTCAGAGTAAAAGTCAAGGTTCTTATTTTGATCTCTGGGGTCATACATGGTTGGCCTCCTCACCTTACCTTTGTGACCTTCTGTCCCCCACTCTCTCTGGTCTTTCAGCTTTAGCCACACAGTCTTCTCTGTTGTTCCCTGAACCCAGTTCAGGGCTTTGTTTTCATCCAGTCAGGCACATCTCTCGAGGAAGACAGAATGGCAGAACTTCTTGCCTCATTCAGATCTTTAGTCAAGTCCTTTCGAGTGGGACATTCCTGTCTCTCTCGTAAAATTTAACCTTCTTTCTGCCAATATATCTTCTCTTCCCTGAGTACTTCATTTGCTTGCAGCTTGTCTTTATTTTATCTTTTTGGTACTGGAGATTGAACTCAGGGGCACTCGACCGCTGAGCCACATCCCCAGCCCTATTTTGTGTTTTATGTAGAGACAGGGTCTCACTGAGTTGCTTAGCACCTCGCCGTTGCTGAGGCTGGCTTTGAACTCGCGATTCTCCTGTCTCAGTATTTTTCTTCTTATGACTTACATTGTTCACCAGAATGCAAGCTCTGAAGGAAGGAGTTTCTGTATTTTGTTTACTGTTCCAATATCAAATGTATAAAAAGTGGCTGGAACACTTTAAAAACATGTTTAAACATAATTGATAAATATGTGTTCTGTAGATGCCAAGAAAGAAATATCTAGAAAATATGTTTGAATGCTGACATGGCTGACATTACTGCTGTTGCTCAACACAGGGCTTCCAAGACTAGTCTCCACCTTATAACTTAAGGACAGACATGCTGCCTAGCGCTGCATTCACGATTCCCAGTATTTCCTGATAATTATAGGAACAACAATACCTGTATCTTCTTGCTTTGTAGTTGATATTTTGACAAAATTTAATTCATTTTGTTCCTTAACAACTCACACTACTACTAGTCCCATTTTATAGAGAAAGAATTGAGGCTGATCAACTTCTCCAATATGCTGAAGCTAGTATATACTGGAACTGGTATTAGGTGATCTGAATTAAAATTTTTGTCACCATTAAGCAATTGTTCTTGGAAGGTCTAAAAAGAGATGAAATGCTAATAGGCAGATCAAATCTTAAAGAATAAATGTTAATGGAAGCTAAACTGGAGAATGACATGATCAGGTTTATATGTTAGAGAAATTACCCTGGCAGAAAACAGGAAAATAAAATGCAGAGATGGCTGGGAATGAATAAGAGATTGAAATAAGCCAAATAAGAAAAGATAAAGCATATTTTTGTTAGTGGAACAGGTGATATAAATGAGAGTACGGAATTTAGGCATGTCATGAGCTAGAAATCACTGAGGGTCAAAGGAAGGGAGAAACAAATAGTAGCTTACAGACTTCTTACTTGGGCAGTTAGATATAAATGACAGTGGCCAAATCCTGATTAGTAAAGTAAGAGGAAAAGTAGATTTGGAAAGAATATTGCAATTTAAATCAAGGGAGAAAAGAATCTGGTATAAATCTTGAATAGTTAAGAGGTGGGTAAGTTGAGGATCAAACAGTGCTGTTTGGATTTGGAATGGACGGATGATCATTGGTGATGTTGGACAGAGGAGCTTTAGAGCAGATTCTGGCCTAGAGGTACACTAGAACAATCATCTTCAGAAGTTTAAAAAGGAAGAAGTCGGGATAATTAATGAGTGCATCCTCTGTGAAGTGCCATGCTGAAAGGGGGAGATAAAACAGGGCAGAGGCTCTTTCTAATTGCCATTTTAAATATGGAAGTGACTTAATCATCTAGTAAAATGAGTGGTAAGTGGCAGTTGTATCACATTCCTATCTTGACTGAAACAAATTACCCCAAATGCACAAATGCGTTTTCTTACCATTCTATGGGTTGGAATGTTAGAAATACTGGAGCGTCATGAGGAAACACATACATAGGAGTGTGGCTCCGCCAGGCAAAATCTGCTTGTGCAGAAAGATGTGCTACCGAACATTTGGCAAGCAAGCACACCAAGGGAGGTAGCCTGCCTGTTTTTAGCTCTGACACAGCACTGTCCCTTGCTCTGATAGGAGGAGCTTGGAGTTACATCTACATGACTGGCTAATTTAAAAATTGGGGCGGGCAAAGGGAAGAGCTACAGTTAAAACAGCTTCAATTGGATGCAGGTGGGGGAGCTCAAAATGGCTGTGATTGGATACATTCATGCCACCCTCTGGAGATTGGATCCAGGAATTTAGATTGGCTGCAGGTTGCTTTTCTTATACCCTAATTTTAACACTTCAGACTAAATACTATATTCTGAAAATGGATCACTGCATTTTCTATTTTTCACAGGAAGATTAAAATCAAGGTGTTGGCAGGACTGTGTTACTTTGGGGGGCTTTATGGAATCCTTACCTCTTTCATCTTCTAGAGGACATCAGCCTTCCTTGGCTTATGACCCCTTCCTCCAGCAGTCTAGCAACTTTTCTCCCCTCTGACATCTTGCTTTTGTGTAAGGACACTTGAGATTACCATGGTGCCTCCCTGGATTATTCCAGGAAAAATCTCTCATCTCCAGATACTTAATCACACATGCAAGTTTCTTTTGCTATGTAAGGTAATAGTAAAAGGTTGTGGGCATTCAGACATGGATATCTTTGGGAACCATGTATTTGCATGTATATTCCACTCTCTACCCCCTAAATATTCATATCAATTCCATATGCAAAACATATTCACCCCATTCCAAGTTCCTCCTAAGTCTCAACCCATTGTAATATCAACTCAAGTTCGATTATCCTATTTAAATCTCATTAGCTCTAAATACCCCAAACCATCATGGGATGAAATTGCTCTCCATCTGCAAGTCTTTGAAACTAGAAAATGAATTATGGATTCCAAAATACAATGGATGGGGGCCGGGATAGGATGCCAGTTATAGGTGTTCCTATTAAAAATAAAGAAAAGAAAGAAAAAAAGGACTTACATTCCTAGGGAAATTTCAAAATCTGTCAAGGCAAAATCCATTAGAGTCAAGGGAATAATTCTTTGTGGTTTTCTTCCCTTCTGGGCCTGATGGTCTGCAGACCCTTGGAGTTATCCTTCCTTCTATATGAAAGGTAGCACATGCTTGCATCTGAGTAATATTATCAGATTGTGTCCTGCTTATAGAATTTTGGGAGTCCTATAGCCTTCTTTCATTTTTTTTTTCTCTCCATCCTTTGAGTACAAACTGGCAGTGTTTCTGGCAATATGACACCCTCAGGGACCTTGTGGATCTCTTGTGTGTGTCTCAGGGATTTGCTTTTTTGAGATGAGTCTCCTCTATCTGTCTTTCCTGAAAATCCCATTTATATTCCTGACTTCTGCTGAGAAGTCTGAAGGGAACTGTGGGCCACATGCCTACTCAATTCATGATCCTTTTGAGTGACCGAATACTGTAACCTATGGATCTTTTTGAGACCCTAGCAAACAGTCATACTCATGACTTCCTCTCCAGAACATGCTTTCCTGACAGAGGATCTTCTAATTTTAGCATTAACCAAATCATCAAGAACTGGTTCCTTTTGCTTAACCATTTTATCTCTTATAAGGACACTGTAAGTATGTCAGATCCATCCAGAAAATCTAGGGTAATCTCTCCATCTCAATATTCTTAACATTTGCAGTTATTTTGGCCATGTGAAGTGACATATTCACAGATCTGAGGATTAAGACATGGGAATCCATACATGGGATATCTGTATTCAGTATACTACATGCTAGTAGGCAGAGAGAGGTTATTGATTCAGGAAATTTTGGGGGGATGGTATCCAGGATTGAACCCGGGGACACTTGACCACTGAGCCACATCCCTAGCTCTATTTTGTATTTTATTTAGAGACAGGGTCTCACTGAGTTGCTTAGCACCTTGCTTTTGCTGAGGCTGGCTTTAAAATCGTAATCCTTCTGCCTCAGCCCCCTGAGCTGCTGGGATTACAGGCTTGTGCCACTGCACCCAGTGATACAGGAAATTATAGCATGATGGAGTGAGCTCCTTGAGGAAGTTGTAGATAATCAACTCCAAGTCAAAGGAGGTTAGGCATGTTGTAAATGGAGCATGATAAGCCTACTTAGACTGTAAGTGAGGGAACAGTCAGTTGAGAGGGTTTTTTTTTTTTTGGAATATTAGATGTATTTGCTGAGACTGGAAGAGAACTGCAAAATGCTGTAGGGTTTTGAGGCCGCTGTTAAAGAACAGTGGAACTGTGGTCATAAACAATGAATTTGAGGTAATAAATATTAATTTCTCTCAATGCCCTGGTACGGGAAAGGAAGGATTTAATTGATCCAGGTGATTAAATTGCAGTACAAGGGCAAGGGAAGGCAATGATGAAGCAGTTGAGAATGTTAATGAGAGAAAAGTTCAGCCTGTGTATGGAGACTGAGGAGGTGAAAGAATGGGCCTCTAAGGAGGCTGAGACTGACTGAGAGACTGGGGGATAATGGAAAGATCTGGAAAGTGGAAATGGAGTTTTACTCTCAAGTTTCTGAATAAAGTCCAGATTGGAGTCATGGGAATAGATTGTAACAGTGGAAGAGAACTAAATTTTCATTTGGAGCAGTTGTTTATTTGTATGAACTTTAGGGTGGGTAGAGTAAGTGACATCTGGGGAATCCCTTTCTGATAAACTTGTATTGTTAAAAGACCAAACAAAAAAGGATGGTCATTTACATTAAGAAATTGCAGGGAAAATTTTAGTAATAATCAAAAGAAGAAATCAACATTAAATTATCTGTGCTTTGGGGTGGAATGATAAAACTGTCGCGTTTAAAGCACTTATATAAGATAGTTTCAGAAGTACAGAGAATATTGTGCTCAGCCATTTTCTTTGGAGTTAGAGTAAAATTTTGAAATCTTGGCTACCATTAGCTAGCTGAAGGACCGTGGACAAATAATTTAACTTCCTATAATTGTACCTCACCCATGGAATAACAAAGTATGAATCTTGTAGGGTTTTATGAAATTAGATGTGATAATACATGTTAAGGATTCTGTGTGTTGCCTAGCACATAAATAAGCACAATGAATAAGTTTACATCAAAACCCAACTTTCTGCTGCTGACGAATGTGTTCTTATATACAAAGGTCCACTAACTATCGGAGACTAGTAAAGAACTGACATCAGATGAATTAATGATTTAATCATGTGTCAAGTTTTGGGTTCTTTTGTTTTATGTCTCAGTGTCATCATCATTGAAAAACATAACTATTTTCAATAAAAAGGAAAAGAGAAGAAAAGAAACCCTTACAGAAGTTAGCCATGCCTTTACCTTCTTATTGAAACAACTTGAGATTCCAGCCTCTGAGAAAAAAAAAAAAACTTTTTCTTCTTTGCTCTTCTGGGCTCTTTCCATTGGAAACATGCCATTTGTACCATCCTCCCTTTTTTTAAAGAAAAAATTGCCATCTTTCAATACTCCTTCATATGCTGCCCTGTTCCACTGTTGAGGCCTCATAGTCACCTTGAATCTCAACAGTTTCTGTGCATGCATAGTATCATGCAATTAAGTGCCTCGAGAATTAAAGGCTGGGGTTGAAGCTCATATTGCAAACATTAATAAAAGTGATGACAAAACTAAAGACCATCTTTCTACTCAATTTAAATTCTTTATGATACACAAATGTTCACAAAGGACAGAAATGCTGTTGGAAATATTTCATCAAATGGATTTCTAAAGACAGACACTCAAAGTTCATGTTCTTTCACTTCATTAAAAATTTTTCGTTTGTTTTGATTATACATAATATTGGGATTCATTGTGACACATTTGTATATGCACATACATAACAATTTGATCTATTTTATTCCCCATATCTCCCCTTCCTCTCTTCCTCTCTCCCTTTTATCCTCTTCTCTGTCTTGCTATTCCCCCTCCTATTTTCTTTTCTTTTTTTTTTTTGGTACCGGGGATTGAACTCAGGGGCACTCAACCACTGAGCCACACCCCCAGCCCTATTTTGTGTTTTATGTAGAGACAGGGTCTCACTGAGTTGCTTAGCTCCTGGCCATTGCTGAGGCTGGCTTTGAACTCGCCATTCTCCTGTCTCAGCCTCCTTAAGTGCTGGGGTTACAGGCTTGCTTTCTTGCTATTTTTGTGATTTTAGTATGAATTGATTATTAATGTGTAGTTTCATTAGTTCATTAGATGTTTCAAAATGAGGATAGTAAAAATTCTTTTCTGCTTTCTTTCCTTTCTGCTTTTTCTATCTTCCTTCTTCCATCTGGATCACTTCTATAAAGACAAATGTCTCCTCACATACTCTTTGCTTAATTAGGAATATGATTTGAATGGTAAATACAGGATAACTACTTGATTCTTTAAATCTTTATTTTTAGGTATAGCATCTCAGATTATTAGAGCTGCCAAAACAAAATACCATATACTGGGTGACTTAAACAGCAGAAAGTTATTTCTCATAGTTCTGGAAGCTGCCGAGCTCATAATTAAGATTCTGGCTGGTTCAGTTTCTGGGAGAGCCACTTCTGGGCCTGTAGAAGGCTACCTTCTTACTGTGTCCTGTGTCAGTAAATTCATTCTCTTTCTATAAACACAACTAATCCCACCAGAAGAGGATCCTACTCTCATGACCTTGTTTAGCTCTAATTGCCTCCAAAATCTCCAAGGGACATAAACATTCAGTCTATAACATCATCTTTGGTTGCTGTTTCTGTATTATTATTATTACTACTACTACTATTACTATTATATGACGGAAGTGGATATTTGCTCATTTCCTGGTATTCTTCTTTCTTTTAACTTTCCAAATTAGCTATTTTTCTACTTTTACATGCCAGTTGTTTAAATTACTTACATTGTGTTCTCTGAAACAATTAAGTTCATCATTATTTGTCTATATATTCAATCTAAAAACTGAAAACTAACCAACAACACGTACAACAATTATAAGTACTCATCATAGTCGTCTATTCATTATAAAAGTTTGTGATCAGGTCCAAATTGTAGGAAGAGTATCCTATATCATTAAACCTTGCTTACAGTAGACTTTTCATAGCATTAAACGACATGAAAGATGTTGGTCATGTGTCAGAGCATTCGGGTTCGATCATGATTTTTAAGGACCTTACTTTAATCAGTTTTAACTACCTCCAGGTTAAATATTAAAGCAGGATACATAGTAACAACTTTTATTTTGGCAGCAACACTAGGATAATAATATTCTTCTAAATTTGCAGATGAGAGAACTTAGTAAACAATTTGTCTCAGGTTGCACAAATAGTTAGTTGGACAGTTTGGAACTCAGCCCAGGCATGAAGGCTAAAGGGCCCCATCTCTTACCCTCTTTACCGCCTCTTTCATTCCCATTCTTTTGTGGCTGTCTTTTCTCTTTGGCTGATTTTATGTTTTTCTCTTTATTTTTGGAGTACTGAAATTTTACCAGGATGTGTTTAGCCAGGGATTTCTTATTTTTCATCAAATTTGCTTTGTTTTTGGAGAAACTCTTTAATCTAGCTCTGGGCTAGCCTTCCTAAATTACATTTTCTCATACTATGTTTTGATTACTTGCTACCCATTCTGGTATTCCAGTTATTTCCTCCTGGATTTCTTGTGAAATGAATTATAGACTTTGATCAATCTTTCACGTGTCTTAATGGTTCTATTATTTCTATCTCATTGTCTTATTTCTCTGTATTCTGAGAGGCGCAAAACCCTGTTTTAGTTTGCCAACTTGGAATTCTGTTTATTGTTCAACAGAGTAATTTATTTCATTTTGTTAATTTTTGAGAGCAATATCTTCCTGTGTTTTTTCTCATCAATAATACATATTTAAATTTCCTAGATTCAATATCCTTTTTCTTCTTTATGAGAATGCTGTTTGGAATTTTTGAAGTTTCTCTTCTGGCCTCTAAATCATCTTTGTGTTCTGAAAATACAGATATTTTTTAGTCTGTTTATGTATTTTGTTCCTCTTCATTTTTGGTTTATTTTCTGTCTGATAATTATTTCATGTCTGAGGATCCTTTCTTTAACTTTTATGCTTACTTTGTAAATTTTAGAAAATTACAGTGGTTAGTAACAAAGCTGACTTGGACTTCCCTAACCTGTTTCTTCATTAAATAGGAGAGAGTGCTAATTATGTACTCCTAAGCATGTGTTTAGGGTAGACTATTTTAGGGACACTCTTGTATAGGTTGTGTGTTTGGGACCCCATACCCTCACATATAATTTAAAAACCAGCAGAAATGATTATACAAGAAATAATTTATAATAGTGGTGCATGCCTGTACTTCCAGCAGTTGGGGACGCTGAGACAGGAGGATTGGGAGTTAAAAGCCAGCCTCGGTAACAGTGAGGTGTGAAGCAACTCAATGAGACCCTATCTCTAAATAAAATACAAAATAGGGATAGGGATGTGACTCAGTGGTTGAGTGCCACTGAGTTCAATCCCTGGTACCCAAAAAACAAAACAAAACAAAACAAAATATAAATACCTACATGGAAAACCATGCTTGTGAGTGTGTAATGTATGTTTTAATTGGCATTACTCAATAGAAAATGATGTACATTTTTTCATGTGCTTGTTATTCATCTGTTTTCTGCATTTGTGAAGCATCTTTCCAAATCATTGGACAAATTTAAAATTGGACTCTACCTTTTAATATAACTACCTCTAGAGAGGAAGTACTGGAGAATTCTAAGTTGAGTTCTTAGGTTTCTTTATTCTTTCCCTACCTAGATGCTTCTTACCAGCTATGTCTGTCTTCCTCTTCTCTGGCTGATGGTGCAGCTACTACTGTATTGGCACCTGTTGTTCAAGTCAGAATTTGCTCATTATTAAATGGTCTGAACAAGGAAGAAATATTTTCCAGTAATATGAAAGTCTTGCCAAAACTTTTAAATTTTTTTTTACCCTGGAGAATTGATCAAGTGAAAACTTTAAGATATTTCAGTTGAGGCCTTAAAGAGTAGGTGTGAAATGATTTTTTTATCTCGAGAGCCTTTTTCTCCTCTTTTTTTTTGGATCCTATTCCTGTTACTGGGTCACTTAAGCTCAAGTGACCTCTCAAAGGTATAATGTTATTACCCAATAGTTTATCTTCTTTGCATTATGCTATCTTCAAAGTTCTGCCTACTTTGCTAAGCCTCTTAAAATAGAATTCTAATCTGTCCTGTCTTCTGCTCAATAGCCTTCAATCTTCCTCCAAAGGAAACAAATAGATTTTAAATTTCTTAGTCTGGCCTTCAAGGTCTTCTATAACCTAGGCCTTCTCTCCTTTCCACCTAGACTCTGAATGCTTCACCCCACATGCCAAACTCTAGATTTCCAGATCCTGTTTATCTTCCATATCTCTGCTAATGTGGGGCTTTATTTGGAGTCTTTCTATGATTCTCCCATATGGCAATAGTTGTATATTTTTGACAATATTTAACTTATTTTTTACATTTCCTATCTCACCAACTATGGTGAGATAATTGTGATAGCCAGCAGTCACAATTTTTTTGGTTTGCATGTGTTGTTTTTCTTACTAGATTGCAAATTCCTTGATGAGAAGTTTTGTACTTTTTCATCCCTGAATTATATTATAGCTAGCTAGCTCATTGTGCCACATATATAAAAATTTCTCAGTAAATATTTGTTGAATGACAACTGTCAACTCATGTCAAATATTTAATTATGTGGCAGGCACTTGCTAAGCATTTATATGTGTCTCTCTTTTAACTTTCCTAAGGTCTTTAAAATAAATGTGCTATGATTATTTCCAATTTATGGATGAGAAGAGAGAGGAATAGGGAAATTACTTCTAGCCAAAGGACTCTGTTAGTTATTGTTGGGCTAAGATACAAATTTAGATGGTTTGGTCCCAGAGCCTAATGTTCTCAACCACAGTGTTTTACTATGCAATTTGTGGATGGAAGGCATGGGTAAAAGATTGAATGAGAATGGCTTTGTTGACATTGAACTGTGATGACTAAGGGTATATAAACCCAACTAATTCCATCTCATAAAAATTTTCAAATTGGAATTTATTATACAGCATTTTAAAATTTTATAACAAGGTATACCAATGTTATGAAATATATTCCTTTCTCTCATCCCCCCTTCACCCTTGGACTCCACACCTAAGGAATACATATATGATAAATACACATCATTTTTTAAGTCATCCGATGATATTCTGACATGTTCAAGCATAGAATTCCCTGGAAGTTCCTAACTGCATAGTGTTTTATATCTTTTTATTGTTTTACTCTGCTTACGGTGGTTCAAGATAGGTTGTATAAGCAGCTGTGAGTACAGTAGCTTGGAGTACATGGTGAGATCATCAGTTTTGGTCATGTGCTGTCTTCTATCCTCAGAAGCTATTAATGGAGTAACTGGAAAGCAACAGAGCCATGGTAGTGTGCTCTGACCCGGCATGACTTCTGTGTGGCTGTGCTGCTGTGTGAACCTTCTTCAATCTTTACACTTTTACCCTTTACATTTATGTACCTGGGGATAGACAGAGACCTGCTTTTTTACATATTTAGACAACTGTGGTTAAATTTATGAGGTGTGCATGTACATAGGCTTCTCTTTGCTTTTATAGTAGCAAGAAAAATAGTAAGTTGGTTTATCCAAATGAACAAACTATACCATATCAAGATGCTAAATTTAGCATTTCAGTGAAACACATAAGCCTCGGGAGCTAAAGTGCCAGGATTTTAATCTGATTTTAAATCTGATTATTAGGCTTTGGGAACTTGGACAGGTCTTAAAAATTTCCTTACATAAATAATAAAATTATCTTCCTTATAAATTCATAGTTATGTTCTATTTAAACCACATAGAACAGTACCTAGACATTTGTATTTATTTGCTGTTATTATTTTTGCCTATTTATGCAATGAATCTTATCATGCATATTAGACTGGGACTTTTCTGGTCTTTATTTTCCAGTGTACCAATTTCAATCTTGATTTGCTAAATAGTACTCCTTTCTCAAAGTCAGTTTTCTAAATAGGATAGTAAACCTATAGCCTTATAAATAATGTCTTAAAGAATTTCTTGGTTGGGTCCAACCTGTAATGATTGCAGTGTTACTGGCTCCTAAATAAATCAAACCATACATTTTCTAACTGAGCAATATGTGAAGGCGATAGTGCTTTATGGAAATATGATATGAATGGATATTCAGTCTTTCAAAACATTTGCTTTCATTTGTTTTAGGTTTTAAGAATGTTCACATGCAAAAGAGAGAAAAACCTCAGGTGAATGGATAAAGAAAATGTGGTATATATACACAATGGAATTTTACTCAGTCATAAAGAAAAATGAAATTTTGGCATTTGTAGGGAAATGGATGAAATTGGAGAACATCATGCTAATGAAATAAGTCAGACTCAGAAAGTCAGGGGTCAAATGTTTTCTTTCATATGCAAAAGCAAAAAATAAAAATAAAATGATGGTGGGGCAGATTACATGTAGTATTTTCATTTTAACTGAAGCCAAAGACTAAAGAGTAGTTTTCTTTAGTAAGCTTTAACTTTTTGAAAGACAAATATGTAAACTTTACATACTAATATAATTTTAAATACTTTGTACTTTATGTCTTCTTTGATTTATTATATCTAGTGAGTCATTTTTAAAAATACTTTGAAAGTATAATCCACATCTCCGAATATTACTGAAAAATAATGTTATCAGTATTTAGCCATCAGTATGTAGCCTAAGTATGGGTGAGGGTCACCATAACTGCATTCTTATTTTCTATAAAATGTACACATTTACAATCTCGACAAAAGCTCCTCTGAATACATTTTCTAAATCAAAATGTAATATATATATATATATATTTGAAAGAGGATCTTCCTTTGAAAGCTGATCTTGAACCCATGGACTAAAGCAATCCTCCTGCCTTAGCCTCCCCAGTAGTGAAAAATATAATAATTTAATTTTACACGAGGATAACATACTGTTGACCCAAGTCCATCTCTACCAAAGGCTTGTGGAAGTCACATCCAGAAAATGAACATATAGTATAAAACCCAGGCCAGAAATTGGAGATTGAGAGCACTCACCTGGCATGCTATGGTTGTTGGGGGAATGTATAGTTCCCTGACAGCAGAGGGAGATATGCAGCCTACAGGTGTGACTTATGTACTGTCCAGTTTGGAAAGACTGACATTCCTAATAACTTTCCTCTGTGAATAAAAGCAAAATCCAGGCATCTTTGAAACAACATCATAATGTCAAAAAAACTAATTTTTTATAAAGACCTTCAAGCGTTGCACTACTTGGTAACATTTTAAGATACACCTTTCAGGCCTTTCAACATTTCTGAGGTCAGTTAGAAGTCTTCGAAGTGGTGGCTTATTTCAGAGGAGCATTTCTTCTTTCCTGGGAGAGCAGAGGTTAGACTTGCCTATCCATTAGAGACTGCTTGGTTCGTGGTCACTCTGGTACAACTGTGGCCTCAGACTCTCATCTGTCTTCTTACTCCACTCGGTTATATTTGGTAACTGAACTCATGTTTCAGCAAAGTGCCACAATCAGGAATTCCAGCAGTGGATTAGGAAGCAGCCCCAGGTCTGAGGGTTCTTAGAAATTAAAGCCACTTAGTGTAGAAGGGACTGTATTTATGCATCTAATAAACATAGGATTTAAACACATTTCCCTATACTGTGACCTTGTAACTAGAAATAACCACATGCTCTTTTAACATATTCTTAATGAATTGCAAGTGTAGTTCATGATTCCAAGTAGAAAAAGTGACACTGTCAAAAAAACATTCTTCTTAGTGTAATCTGCTGCCAAATACATTTGCATATTAATAATAAAAAAAGCAGAAAGGGTCAAAAATTAAGCCCTTTCAGAAAGAGATACTGATGACATGCAAATAATTTGTCTTAGAGACTCAAGAATTTAAGGCACCAGACACTTCCTTGCAAACACTTTTAGTCAGAAAACTGGACACAAGAAGGGTAAGACAGGAGCTTCAAACAGACTTGAAAGAATTCTTTTGGAGAAGTTATTCCCTACTTTCATATCCTTTTCGTTCTTTAGAAAAATTAAACTAAAAAGTTTCAGATCCAAGATCATAAAAACCAGATTAATCACTAGAAGTCCGAGGGAACTGAATTGGAGAAGGGAATGAAAACTTCAATGTGCCTGTAGTTTTACTTCTTCAAACAAGATATGATGCAAATATACAAAAAATAAACACCATATCTTTTTGGTGTTGTGAATGTCAGAAAATGGGATATCAAGATTAATTATGTAAACAGTGAATAATACCATATATGCAACATATTAATTTTCAAATACAGTAAATAGTATTTTTAAACAAAATTATAATTATGTAAATCTACTATTATATCAATATTATCTATCTATCTATCTATCTATCTATCTATCTATCTATCTATCTATTTTTGGTACTAGGGATTAAACCCAGGGGAATTTTACCACTGAACTACATTTCCTCCCTCCTTTCCTTCCTTCCTTCCTTCCTTCCTTCCTTCCTTCATTTATTTATTTCATTTTGACATAGAGTCTCTCTAAGTTGCTTAGAGACTCACTTGCTGAGGCTGTCCTCTAACTTATGTTCTTCCCCCTTCAGTGTTCCTAGTCGCTGGAATTACAGGTGAGTGCCACTGTGCCCAACTTAAGATTTTAAATGTTTTATTGTTGAATGGGTAGCACATTGTTCAGAGTCCCAGAGTACAGATTTCCACTTCTACTTCCCAAGAATTCTAGCCAAATTTAATTATGTTTAGAGTTCTTGTATTGCAAGGGGAAATTCACACTTTCTTTTTTGTATTTCTGAATCATAAGAATAAAAAATTCATAAATGCAGGTGCAAGAACCCTCCAGATGACATAGATTTGTACGTGATTGAGATAATCCTGTTGAGTTGTCTGCAGGGAGATGGGTGTTTTTGATTACAGGGGAAGATGTTGGTCCCAGCCTGAGAGAGAATTGGGTTTTCAGATCCTGGAAGAACAGAGGGATGATGGGTTCTGTGGTTGGTCAGAATGCTCATGTAGGACAGAACAAGTGCCCAGCCAGAGTGGGGTCTGGTCATAGATGTCTGGGCACTGAGCACGAAGCATGTTGGGCTTGGAAGCTGCAGTGAAGGAGGTGGGATGCCTCTACTAGCTAAGGGACCATGGGGTTGGAGCAGTGAGTCTCATAATGAATCTCAGGGTGATCAAGTTGGAGCACTGACCAGAGAAGGCCTCTCACACACTTCCCTAGACTTCCTGTTTCCTAAATCCTCACATAATTCTAGGGTGGGAAGAAATGTGTAAGAAAAAAAAAATAAAAAAAAGGGGGAGGGGAAGCTTATGCTCCTGAGAGAGGTCTCAAAACTGGATATGATTTCATTAAAATACAAGCAACATGACCCTTTTCCCATCCTGTGTATAGTGGAGAGAAACCTACCTATGATAAAAATTGTTGCATAAGCAATAGTATATAAGAATCTGGAATATGAAAGTTCTCGTTCTTAAAAAAAATACATTAGTAGTTTGACCAAAGCTCTTAAGTTATTATAACAATGTTTGATTGATTTATTCAGGGTGAGATTAGTGCCTGGAAAGTAATACAGTTTTGCAATATAGTTTTTAAAAGCTGTCTTGTCCCAGTTTTGAGGCCCTGGCTGGAAGCCAACCCCTTCCTCTTTTTGGGAAGCCTGTTAAGTCTATACCCTTACATGCTCCCCATGGGGTCACTGTATGACTGTTCTGACAACTGGAGACATCCCCAATGTCCCAGAGCCCTCTGAAATCATTCAAGTTAGCCAGTCTTAAATCTTTGTCCTGCTTGCCTATCTCTTCTCATGGAAGCCAAAAATAAAGGTGTTTGCCCTCTCCTTCTGCTTCTTGGCCAAATCTCATGCTTCCTTGAGTGGCCCTATGTGGTGGTGCTGTCCCAGAGTACTGTGAGTAACAAAATTGTACAACCTTTCCCCGTTCCTCTGTCTTGCTCTGCATCTGGCCTTATCACATCTCACCCCAGGTCACATGGCTGAACTGAGTTTCTCAGCCTCTTTTTTTTTTCTCATTTACACTGGAGTTCAGCTTCATGTGCATCAGAATTTGGAAAGTGGGATCAGGGGCCTTTCTCTCGGTCCCAGGTACTTTCAAATAAACATATTAAAAGTCCTATGCTTTTGAAGCCGTTGTCATTTGAGCTGACCATCCTGTACCCTATTTTGTTTAATTGAGTTTGGATGTAGGTAAGCTTATGGTTCTCTTCTTTACCCCAAGTCCTGCCAGTAATCCAGGGTGACATTAGCATGCATTGATTATTTATTCCACACCAAATCATAATGCTTCATATTTGTCCTTTGACCAGTTTACAGCTATTGATCTTCACTCTGTTCATATTTGACCCGTTAGTTCCAGAGCCACAATTGCTTGTGCTCTGCTTCAAAAATATTAAATCAAAATATATATCTTTAAAGGATTGTGGGATAGCCAAGTGGTAGAGTGTTTGTTAGCATGCAAAATGCCCTGAGTTTGATCCCCAGTGTCATAAACAAGCAAGCAAACAAAAATGTGTGTCATTTATCATTTGCTGGATAAGAATTTGCTCTACAACTTCGTGGCTTAAAACATGATATACATGAATTCTGTATGTGTTTATCCAGAGCATTAAAAATGATCCTCATTGATTTTAACAGGGTGCCCTCTACTCCAGGCCAGCTCTTGTCTATGGATTTGCAAATGTCTAGATCGCTTTGTAAGTGCACAGTTTCTGCACAGTTTATAGGTTCATACTTTAAAATATAATCTACTTAAAATATTGTCTGTTTATTGAAGTCATACCCTTAGGCTTACTCCATTTTACTTGAGGACATATATGAAATCATCTTTACCTCAACATTATTTATAGCAGGAAAAAATGGAAACAACGTAAATATCCAATTTATGGGATGGTTAAAGAAACTCATGGAATTTAAAAATGATCATAGAAAGTTATGCTCATAATAGATCAGAAAAAACTCACTATAGAATGCTAATAGGAAGAAGTTACTTATATTTATGCTGTGAGCACATTACTTAAAAACACAAACGCCTTTTTTATGACTAGAGGTTTTAATGATTTAAATTAAGTTGAAATAAGAGTAAAGGTTTGACTGGATGAGATAGTTTGAATTCCTATTTTATTCTATTTTTCTCCACAAGAGGGAAAAGGCATTGTGTGCCAAGATAACTGGATATTATAAAATGGCTTTGACATTCATTTGACCTGCATCAAAACTAATTTGTTTGTTTTCTCCTGAAATTTGCACTTTGCCAGCCTCCTGGGTGCACTTAGAGGAAATCAAACTTGGGAGTGCCAGATGACCGCAGACAGCTGTGGAGCCATTTTGGAAACTGCTTCCCAAAGGAGTCCACTGTGTAAGGATGTGGCTGTCACTCCCTGGGAAAATGGAAAGGAAGAATGTGACAAAGGAGGAAATCAGCTGTTGGAACAAGAAAGGACTTAGATGTTCCAAAAATGTCAACCATTGAAGACAGTTGCTCTACCACACACAGTTCTGAGGCCTGCCCTCTTCTACTTCTGTTGGGCTAGCAATTTGCTCAAAACTATTTTGGGAAAGAATTTGCACAGAACGGGCATATCTTTAGCTCCCAATGTTTCTTCTCATTGACTGGTCAACAGGTGTTGAAAAAGCCTGTGGCTGAAATATCACAGACCCAGTGTGCTCATTTTAATTTTACATTACCTCCATGATTTTATTTGAATCTATTGCCAGTATCATAAACAAGCAAGGAGATGTTTTATTTATTCCTTAAAAATAAAGAGGCAAATAAATTGTTTACTGACATAACAGTTCTTTTCATAAGCACACATATGAATTTATTAAGGTTTACTTCTGAATTTTTAGTTTAGTATTGAAGTTATGATTACACAAATCAAACCGAAACAAATTTAGTAGTGATAGCTGGAGAAATAAGTAGCACTGAATTTCTTTCCAGAGTCACATGTCAGATAAATTCCCGAAATAACAATCACATCTGAATTGGAGAAAAAGTACAAAGCAAAACAATACAATGTTAACTTCTAAACTTTTACCTTATCCTGTAGACCTAATCCTCACTAACTCTATTTAGCAGTCCAGTTTGGCCTGTTCTTAAACCTGAAATGAATGAATGGCTCCTCAAAGTAGATGACCTCATCCTTAATGCCATGGGCCTTGCTAAACCCTCATATTTAATACCCAATGGTGTTCAATTTACTTATGTTGTCCAATCAGAAACTGGTAAATTATTTGCTATTAAAGATTTAACTGAAATATTCTGTTCAATGCCTATCTCAACAGTTTCTCTGTTGCAATTTGCTTCCATCTTTGAAGGGACATAATACACATCTGCCAGGCCACTGTGGGTACCTCAGCAGCCTTGCCAACAGGCAGGATCATTGCTAACAAACTTTTGCTACAGCCACCTTTCTCCAGGAGCACAGGTATGAAAATGCATTGATAACATTGTCCTCCAAGGAGATTCATTTGAAGCACCCATTCAGGATATGTAAAGACTCACTTAAATTTACTAAACGTAATTGTTCCTCACAGAAGTGCAAGGCTCTGACACCCTGGTTAAATTCCTGAAACTATTTGGTAAACTGAGGGATGATCCATTTCTGACACCATCAAGACACAACTCTTATCCCTCTGAGCACCCACACTGTGAATACAAATCCAACCTCTCCTAGTCTTTTGGGCTGTGGAGGCAAGACGTGTTATCTTTACAAATCTTGTTTTATTTTACTGATGTTGTAACTTGTTAGTCAGCCCACCCTAAACGTGTGTGTGGGGAGAGATCCTACTAAATGCTATGAAATCCATCCAGATCGAGATCAGCAGGCACTCTCAGAGACTGCTTCACTGCACCACTGTAGGGGCTTCAACAACCTCCTGTCCTGCTTCATGAAGCCTGTAGAACTTCCCCATGGACTTCCCCATGGATCAAAAGTACTGCCTCCTCAGCCCTGTACTGTATGTCATTGAGCAGCATCTACTGGCCACATACTGGGCTCTTCTGGACACAGAAGCTCTCACAGACCCTGACTCTGGGACCTGCTGTAACCACTCGCCCATTGTGTTTGTGAGCAATCAATGTGATGGAATACAAACTGGGCCCATCCCTTCAGTGTCCAGGTACAAAGGGAAAAGTTGAATTGATCCAGATGATCAAATTGCAGGTAAGTGTGGAGTAAAGTCAGTTAGACTCAAGCAGCTGAATGTGCTCTTTAGAGAGAAGGTGAAATGTCAGTGTATGGAGCTCACCCTGACAAGACAAACATTGAGGATTACTAAGAGGGTAAAGTACAGGGAGAGATTGGAAAAGTAGAAATGAAATGTGTAGTTATCTAGCTTTTAGACAAAGTCCAGGACATGGTCATGGGAGTAGGATGTGGAAGTAGAAAAGAAAAGCTAGCCTTGATCTTCTCTGTGTTATTTATATACTTTAGCATGCTAAAGTTTGAATGTGTTCTCCACATTCATGTGTTGGAAACATAAACCCCAGTGTAACAATGTTGGGAGGTGCAGTTTAATGGGAGGTGTTTAGGTCATAAAAGGCTTTACCCTTATGAATAGACTAGGGCCAATTCAGGAGCTTGAGGCTGCAAATTGGACCTCTTTCTCTCTCTCCCCCATAACTTCCACCAGGAGACGATACAGCCAGAAGGCCCTTGCACCTTGAAACTAGACTTCTCACCTTCCCAAACTATGAGAAGCTTTTTCCTTTACACATTACCCAGTCTGTGGTATTTTGTTATGGTAACACACAACAGACTAAGACAGTGGAAAATTGAGGAGAATGAGTCATAGTTTATTGAGTTCTCATTTGATAAAACTGAAGTCATTGAAAGTTGAAACAATCATACAATATACATACAAAATGATACAATATGTATACTAAAAACCAACCAACCAAAATAAAAACAAAAACAAAAAATGAACACTTTAACCAAAAGAGAAAGCAAAAGGAAATAATTTGTCCATTAACTGACTTTCAGTTGTAGAATTTGAAACATTTGTCAGAGATTATATAATAGATAATATTGTAAATACACCTTTGAGGTTGGCAAATTTTGATCTTGACATCAGTTTTTAACTGTTTTATCCATTTAATCCTCATTCATCTCATCTGTAAAGTGACAAAAGTGTAGCACACAGATCATAAATTGTGAGAATGAATATGATAATAAGATAATAAATGTAAGGATATTAGCATATAGCTTAGCATAGAGTAGCCTCCTAAATGAATGTTACCTTTTGTTGCAATACAACTCATTGTTTTTGCTGCTAGAAAATATGCATTAGTTTCCTACTATATTAGCTTATAATAGTGTATTAGTTTTTAATGGCTGCTATAACAAATTATCCTGAACTTAGCAGCTTAAAAGAACACAAATTTATTCTATTACTGTTCACTGAGCTTCAGTCAAAATGTCATAAAGTTGATTTCTAGATGCTCTAGAAAAGAATGTGCTTCCATGTCCTTGCCAGCTTCTAGAGACCATCTGATTCTCTGGTCTGTGGTCCTTTCTGCATCTTCAGTCTCTCACTTTCTTTACTTCTGTCATCAGATCACATTCTCTGATTCTTGTCTCTCTAATATAAAAGTCCTTATGATTATTGTGACTCTTCCTGGGTAATACAGGATAATTCCTTCACCTGAAGGTACTTAATTTAGTCTATTCCCCAAAGTATATGTTGTTACGAAACCTAACACATTCACAGAGAATTAGGACATTGACCTCTGTTGAAGGGAGGGGAGGAAGTCATAATTTAGCCTACTACATTAGAAATATTAGTGAAGGGTTGATACAAATATAGGATGACTTCTGAGAGATCACATGCTAAATTACGGTTCTTTTATTTTCTTTCTCAATATAATTATTAACAAACACATCACAAAGTTCCAGTGAACAAGTAAGTAAATAAATGCCTGATGGATGTGAGAAATGCCTTTCCTCCTTCTGGAGAGCAGGCTTGGTATAGAACAGAATAGAATATTCATGCAATGAACAGAAGAGTAGTTCTCAGACTCTGCCTAACACTGAGTTATTTCGTTTTATAAAGTAGTAGTTTGCCATAAACTATTTCATTTTCAGTTCATGTACTGAGGTAGAAAGACTCTATTCCTTGTTTATACAAGTAAACAGTTATCATCTACATACCACAACCATAAGGCATAAACTGATAAATTAATTATGATAATGGCCACCAGTGAACATATGCATCCATGTACACAGGTGTATAAAACTCATATTGGAAAATGGGCCCATGAGCTAATTGAATGCACTGGACCATTAAATGAAGCAATCCTCTCACCGGAGACCCAAACAGGAGGAACACCCCGCGACTGAACCTGGGGGCACATGGATCTCATCACCTGGTCATTCCTTACAAGCCTTACCCAAGAAAATGCCACAGTAACAAACCTCTGAATCTGCCCTTGGGCTTCAGCAAAGTGTGGTTTCTCTTGCCTGTGGACCAAGCACAGCCCATTCCAGGCTGACACCTCAAAGTTGAAACTCCAGGCTGATGCTAAAACTGCCCTCAGTCTAGACCAAGGTCTAGAATAAGTTCCTGAGTTTTGACAGCTCTGTGTCCTGAGCAAGCACTCTGTCTGGTTTGTCATCTTACCTGATCACATACAGGTACTCTTTGCATTTGGTATCTGCTCTCTACCTTTGCTCTCAGTTCAGCCTCTTGAACCCCTGTTGCTGCCTTCACCCCTTCTTACTTAGCCTTTCTGTAGCACACACAAAAACACAATTGTGAAAAGTGTGCTGGGTGACTTGAGGGTTAAAGATATTAGAAATTAAGATTGAAATAAAAGAACTTGTTTTTGCCCAACTTGATTATCATCAGGTGACCCACAAGAATTTTGTGAATTGCTACTGCCAAAGTGGTGTAGCCTGTGAAATTGTTATTCAAAAAATTCTCACACTGTGGAAAGACACAAATGTGTTTAATCTAATGACATAGCTTGCTCACAACACTCCCTGTCCTCACGTTTTTCTTGAACCGCTTGACTCTCCAATTTATGACTTAAAAATATATTATCCACAATTCTTTCCATTCTGTTTTCCCTCTGCAGCAGTGCCTGTGGCTCTGCTTTTAAGGAGAAAGCAGCCTGTGACTTCCCATATTCACCAGGATTACCCAAGTCCACTGCTTTCTTGCTCCCAAACCCTTCTGAGAATTCCAGCATATTTGCATATTTATAGCATTCATGAAATGAAGCACATCAGGTCACTAAAAAGAAAGGAGGTGCCTATGCTCGAAATCTCAATTACAAGCATCAACAGGTAAAAAAAAAAAAAATTAAGTGAAAGTAGCACCCAGGCCAAAATTAAAAGTAAGCATTCTGCATTTTCAGTTTAATTTTTCAATGATATTTCTTGGCCCACGGTAATTCCAAATAGAGTTTACAGTTTACATAAACCGGTAATCATCAGTTTGGGGGCCAGACAGTCCCCACATCTCACCTGGCATTTCGGATTGCATAGTGTTACAGTTCATGTCAACTACCTCTTTGATTTTATCCCGTTGAGATGTCCCCAGATTTTTCTGCTTCCATTCCCAGTATATTTATGCTCAAATTCCAAAGCCCTTTAACATTACCTCTGCTTTTTCTATTTTAAAATTCAGATTGAACAGAAAGATGCTAAAAGCCACTTTTTCCAAATCGGCATCAGCCAGTTCTTTTTTTTTTTTTGAATAGTTTTTTTTTTAAATTTTTTTTAGTTGTAGATGGACACAATATCTTTATTTTATTTATTTATATGTGGTGCTGAGGATCGAACCCAGTGACTCACGCATGCGAGGCAAGCGCTCTACCACTGAGCTACAGCCCCAGCCCCATCAGCCAGTTCTTGAGGAAGAGAAACTGAAACTGAGTTTGAGAGGAGAAAGGAAACTGAAACCTGTGCCCTAGGCATAAAAAGACCGGCTGCGGTGCATAGGTGTGCCCAGTCCGACATTGAGGTTCAGCTGCGCCTAGTACTGGGGCTTCCACTGGAGCTCCGCGCTGGGTCCTTTCTCCTCCGCTTTCCCTCGGTTTGGCGTGCAGTTCAGTTGTTCTTTGGACTCTGCAGGTTCGGAACCAGGAATCCGGGGTCCGGATTCTGGGGTCCGGGAGATTTCTGTCCTGTCTGAGGTGAGGAGAGAGGTGCTGCAGCGCCAGCTAGGAGAAAGGGAGTGTCAAAGTGAGCGATGTTCCCAGGGAAGGTCTGGAGCGGAGCTGTTCCGCTGAGGTTCCAGGTCTCTTCCCCTTCTGAAAGGATCGGTCTGGAAGATGGCTCTGGAGCCGCTGGAGTAGGGTGCAGGGAGCTGCTTTGCAAACACCGCTGGGCCCCCGAGGCGGGGCATGGGGAGAGGCAGAGGGAAGGGTTGGGATAGTGGAGGTGAGCGGGAGGTTTGGAGAGGGTAGCATTGGAGAGTACAGGTATTTGAGGGGTCCTCATCAAGGGAAATTTGGGCTATTGAGGGACAACTAAGGGAAGCTGATCTGATGAACTTGGATATTGACAGCAGCAAGTATGTTTCTTTCACGCAGAACCCCGGACCTGCTCCACAATTTCAGAATCGCAACCTGCATTTTAATAAGATATCCCAAATGATTCCTATGCACCCTTAAATTTTAGTGACTTGAGACAATTTATGTCTTATCTCATAAGGGTTAAAAGTATTCATGTACTGCTGGGCTTGGGGGTGCACACTTGTAATCCCAGCAACTCTATTGGCTGAGGCAGGCAGGAGGAGCGCCATGTTTGAGGCCCTCCTGGGCAATTTAGCCAGACCCTATGTAAAATAAAGAAAAAGGAAAGGACTGGGGATATAGCTTAGTGATAAGGCACCTCAGGTTCAATCCCCTCAGGAGCCAAGAGGCAGGCATTAGTCTTCTATTGTTGCATAATGAATTATCACAGTTAGTGGCTTAAAACAATGAGAATTTATTTTTTTTATATTTTCCATGGATCTGAAGTCCAGGCACAAGTTAATTGAGTGCTCTTGCCCAGCATCTCCCTCTCACTTGTTGGAACTCAAGGGCTGTCCTCTCCTCCCAGGCACTGGGCGCTCACTCAGGTTGTTAATACAATTCTGTTGTTTCCTTGCTGGTGGTTGGCTGGGCTTACTCTCAACCTTTAGATCCCACCCTCAGGTCCCTGCCACTTGTTCTCTTACAAAGTGGCTATGACTTCCAAGCCATCCAGAGACTTTTCCCCTTGTTTTCCATG
This sequence comes from Xerus rutilus, assembly GCA_028644305.1. Taxonomy (NCBI): domain Eukaryota; kingdom Metazoa; phylum Chordata; class Mammalia; order Rodentia; family Sciuridae; genus Xerus; species Xerus rutilus. The sequence goes on from CM053403.1 coordinate 132,902,712, forward strand.
AAGGTGTCTATTACATGATGTAACCTAGTCATGGGAGAAGCTGTGCCATTAAGTTCACAGTCCACAGGCCTGCCACTGTCCAGGAGAGAGGATTATACAGGGTTTGTAATGCTAAAGTGGTGGACTCCTGGAGACCATCTCAACCTTCTGCCCACCACATCAGATCAACTGTCCAGGCAGGTTTTCCATCAGGCGGCTTCACCGTTTTGCTCTAATACATAACCCATGTTTTCCCTTCTTTTCCCTTCTTCCTCCTTTCTCTGGCCTTCTCCTCCCCTTTCTTCCTCTTTTCTGCTTCTTTTATAAGATTTTTTGAATCAGAAAGCAAATACGATTCTGGCAATACTGTAATTAGATGTCATGCTTTTGAAAGTTTCTTTTAACTTCTTTAATTTCCTTGTAATTTATTTGTTAAGATATGTGTCCTGTAGGGATTTTCCCAGTCCTTTTGCTGTCCTCTAAACGTCTTGTAAATTAATTGTTACTGCTATAAAATTGATCAGCTTTGATTGGGGTGGGGGGCTGGGCTAGAGTGTTTCAGGGATGTTGAAGACACTTCTATTTTTGTCCTCCTGTCACCTAAAAATACTCAGAACTTAATGCATTAGAGGTAGTAAAATGGTTATATTCTATAGTTCCTCCTCTGTTTATTAACTGGATTACCTCTCCCTGAGCCATTGCTTAGTAATCCAATGGTGCAGTACTTCTAAGAAAGGCAGGAGAACTTCTTGATTCTAGAAGTCATTTTTTTCCATATATTATCTTTAGTTTCTATCTCTGGACTTAGCATGCATTCTTCTTATCTTTATCTTTTTACTAGACCCCTAATTCATTATATTATCAAGGTTTATTATGTTTTCCACATTTTGTGACATGAATCAAATTCTTGCAATTTATTTCTATGTTGAGTCAGAAGTGGAAAACCAATAAAAAGGTCAGTTATAAAATTATGCGTATGAACACATTATTTACTGTAGAAACAATCTACATACCTGGCTTGGAAATGCCGTTCTAGATCATTGAGACTGCTATTTGAAATAGACCTTTCTGAATTCAAAGTATTATGGAATTTTCTTTGCTTAATAGCTTCCTTAATTAATTTCAGGATCACATATAGTTTTACTGTGTCTTGATTATCCTTATGCCTCCCCATTTTCTGTACCTCCTTTGCATAAAATTGTCATTAAGATACATGGTTGGGGGGCTGTAGCTGTGGCTCAGTGGTAGAATGCTTGCCTAGCATGTGTGAGGCCCTGGGTTCGATACTCAGCCCCACATAAAAATGACTAAATAAAATAAAGGTATAAAGAAATGTTAAAAAAAAGGATACATGGTTGGTGCAATTTCTGACTTAAAGTCTAGTTAATGTCATTTTGCCTTTTCAATGAATTAAATGACGATTTGGATGGAGAATTCTAGTTTCAAAGTATTCTCCCTGTAGAAATTTGCAAACATTGTTTTCTTCTATAAAAATATCCAGCAATATTGCTTATTTTAATTTGTTCTGACTACCTGCCAGGCACTTATGGTAAACCATCTGTATACATTAGTTCATACATTTAAATAACTTGAAAACAGAGGGGAGTAATATCATTGTCTGATTTTACAGATGAGTAAACACACAAAAAATGACTTGTCTAAATAATAGAACTATAGAGTGTGCTTGAAAACTAGGATTAAAACTCAGTCCATCTGTCAATAGCATTCATGAGTTTATTCACTTCACCTATCTTCTAGAATCCATTTCTCCATAACTCTCTGTTTCTTTCTTTCTTTTTAGAGCTCTTCAACTCTAATGTGTAGTTTTCTTTTTTGTCATTATTTCTTCTCAATACTTGGGGAAACTTTTCAATCTAAATATGTCTTTTTTAATTTAGTTATAGTCTAACAATATTATATTTCTTTGAAAAATATATCTTCAATTAATTTTCTGCCCACCCATTTTAGAATCCTAGCTCTCTTTTACTGGAATTACCATTCTATGCCCTTAGAACTTTTTCATCTATCACCTGTATTTTTTAGTATTTTTTCAATTTTTTTACATCTCTTTGTTTTTGTTTTTGTCCTCTAAGAAATTTCCTGGACTTTAATTTTCAGATCACTGACTTGAGATTCCAGCAGGTTTATTTTACTGTTCTGAACATTATTTTTTTCCTGAAACTATATTTTTAACTTTTATAAGCAGTTTTATAAGCACTTTTATGTTTTTAACTTTTATAAGCACTGTTTCTCTTTGTGATAATATTTTATTTGATAATTTCTTTTTGGTTTTTTGACAATGCTACTTAGAAATTTTGCAAGCTCTATTCTGTTCCTCAATCTCATTTATTCATTCACTTTTCATTTTTTTTTCTTCTTGTATGTCTGGGGATTCTAATGTGTGTGTGTGTGTGTGTGTGTGTGTGTGTATTCATTCAGCAGTTATAATAGTTTGATTATATTTTCTATAGCATGCCTCTTCCTGAAATGAGAGAGAAGTGTGGATAAGGACCATGAATTCTATATAAATGCTAGGGCATGTATGTGTTTGGTGTAGAGTTTAATAGAGAAGCCGTCTTATAGGGTATGTGAAAAGAGTGTAGTCAGGGAGGCTGTGGAATCCCTTAATTGTTAAAGTAAAGAGGGTTTTATTCGCCACCGTGGCTACTGTTGAAAAATAGTACTGTGTCCAACAGATACCCACATCTCATTAAAAGTTATGGTTATTTTTATGGAAAACTATGTTATTTCTTTCAATTTATGTGTACTATTTCTTCAAGTATTTTCTGAGTTGTCAGGACATAAATACTTAATTTGTTTGGTGTAAACTACTTAATATATGAAACAATTAGGTATTTATTTTTTTCCTAGCAGTTCCATTAAAAAAATTCTGGAGCCATTAAGGGTGCTGTGAATGTCTGGAAACTTTTATAAATCAGCTTATTTCATCTTGCAGAATCAGACACTATCCCTTCTGAAGCTCTGTTTTCTTCTGTGACATTCTCAGGGTTAATTTTCTCTTGCTTGTTCAGTTCTGACTAACTTGACTTTTTCCTTTTGAGCCAGGTAAGATTTGAAGAACTGAAGGAAGACAGCACAGCTGTGTGTAGTTAGCAAGTTTTCAGGAAAATGTCTGAACTCCTTACCTGGGCATAGGACCCTTTATAGTCTGATCTGTGCTTGCCTTTCCAGCCTCACCTCCAGTCGGTGCTTTGCCATGTAGAGTGACCGGCGGAGTCTCAAACTTGTCATGCAGCTCTCTGTGTATTAGACTGGTGATGATTTGCTACCTACAACATCCTTGCTTCCCTAAAATTTTTCATCTGCCCATCACACTGCATTGTGGGCTTCATTCTCCTTAACCCCCACCAGGGTGTGAGGACCACTCTCCATACATACTTAGTAGATGCTCTATCAGTCATTGAAAAAGATGGTAACTGGGTGAGCAGGTGACCATGTTTACATTCCTGTTTCCATTAAGTGTTTTCTAAATGTCCCAGCCCACTGTATTTTCTTCAAACTTTATCAATTTTCAAGTCGTATACATTCTTTTTAATTTTTAATATCATTTTAATTTTAATATCAGAGTGCATTATATATTCTTCTTCCTTCATGTCATGAAAAAGAAATCTATATCTATGCATTCATCCATCTATCATCTAACCATATTTAATGTTAACAGCCTTAACACACTATATGGCACATGCCTATTTTGTTTCCATGACAATATGCCTAAGTGACATTTCTTCTGCCTCTTTAGTCGTTCTTTCTGTTATCTTTTCAGATTCTTCCTCCTCTCTCCTGCTATTTATTAAATATTAGTAATCCTCAAAATTGGAGTTTTGGCTCCTTCTTTTGTTCCATGAGGCTATTTCCTGCTGTCCAAGCAAACTACTCTATGCCAGTGGCCTCCCTTACCATTCAAGTTTCAAATATTCAGATCTAGCTTAGACCTTGCATTTGACTTCTAGACCTATATATTTAATTACTTACATAACATGGCCTCTGGTAAGTCTCAAAAGTCTGCAATATTCAGGTTGTCCACAAATTAACTCAAAATCGTTGCCTGATATTAAGGTTACAAGGTTTCATTATAAGGTTTCTGAATGAGAGAATGACCTATCATCTGTCCCCCTGTTGCATGAGCTAGAATCCTGATTCATCCTTGAAAGCCACCTTCTCCTCTCTTCTTTATCTATGCCTGATCCATTACCAAATTATGTCAAACTCACCTTCTAAATGACCTTCAAAGAAATCCACCTCTCTCCAGCTTTACTAACTCAAACCCCCATCAAACTACAATTACATCAAACTACCATCATTACTGTCCTGAACAATAGCTTTCTCTGTTCTCTACTAATAAGGACTTTGCTCTCATCCTATCCATTCCCTGTACTGTCACTGGAGTCATCTTTTCAAAATGCAAAGCCATTATAATGCCAGTGGCTAAACTTGTATTCTAGGATGGAGAGAAAATCCTGTAACATGCCCTCGAGGGCTCTGCCTGCCCCACTCCATTTCCACTGGCTTCTTTAAGAACAGTTCCATCTGTGTACCTTCATACTACAGGGTTTATACGCGTGGTGTTCTAGTGCTCCCTCTGCTTGGAATGCTACTTTCTTCTTCTTTGTTTAGTTAGTTCTTGTTTAATCCTTAGGAAATCATCTCCAGCATTACTTTTTTAGGGAAGCTTGCTCTGACCTCTTTGTCACTTTTGAGATTTTCCATCATTTATAAGATTATGCGATTAACAACTATCTTTCTTGATAGTTTTTAAGCTCCTGGAGAGCTAACTGCATGTTGCTTGGTTCATTCTGGTATTTCCAGTGCCTAATACTTTGCTTGACACATAGGAGTCATTCAGTACCCATTTGCTGATAGAATAAAAACTTGCTTTTTTTCCTCTTTCTTTTCTTTGCAGGTTTGCCATTTTCATTCATAACTACCATTTAAAGGAACCAGAGGAGAGAGCATTTGATATATATTTAATATTTGCCAGTTCACATTGGAGACACAGGAGCAACCAGAATGGGTAATTTTCAATTTAAAATATTTATAGAATTATAAAATAGGAGCTATGCAGATTTAATGGAATTAAAATAATTGTATTACAGTTTCTAATTTCTCAAATAATATCCCCCTTAAAAAAGTTGGACTGAAAATAATCCATTCTTTTGTCCTTGTAGAAGAATGCACAGTGTTTTTAGAGAGAATATCAGAGTTCATTTTGGAACAAATGCCAAAAGCTGAGTGAGTACTTTTCTTATTATGAAGAGCTGTGAAATCATGTATTTCCTGTTTCTTGTATATCTATTTGGCCTTATTCTGACTTACCTATCTATATGTATCTCAGTGTATACATATATACATATGTATGTAATATATATGTGTTATAATACATCAATAGACAGCTACATAACTGCGTATATTCAGCTGAATGTTATGAATGATCAATAACGATGCCACCACTTTTCTGAGTCATTATTTAATTAATATGTGTTTCTGTTTTAATTTTAGCTATTCCAGTTTATTCAATGATTTTGTTGAATCTGAATTTTTTCTGATTGATGGAGATTCATTACTTATCACATGTATATGTGAGAAATCATTAAAGCCGGGACAGAATCTCCATTTCTTCTACCTGGTGGAACGCTATCTCATGGATCTTAATAGTAAAGGAGGCCAATTTTCCATAGTTTTCTTCAAGGTAATTTGACAATTGAGTTCTTTTCTATGATTTGAGGTCCCAAACTAAAATTGTTTAAATTATTTTATAATTGTTTTCTTTAGTTACCAAGCAACATGTGTTTTTAAAAGTTAAGAAAATTTAAAGGGGGAAGAAAAGGAAAATATTAACCATAGTCCTAGTATTCAGAAATCATACTGAATCATATTTTTATTTGCAATTATGGAACTTTATGGTAAGGACACACAGATCCGTGAGGGTAGATGAGAAATCTCATCAGTAGCCCAGTTGATCTCTGGGTTCTAATCTTTTAGCTCTGAGAACTATTTCTGTCTTCAAAACTCAGCAGTAAGTTTATTTGAGCACAAAATAAAATTTATTTGTGCCCAGGAAAACCCACTAACCCAGTTTGGTTATTGTTTACTCTATAGTAAATATCTTTGAGAGAACCTTATTTATTGTTCTTTTTCTGATTATAAATATAATTAATAAAATTTTTATAATTTTGAATCTATAACCACTACCATGCCTTCCTCATTCTATTTTTAAAGGTAAATTACCCAAGGAGTTTGGTGTGGGTCTGTTCAATTATTTTGCAACTCACATTATTGTTATATTTTTGAGCATTGTTGATTGCCTGCTAGCAATATTTTGAATAAAGAGCTAGGGTTCTGGTTCAATGTTTACAATCTAGTTGGCTATGTGAATTTTGGTCTTTTGAGAGAAAGCTTTGCTGCTTAAGGAAGGTCATAACGGGTTAAAACAGTCCTTTAAAGCAACGTGATCCATCCCAGTTCCCCATTCCAAATAATTTCTATCCACCACTGATTTTAACATAATTTCCTGTCCCCTTTCTCTTTTGCATTGAGATTGGAGATGAAAAGAATTAGATAATAGGAAAAAAAAACTGAGATAAACCCTGAGTATTATGGGTTTGCTTTGCAGGGGAAACATTTTTAAATCCAAATTGCAATTTAGGGCATATCTGTGTGAAATGGCAAAATTTTAGGGTCTATTCCCAGGTTGTATGACAGAACAAAACTGTGTTGGATTTTATTCCTGAAATGTCATTAGTAGTATGTCTTAACCAACTAAAGTAGCAAAACACTACATGATCATTTCAAAATAATGTACTTCATCATCTCCTCCACAGGATGCTGAATATGCATATTTCAATTTCCCTGAACTTCTTCCTTTGAGGACTGCTTTAATTCTTCATCTTCAGAAAAATACCACCATCAATGTTTGTACTGAAATTTCTAGATGCATTTCAAAAGAGTGGAAAATATTCTTGAAAGAGAATTGCCCATATTTTTTGGTAGTCGCAGATGAAGGTCTGAACCATCTGCAAACACACCTTCTCAACCTTCTCATCATTCAGTCTTGGTCCATGGAGGTCAATGTTGTGCTTTTCTCAGGCCAATCATCTGATATTCTCCGACTTTATGCCTACTTCATGCCAAGCAACTACATGAACCAGACCTTCTTCAGGAAGGTAATTTATATCAAAAAGGCAATGTTCCTGAATTTTACAAAATTTCTAAAGTACTTGACTCCATTTTCTTTCCACCTCCTGCATGAGAATTATTATGGGTTTAACAGAGAAGTATAGAGAATTAATAATAAGGATCATCATCATAGTAATGAATAGTACTAATACAAACTGTTATTCAATAGTTCTTGACACTTCTCATGAATAATCTTTATTTAACCTGTGCACCGATCCCATGAGATAGTTGTTAATATCATCTATATTTTATAGATGAGGAAATAGACACTTGAATAATCTATCTGTTCATTATCAACATTGTATAAGTAAGAGAACAGAATGTTGAAAGGATTCAGTATTACTCTAGCCCCAATGTCCTTAACCACTGTGTGGCATATTGACTGAAGCTAATGAAGGTAGAAAATGCATTAAATTGAAAGCAAAAGTTCTGTCTTTATTGCTGATATATACTACTAAAATGATAGTTAATATGGTGGAATTTAATAAGAACACAATAGAATGGGCTAATAAGAAAAAAAGGAATTGAGATGAGTTTGTTACTTCATTGAAATTCTCAGTCAAAAATGGGTACTGACTTTATAAATATATCTGTTTCTGTTTATTTTTCACTACTTGTAGTGAATTTTGAATATGAAGATCATTCTACAGTTTATCACACTAATTTTTGGGTCAATTAACTTTTATTACTCTTTGAGAATTGTGTCACAACCTTCATATATTTGGAAAAGTCCAGATGATTATCCATAAAATGTTAAAATAGTGTATTTTGCTTCAGATAGTATTCCTATCATTCAACTATTTCCACCTCTGGTTTCCTACTGTGAGCAGAAACAGCCCCAGCATTTGTTTTTATATTGGGAGGGAGGAAGTATTGGTAATCAGTTCATTTTATTCTGTTAGAGTGATTTCTGAATATGTTTTAAAAGTGTCCTACACACATCCTGGCCAATCCCTCCTTAAGAACACTCTTTTGATTAGAGGATTTTATTTATGTAAAATAATTTATTTCCTAATTTTTTGGACTTTAAAGAGGTATTTCATCAATCAATTGTGGACTACCTGAAATAGAATTAAGAATGCAATGAAATGCATTTTATTAATTCAACCGAGGAGCACTTGAAATGTTGGTAATGGCTGTTACTAGGGTGATGGGTACCTGTGGAGAGGTTATGCTATTTGCTATTCATTTAATGCAACAGGTTTTATTATAATAAATATATTTTAAATAGGTCATTGTGTTTGAAATTTGTCATAATAAAATACATTGCATTAAACAGGCATATGCTTTTTTTTTTGGTACCAGGGATTGAACTCAGGGGTACTCAACCACTGAGCCACATCCCTAGCCCTATTTTGTGTTTTATGTAGAGACAGTTTCTCATTGAGTTGCTTAGCACCTTGCCGTTGCTGAGGCTGGCTTTGAACTCGCAATTCTCCTGTCTCAGCCTCCCAAAGTGCTGGGATTACAGGTGTGCACCACCACACCTGACTAGGCATATGCTTTTTTGGGGGTATTGGAAATGTCCTAAAATTAGCTTGTGATGACTGTTGCACTATTTGGTAAATTTACTAGAAGTCTCGAATTAGGCATTTAAAATGAATGAATTTGATGTTATTTTATTTATAGCATAATATAATTATTAAAAAACAAAATTCATTATTTTCCCAGCAAAGATAAAATAGTGCTTTTTGGCAGGTACAAAACATTACTGACCATCTGCAATTACATTAATACAGTTTCTTTTTTTACTGAAAATATAACAATTATATCTTTTTTAAAATTTTTTTTAGTTGTTGATGGATCTTTATTTTATTCATTTATTATTTATATGTGGTGCTAAGGATCGAACCCAGTGCCTCACGCATGCTAAGTGAGCATGCTACCACTGAGCCACAACCCCAGCCCACAATTATATCTTAAGTATCTGATTTTCTGTAGTTGTAAAATAATTATATATTTTATTTATTACAATTTATCTGACTTTCTTCTGTCTTGCAGAATGTAGAGAAGATTATCAAAACTTATAAAACCCTGATTAAACAATTGGAAAAATGCAGAGTTTTAGCCCTAGCACCTCTTTTGGGAAATTTAAAATGGAAAAATATAATGGAAGAGGTAATGAAACTTAAAAAAATTATTTGAACTCACATTTTAATTATAAAAAAGCTTAAAAATAGTAACTTTTTACCCATAACTTTTTACCCAGCTTCCCCTGATGTTAATTTCTAATGTAACCATGTGCATTTATCAAAACTAGGAAATTAACATTGGTATGGTACTATTAACTAAGCTACAGACCTTATTTGAATTTCATTTATTTTGTGACTAATGTACTTTTTCTGATTTAGGATTGTATCTAGGATACCACATTTACTTAATTGTTATGTTTCCCTGGTCCCTTCCAGTCTGTAATCATTCTTGAACTATTTTTGTCTCTCATGACCTTGACATTTTTGAAGAGTATTGATGTTATGTTTAAAATATCCTTCAATTGCTTGATGTTCTCTAATGTTTGGAATGAGGTTATTCATTTTTAGCAAGAATGTCACTAAATTAATTCTGTGCTCTTAGTGCATAATAGCAGAGCTCATGATGCTGCTATGTCTTAATACTGGTTAAGTTGCTTGGTGCCCCAAGAGCACCCCCCACCATGAAGTTATTATCTTCCCTTTAGAGTTAATAAATATCTTGGATAATATTCTTTGTGACAATACAAATTCTGTTTTTTCTTACAATTTTGCTGCTAAATTCCAGCCACCATCAGTGAAACCTGTCTGTAGTTATTATAGATACTTTTGCCTAATGCTGATTTTCTATTTCACGCTTTCCTACGTTCCATAACTGGAATTCTATTCCAAGAGAGCGGTCCTAATTCTGCAATTTTGTTTGTTTATTTGGTTAGTTGCTTATATCACTGTGGACTAATGGGTATTTACTTTATAAGTTAAAATCCAGTATTATAATTATTTTAGTGCTCAAATTATTCCAGGTTTGAACACTGGAAGCTCCTCTAGGTTGGCATCTGCCTTCTTCTATACAACTTCTATCTTTTGGGGGCACTTACTTTTTGAAATGCTCAAATGTTCTGGTCTTGTATTCTCCCTGTTCCATCCCTAAAATTCATCATTTATCCTAGGGGTTCTGGTTGTTTTTATTGGAAAATGGCACTAAGAAGCCATTTTCTGGGAAATCTGTTCATTGCTACTGGAGTATCATTTCTACTAGGATTTTCTGGAAGACAAAGCTTGGAAATACATGTGTACTGATTCCTGTGTGTGCACATGCCTGTATTTTAATTATTTATATCCCCACCTACATATTTGCCTATTGACCTTTCTATATTAAATATCACGTGTTCATAATATTATCTTTTACTTCAATTCAATTCTATAGGTTCTTTGGAATTTATTTCTTGAATTGTGAGAAATCCAGCTTTCATTGTCTACAATGTATGTACTTATTTGTTCACTTCTAGTATACACATAAACTAGTTTTAGAATTGCTAACCTTACCCCATGAGACACTCTCTAAGCAGATTAAAGAACTTTTGCACAAATATTTTTATCAGTAGCTCTTAAATATGTCAATATTCTGATTTTTCAAAGTTATTCAGGTTAATTTTACTTGCCCATTTACTACA
>CM053403.1:132914027-132934216 GCA_028644305.1 Xerus rutilus
CAAGTATAAATACTTTTCTGGCACTATGCATTTTAATAATTGTCATACGTTTGGGGTGGTAGACAATGACTATAATTTTGAAGATTTATGTTTTGTTTATAATTAGTGTTGTTGCCAATTTAAAAAATGAGCCAGATATATGTGAAATTCCATTTTCAGCAGCCTGGAAGTCTAGATCAAGTAAAAACTCTCTTAGTTGAAAACACTTGAAATGCTGGATAAGAGACACCCAACATTCCTGTGTTGAGGAACAGGAAGATGTAGTTTAAAGGATATACATTGGCAGTTATGTAGGATGCATCTCTAAATATCTCTTGAACTACATGAGGAATATAGTTAATAATATTAAATATTGTATTGTATACAAGTAATGTGGCAAGAGAATAGATTTTAGGTACTCAGCACACACACAAAGAAAAGAATAAGGGAAATATAACCATATGAGATGATGGATATGTTAATATGCTTGGTTGTATTATCATATTACTAAGTGTTCATCAAGATAGATAGATATATCACAACATTATATGCACCTTAAATATATATGACAAAAATTCAACACATAGACAAAGATATCGAGGACTGAAAGAAATTTAACCTTTCATACATTTGGAGATTCAAAGGAGAGAATGGACTAATGTGGATTGGGCAAGTTTTGAAGAAATGACTGAGCACTGCCTGGATTTACAAAAGGCAAGAATTTACATGCTTGGGATGTATTATGAATATCAAGTGTGTTAAATTCAAAACATGTGTGCATATGCATTTAGAAATATGCATGGTAGATACAACATGGTGAAATTGTAGAATGTAAAAATAAAGAAATCTTAAAAGTACCAATGTTAACCTAAAAAGAAACAAAAATTAATCTATTAATGTACTTCTTTTTAACAATGATAGAGTTTAGAATGCAGTGGAATTATATATAGTTGTTAAAATGCAATTTAAGAATGAAGGAGAAATATGCACAATTTCAGAAAAACAAAAATTGATTATCCATTATCACAGCATCACTGAAGATATTTCTTTGTGATGAACTTCAGGAAAAAAAAATGATCCAAAAGGAATGTGAGAAAGAAAACTATAGGATACTTAGGATATATATTGATAGAAGGATACTTTTTAGAATTTGGGGGGAAAATATACTCTTCTATCAGTATGAGTTCCATCAGACAAAGATCATTGAGTGCAAGTAGTTTATTGATCCCAAGAAAATCCAATAAGGAAGTGCTTAGATAAGATCCAGTAGGGAAGAGCACCCATGTAGGACATGTTCATGAGTAGGTTTCCATTGAAGAGAAGTACAAGAAATTTCATTGATAATCTTGAAATGTACAAAGCATCCTGGAGGTGTCTTAACTGAAGAGCAAGATAGTTGAGGTACTTATTCAATTACTGTCATGACTTTGGGTAAGGGTTGTCTTTAGCATTTCTGACCTTTTCCACATGGGCTGAAGGCAGAAAAGTGCTCAGCCAAGGTGGTAGGGGCTTGGGACAGGAAAGTATCAGGGCCATCACAGGAACTGGGGACACCAAGAGGGTAACAGGAAGAGCAATGGCAGTGTACCTAGAATTACGAACTAGGCACCATAGAAACAGTCATTCATGAGCCCGTAATCATAGATAAGTCGGAATAGATGCCAGATACATCTAATATCTATGATTATCTATCAATCTATCTATCTATCTATCTATCTACCTTCCTACCTACCTACCTATCAATCATCTATTTAGCTATTCTGTGTGTGTTACTTTATAATATCAAGGAGAACCCAAGAGAAGACTGTAATGGTTGAAAAAATCTCATTACCATCTATATTTTCCTACCTCTTTTTAATGTTATTTCATAGAATATGTGTGTGTGTGTGTGTGTATGTGTGTGTGTGTGTGTGTTTGATCTGAGTGAAACATCCATTTTCAGATTCCTTATCTCATAATGGGGAATAATAAAAGGAAATATATTTGCAAGTAAGAAGCATATATATACCTATAGATTACTCTATTCATCTATCCATCTACCTACCTATTCACCAATATGCTTAATTTCTGTCTGTTCTGCTGTGTTCCAAAATGTTTTAATGCGAGAAATAGATTTATAGGAAGGGCTGAAATTGATAAATGTAAATAAGATTAATGACAAATATTTTTAATGTGAAGTTTTTAGAAAATATGTATAATATTCTTATATGAATATTTCACATCTAACCCTGTTTTAATTTTTTATTTGCAGATGGCTCTAATAATAAGATGCCTAATTTGGGTTTTATTCCAGTGTCATCTAGTGTGATCAATACATTTACTGGAGACATTTTGAAAGATTTTCCTTTCTTAAAGAGGTAGATGGCCAAAAAATAAACTTCAATAAATACTTACATGGAATGGATGAGTTATTTATTAAATATTTTTTGAAATATATTTCATTACATGTAATATGTGTTTGTAACATATGATGAATTTAATATCAAAATATTCAGTGAGCTGGGCATGGTGGCATATGCTTATAATCCCAGCTGTTTGGGAGGCTGAGGCAAGAGTGTCATGAGTTCAAAGCTAGCCTCAGCAATTTAGGGAGCCCCTAAGCAACTTAGCGACATCTCAAAATAAAACATAGAAGTGCTGGGTTGTGGCTCAGTGGTTAGGCATCCCTATGTTCAATCCCTAGTACATACATGTGTGTGTGTGTATATATGTATATATTTCAAAGACCTTTGACCACTCTTATGTAAACATGTATGTGATTTTAATCTTAGAGTGCACTACTCCAGCCACATGTTTTAATTAATGAATATTTGTGGATGTGGATAGGACTGTTAGAGACATGGAATCATGAAGTGGTTCTGGGTTGTTAAGCCTCTCATAAACTGCTGTTTGGATTCTACCACTCATATCATATCACAGGAAGAGGAAAGAGATCTATGATTTTCAGTAATTATTATAAAATGAAATCTGTGCTGTGTTATATTTGGAGGCAAGCAAGTAAAATATGTTGTGTATTTCTTTTTGTTTCACAGTGATGATCCTATTGTTACTTCTCTGGTGAAACAAAAGGAATTTGATGAACTTGTGCATTGGCATTCTCACAGACCTCTTAGTGACCATTATGACAGGACAAAGAGCCATTATGATGGTGAGCCCAGGGACTCTGCTGAAATAAATTGAAATTGATTTCACACTCTGTAGTTTTATTTTATAGTGAAAAAATATCATATTGTGAGCTATGAATTAAAATTAAAATAGCCTACATGTATTCAGATGTGCATCAGGAAGGATGGTAATAGAAAATTCTCATTTTGTTTCCTGATGGTTTGTAGGTGTCTTAAGAGGAGATGCAAAAATATGGCATTTGTCTCAGTTTTAAGGAAAGATAGTTTGTGATTTAAAAGATATGTGTATTCCTGAGAGTCAAACCTGGTGAAACCCTAGTCTGTCCAGCAATTTTAACTGTGGACTACATGTAACATACCAGCATTGCATATGCCTTCAGGCTCAGGGGTTGAAGCCACAAAAGGAAGTCCATAGAGCCACTGCCAATAGATCAGCAGACATTGAATTAGGAATCTTGTCTCCTCAGTTCTCAGTTCATTCATAGTCTTCATCTCAACTTTATCTTCCTCTATGCTTACTCCATCCTCCTTAGAGTTGACAAAACTTACTTTCTGAAGACTTTGAGGGACTACACAGTAAGTATGCTCCTATGAACAAATAGCTACCATGATCCTGTAAGATATGAGAAGCTTTAGATTAACCATTCACATCTTTCAAAGCAGTTTGACCTGATGTACCTAGATTCAGACATAGAGAAATTAACCAGCATGATTATTCCATTCAACTGAACATTGTAGTTTCTTTTTTTGAGTGAGGGGATCTGGGAGTCACTCATACCTTGATTGTTGGGCCTTTCTCTGTCATTGGATTTTTAGAATGGAGAGAGCTTTGTTTAGCTGCCAATCTCTTGGTCTGTGTCTGTGGTTCAGAGTAAGGGTTTTTGTTCCATCAAGTGATGCAAGAAGTTAGAATATCTTACACGGTTTTCTTTTTGATCTTGTTTCTACCTTTCTCTTAACTTCATTCCCCAGGCATGTGAAAGATAAATGTCCCAAATGTGTCATTTTTTGGTAGTACCCTAATATTTGTTTTTGGGGGTAGGTCATGGAAAGTGCTGTCACTTCTGTAAGTACGATGGGAAATGACTCTATGGAGAAGAGACAGCCTGAATTAAGATTTTCTTAGCAAAAGTAATCAGATCAAAGTACTGACCCATATCAAAAAGAAAAGTACATGTCTATGGGGTGGTGGGAAGAATTAGTAAGAATGCTGCTGAGAAAAAAAAGATAGCAATGTTAAGCCGGGTGGTGCATGCCTGTAATCCTAGCACTTTGGGAGGCTGAGACAGGAGAATTGTGAGTTCAAAGCCAGCCTCAGCAATGGCGAGGGGCTAAGCAACTCAGTGAGACCCTGTCTCTAAAATAAAAAACACAAAATAGGGCTGAGGATGTGGCTCAGTGGTTGAATACCCCTGAGTTCAATCCCCAGTACCAAAAAAAAAAAAAAATAGCAATGTTACATTTTCATCTTTTATTTTTCAGAAAAATCTAGAGACCCTGATGCCCTTAAATCCTTGCAAAAGTATCACCGTTTTCAACGATTTTATGGGAATTCATTAGAATCAGTCTCTCCAAAACTCATCATAACTCAAAATATTAAAGCAAAGAAGGATTGTCATGAGCCCAAGAGTAAAAAGACACATGTAAGTTTCTACAAATTCTGTGGATTTTTACTTGCCTTAAGTTGGTATTTGCTCTTCCTTTGGTGGTTAATTTCCATGTGAGACTTTTTCGTTTTATATTTGATTACTTAATGTTTTATTTACTTGCTAAGAAAGTCTAACCTGCATGTGAAACATTATATATGATCTTCCATACATAGCAACATATGTTTATGTGGAAAAGAATAAAAGACATCAAGTGACTAAAGATTTAGATTTAGAAATGTTGAAGTAACATTAAGAATACAGTTGTTTATTAGTTAATGACATTGAAAACCATTTTTTACATAGGTGGTGAAATAGGTAAGAAATAACTATCTGCTCATTTTTGCTTAATAGATTGTCTACATTCTTCCAAAGCAGTTAAATGATGAGTTAATCTACTACCTTTTTTGGCTGGAAGATTAGAATTATTCATCCCCTCATTTTTGTGCATTATATTCCTGCAATCTCACTGTTTTCCTTTTTGGAATATCATTTTTCTAACAAGGACTATAACTGAGAATAAGTAAATAAGGAAGGTTCAAACCTATGCCTGGAGTCCTAATACTAAGAGCTTATCATGTAAAAATTACCAGTTAATATCTTTGATAATATCTAAGTACAGAAAATTTGGTTAAAACTAGATTTACTGATGTGATGAATTTAAGAGAAGGTTAACTTTCTTCTTTTTTATAAAAATGAGCAACTCATTAGAATTTAGTCTATCTCTGTGAAGATTAGGGAAAGACATTTATTTTACTAAAAGTATCCTCTATCATTGAAGGTTTTAATATATTAGAGAGAGTGTCAGCTAAACAAAACCAACCACTAGCAAAGACATTTATCACGTGTCTGCCCTATCAAACAAAGCAAGCATGATGAAGTTATTAGAAATGAAGAATATGAAGATCTCACCTCATCCTTACCAAAAAAAAAAAAAAAAAGATAAAGGAAAGAAAACAACAATAAAAATCTTTAGTCTCACTTTTTTTTTTGGTACTGGAGATTGAACTCAGGGGCACTGGACCACTGAGCCACATCCCCAGCCCTGTTTTGTGTTTTATGTAGAGACAGGGTCTCACTGAGTTGCTTAGCACCTCACCTTTGCTGAGGCTGGCTTTGAACTCGCGATTCTCCTGTCTCAGCTTCCCTAAGTGCTGGGATTACAGGCTTGCGCCACTGCACCCTGCTTTTAGTCTCACTTTTTTAAAAATACATTTTTTAGTTGTAGATGGACACAATACCTTTATATTATTTATTTATCTTTTTATGTGGTGCTGAGAATTGAACCCAGGGCCTCATACATGCTAGGCAAGCTCTATACCACTGAGCCCAACCCCCAGTCTCACTTCTGAGTACTTAACATTTGGGAAAATTTTGGCAAGATCAAAAAATTTCCATATCTTTGCAGGTTTCTAACTAATTTCCCAAGCTGGGAGTGATGGGCTTCAGTCCATTACTTTGAGGCTTCATCAAAACAGCTTTTTTATATTCTACTCAAAATAATGTAAACAAACAAACAAACAAACCATGAACTATTCTAGAATGTTCTCAGTGCTTTTGTGAAGCTTCTCCTTGAACTGCTGCAAAAGTGCAATCAGATTAAAAAAAGCCCCACCAAGCCTCTCTGTGACCTTTGTTTCTTTTTCATGATAATGACCTTCTCATTTTTATAGCAAAATTTATTATCAGTGAGACCACTTGATTAAACTTTTACTTTTATTTAGGAGTACCATGAACCATCTTCTCCTTTTGTGAGATATGTTATAAAGCAGTAAATTTGCAAATATTATCATCACAGTGTAAGAGATGAAGACTGAAAAAAGATCTCATTCTTTTCCCCCATTATTAAAAATTAAATAAATAATTTCAAAGAAATTAAACACCTTTATAACTTTATAAATATACTCTACTATCAAAAATAATCTACATATTCAGATTAAATGAGCTTTGTACATGTCAGGGGCCTATGGCTTACTCATGTCTTTTTGAGACTGAACTATGTAGAATGGACCCATAATATAGAGCACTTGGAAGATGAAAGATTTGGAAAGCTCAAATATTGTTGATTTGAATTAAATAATTAGAGAGTGATGACAATTAAAATTGACTTCATTATAAGCAAATGTTCTTTCTCTCTTTTTTTGTACCAAGGATTGAACTCAGGGGCATTTAACCACTGAGCCACATCTCCAACCACCCCTCCATCCCTCTTTTCTAAGACAGAGTCTCACTAAGTTGCTTAGGTCCTTGCTAAATTGCTGAGGCTGGCTTTGAACTTGAGATCCTCCTGCCTCAACCTCCTGAGTCCCTGGGATTACAGGTGTGCACCACCACACCTGGCAAATGTTTACATATTAATTCCATGGCTAACAAGAATAGTGGAAAGTTTGTCAGAATTCCTTTGCTAATACAATACTCAAATTTGTCTTTGTAGATAAATAAGTCAGATTGATAAAAACAAGGTAAAAATAAGTCTGTATGGGATGAAGTCAACTGGAATCGTTTATTTAGGTAGGGGAATTCATTTGTCTCTATGTTGTTTCTTCTGTTCACTCCTGTCCATCATCATCTTTTTCTCTTTCCTCATGGACTTATCAAACATTAAGGACTACATGCCTTGTGCTTGGGACCTGCTGATATCTATGGCATAGTACCATCAAGGATCTCAATCTAGGGAAGTATGAGAGTAGAATTACAACTTCAGTACACACTGATGAGTGCTTTGATAGATGCCTGGTCAGAGGAATGATTCATGACTTGGACATGAGAGAGTCAGGAAGGGCTTCTTGGTAGAAATGTCTTGAGCAAGTAGGGTTAGGAAGGTGCCTTGGGAGAATCAGAAAAGGGCCAGCAATACTAGAGAGAGTACTCTCTGCCACTGCACAGACACAAGAAAGAACAGTGGTCTCATGCTGCTTTGAATTTATTACATTTACTCTTTTATGTATAATCTATACCAACTAGAAAATTAGAAATTACCTACAGAGAGCCTTTATACTTACTAACCTGATTTGTTATATGTTTTTAATTGATAGAGGCTTAATTTTAAGAGACAAACTTTTTAATGCCTATTCAAGAATAGAAGGAAGCTCAAAATCATCAATATGCACTTAAAAATATCATCTCACTCATGAAGTGTCATCTTGAAATATTTCCTACTTATTTCAAGATATTGTTTCTTTTTTCTTGGGCAGGAGACCAAGGCCGAAATAATTACTAGAGAGAATAAGAAGAGGTTATTTGAAAAGGAAGAACAAAAAGAAGAGCAAAAATGGAATGCTCTGTCATTTTCTGTTGAAAAAAAATTGAAAGAAAATTTAATCTCTGGAATAAAGAACCTGGAAGAATTTCTGAAATCATGTAAAAGTAACTCAGTGAAAATTCGAGTTGAAATGTTAGGGTTAACTGCTTGCTTGAAAGCATGGAAGGAACATTGCCGAGATGAAGGTATGTGATTCTGTTTTCATATTTTGGTGAGTATGAGAACTAACACAAATGTAATGATGATAGTTGTCATTTATTAGCTGGAATTTTGTGTTATACGACTTAACATACACGGGAGGCAGAGGCAGGAAGATTGCAAGTTCAAGGTTAGCCTCAGCAACTTAGCAAGGTAATAAGCAATTCAGTGAGACTCTGTCTCAAAATAAAAAAACAAAAACAAAAAACAAGGACTGTGGATGTTGTTCAGTGGTTAAGCACCTCTGTGTTCAATCCCTAGTACAAAAAAAAAAAAAAAGACATACATAATCTGATTTTATGTAGGTACTATTACCACTGTTTTATTAATAAGCAATGACATTATAGAGAGGTTTTCAGTAATAAATACCCAGGAGATTTATAAGCACTGTATGCCAAGTAGTGGGCATGGCTAAGGGAAATGGTAAGGAGGCACCCAGGGAGAATCTGTCATTTACTTTTGGGTTCCAAAGCATGAATATTTTCTTCCTGGATAAATCAAAATTCTTGTTTGTCTACCATGCTTGGTTCTTCCAAAGTTGCTATGGATTACGTGTCCTCTACTAAAAAAGCAGGTAGTAGAAAAGAGGCAGAAAGAGGAAGATGAAGGTGAAATAGAACTAGGTAGAGATGTGCAAATCGATAGCAGTGAAATGATCATGTTTCATAATATCTCTGACATGACAGTTCTTCTGAGTAAACCTAATGGATCTGTCAGGTTGAGTATTTCCACATTTGAATCCATTCAACATGTGATTCGCAGGTTCTCCTGGCCCCAGACTTTCATTCTACCTATCTTCCATCTGCTTTAGCAAAGCCAGCTTCTCACTGTGTATTTTATCCTAGTGAGAGGCATAGGCTTAGCTTAGCATGTTTTCTCTTCAACTAAGATATTGAATCAGGATTTGCAGTTTTCTGCTATGAAGAGAGATCAGAATTCACAGTGGCTTAAAGAAAATCCTAGTTTACTTCACTCATATAAATGAGCTTCACGCATGGGCAATCCAGGGCTGCTCTGGAAGCCCCACTGTTACATCAGGTTCTTCCATCTTTGTATTCCTGTATCCTTGTTAGCATGTGATGTCCATTATTCAGGGTATCTTGCTTTCCTAGATTACTGCATTCTAGCAAATATTAGGAGAAAGGGAAGAAGGTAGAACCTTCTATTTGCAGCTCTGTGTTCTGTCTATTCAGAAGCTTTCCTAGATGTCAACTTCTGCTTAGAAATCCTTAGTGA
The DNA here is from genome assembly GCA_028644305.1 of Xerus rutilus. Lineage (NCBI taxonomy): Eukaryota > Metazoa > Chordata > Mammalia > Rodentia > Sciuridae > Xerus > Xerus rutilus. Next base: position 132,923,474 of record CM053403.1, read on the forward strand.
GGACTTAGTCACAAGGCCACACCCAACCACAAAGGTTCTGGTAATATAGACTTTTACCTGGGTACATCCAACTTTCCAATAACATAGAGAATTAAATAAGGAATGTTGAGTAGAGAATTTTAAAGAAGTATTTCCCATACACATATCCTCATCCTTATTTTTGTCTATTAAAACTCCACTTATTCCTTGATTCCATTTCATGAAATGTCTTTTCATGAAGTCTCCCTCAATAGGCAGGTTCTCATAATACCTACAAAGTCAATCAGATAACATGCATTGTCTTTCTAAGTGAACTGAAGGTTCCTAGAGTGTAAGAACTCCCTATTAAATTTTCTGGGTAGTCTTCTATAGCACTCAGTAGGTGTTTGGGAATATTTATTAAATAGATAAAAAATGAAAAGGAATGTCAAAACAGCCCTGATATGGTAAGAATAGAATGATTAACAGAAGGGAAGAATAAAAAGGATACACGTGACTACGACATGGCAAGGGACTATCAAAGTCTGGATCTGGCAGTTGAATTGGAGGACTCCAATGTTTATACCAAATATCTATGGTCAACGCTTGTGCTCAATAATGTTGCTAAGTTTTTACCAAATATTTAAAGTTGTGCCAGTATTTTTCTTTGAACATAGTAGAAGAAACATGAAAATAATGAAGAAAATATTTACTGTTCTCATGAAACTTCTACAAAGTTCAAATTAATGATCTTTTTTCAATCATGAACTACACAATTTTTCTTTTTCTTTTTAAGCCCTGACACAGATATTCTCACTAATATATGGAAATGAAGTATGGATAATTAAATTTTAATTTTATTTAGGCCTCTGTACTCCCAAATCTCTATTAATGCCAAGTAAGATAAATCTGAATAAGAGTAATAGGTTAGATGATTACTCTTGGATAATGAAACTTTATTCATTTTATGGCTTTAATAAAAATTTGATTTTTTATTCCTTCCCAAGGTGAAACCACAAAAGATTTGGAGATAGCCATTCAAATGATGAAAAGGATCCACTCCTTAATGGAAAAGTACTCAGAGCTTTTACAAGAAGCTGATCAGCAACTCATAGCCAGATGCCTTAGGTACTTAGGATTCGAGGAATTGGCACGTTCTTTACATCCAACCCAGGTAATGTTTTCAGAGCAACTCAGTTTTAAGAGTAATTATGAAGTATAAAGTATTTTGCTAATATGGTCATCTCTTCTAGATTTTTTTTTAACTGAAAATACTATCATTATTAGTAATCCACCTGCCCAATCTTGAAGTGTGATCCAGAATTACAAATCTTGAACAAGTGCTTACCTAGACATACAAATTAAAAGCCAGATAATTTTGAGGACCTTTAAAACTAATCTTTTTTTTTAATATTTTTTTTTAGTTGTAGATGGACACAATATCTTTATTTATTTATTTATTTATTTATTTTTTAAATTGTAGATGGACACAATGTTTTTATTTTATTGCTTTGTATGTGGTGCTGAGGATCGAACCCAGGGCCTCATGCATGCAAGGCAAGCGCTCTACCGCTGAGCTACAATCCCAGCCCTATTTATTTATTTTTATGTGGTGCTGAGGATCGAACCCAGTGCCTCACGCATGCAAAGCAAGTGTTCTACCACTGAGCTACAATCCCAGCTTCCAAAACTAATCTTAATTCTAGCAAAACATCTCAAAATTATAGCATGATTATTCAGTTGTTTTAACTATTCATCAGATTTGTTGCCACAAATACCATGATGAATATTTGAAAGTCTTGACGTTTATTAATTCATTTACCATGAAGAGAATGATTTAGGTGGTAACATCTCCATGAAACTTAAAAGGAGGGTAAAATGCTTTTTACATGGAAGGAACTCAGTAATAAGTATTTTAATTACTTGAAATGCAATTAAATAAACTAATAAAAAATAAAAAAAGAAAAAATAATGTAATTTAAAATTACTTTCAAAATCATCTTTTAAAATAATATAGGATGTGGTAGATGACATAAAGGAGAAGAAAAAGAATAAATATTCAATTGGCATTGGGCCAGCTCGGTTTCAATTACAATACATGGGCCATTATTTGATCCGGGAAGAGAGAAAAGATCCAGATCCAAGGGTCCAGAATTTTATTCCTGACACGTGGCAGGTAATGATGTGAATAAAAAAAAATTTCTTGCATTTTCTTATTATATGTGAACTTGGGAGTTGCTCATTATTGTGGTTTTATGTATTATATTTGATATAGGCTTTTTAATATTGAATCATGCCATTTAAAAATAATTATTTAAAATGCCAAACATACACTGCTTGTTTGTTATTTAAAGAAAGTGAAGTTTTAATTTAATATACAGACAATTTCCTTGCAGGTATTTGATGAATTCACATATATCAATTTGAAATTTAAGATGTTCATGTCATCCTTCTGAATCACATGGGACAGGCTCCAGATTTGCCCTGTATCAATGGGATTCCATATATAGACATATAAGGCACACAGAGAAATTTGGGTGGTTTAAACAGTAAGGACAATTGTTTAGATATGTAAACACTACCTCTGCCATCATAGTAGTTATTCTTCTATGAAGGTACATAAAGCAAATTTTGACGGCTGTAACATTTGGAATAAAATTATCCACTTTTGCATACATTAAACCATATAAAATTTCTGATAAAGTGAGCATGTTTTCCTACAAAAATGCAATTTCAGGGGTTAAATCTAATAGATTTCCCACTCAGAATCAGACTGTATTAGTCAGCTTTTCATTAATATAGTGAAATACCAGAGGCAGCTGGAATTCATAAAGAGGTTTATTTAGGTCACAGTTTTGGAGTTTCAAAGTCAAAGGTTGTGTGGCTCCATTGGTGTGACCTCCAGTGAGGCCCTAGCCACAGGATGGCTTCACGTCACAGTAGGAACAAATGTGTGAGAAAGCATCACATCTCAAAACCAAAAAGCAGAGAGAGTAGGTGGGGCTAAGCTCAAGGTTTTTGTAATAAACCTCTTTTGAGAACTACTAAGAAGTCTCACAAGAACCACTTTCTGACAGCATGCCCCCAGTGACCTCAGGATCTCTTATTAGGACCCACCTCTTAAAGTGTCTAACACCTTCTACTTCCAGGACATTTGGGGCACACTAAAACTATATCCAAACTAGAGTTTGGACTTCACCTTTCTGATGTTGGTCATGGTGGGTTACCTTAAAAAATTCATGCTGCCTTTTGGCCTGTCTGGCATGGCCAAACTTGCAGTAATGGTGAGGGGCGATTAGGGATTAGAAAATACACACACAGATGGTAAAGATTAATAGCTGAGATTAGGAGGAGTTCTGCTCTCTGATGGAGAAGCAGATCTAAAACATTAAGCCAGCGATCTTTATTTACATATGTCTCATTATCAGTTTAAAGACTATGCAAACATTATTCTCTATACTCAGGAAAGTTACAGAACTAGAAACTCTGCAGCTTTTCCACAGTTGCAATCCACAGTTGCAATGTGTAGTGCTCAAGAAGGTCCGTTGTTTAAAGTTACTGTTAAGTGGGCAGGCTCAGGAGTAGCAGAGCTGGTGAGACACTGTGGTTGTCTAGCATGAGACTTCCTTGTTCCTGGAAGTTATGTGCCTGAGATCTAGGTCAAAGCTAATAAGGCTCTTGCACAGAGCCTTCTCAGGCAGGGCTTTACCATAGCATGTAGGCATCCCATGCCCTTGCACAGAAACTTTTTCAGGCACCAGCCACACCACAGCCATGAGGTTATTGGAGACGCCCAGTCTCAGTCACTGCTTTCCCATTCTCCGTCACCACTCTCCACAGCCTTTCCAGGAGCAGGAGAACCAGCTCCTTATTTCAGTGCAGGACCTACAGCAGTCAGATGCTCTCTTAATTTCATGTGCACTGTAATTACCATGTCCATTTCACTCTGGCATGTGGCTGGGAGTAGACCTAGATTGAACAGGCAAGCAGGTTGGAATTTCCAGTGTTTTTCCATCTTCTGCCCTTCATGTACTTCTTTTCAATGTCCATCATTTTGATGAATAAAAGCACAGCCTGTAAAGATAAAATCTACCTGCCATCCAAAGTAGATATCTGACATTCTTCAATACAGAAAGTAGAAGTCAAATTGTAAAATGAAGAGTCTTTGATGTTTTTCCTCCTCAGCCATTTTTTCATTTTCATCACTACAAAATGCATTTTGGCTGCTCCTTAGGACTCTTCCTAAATGAAAACTAACCAACAAAAATTTTCCCACTAAGATATTTCATTCAGAATCACTTTCCAGTTTTCACACATCAAACTCACCTTTTCAGATAGATGCTCAAGGGCATAAAAAATTATACCTTCTGAGAAAATGACAGGACCTCTTCATATTTTCCTTTTTTCTGTGTTGGCAATTCCTAGTCATTCCATCAGAGGTTCAAAAAATCATATTTGAAATGTATTAATGTGTTTGTTTTGGTACATGTTGTTCATATAATTGGCACCAATTGTGCTCTGAACCCCACAGCGAGAGCTCCTGGATGTGGTGGATAAACACGAGTCAGCGGTGATTGTTGCCCCAACATCCTCGGGCAAAACCTATATTTCCTACTACTGTATGGAGAAAGTGTTGAAGGAGAGTGACGAAGGGGTGGTTGTGTACGTTGCACCAACAAAGGTAGTGCTCGAGAGAATGTAATATTTTCTTTCATTCCTGAGCATCTTTAAAAATATTGCATACAGTCTTCTGGTAGATCTAGTTTATTTTTTTCATGCTTATAAAAACAGTAAGTGATTATTGCAGGCAATTAATAAAATCTATGAAATAAAAGTTAAGGTGAGTAGAAGTGCATTGGTAAGTTCAAGATACTACATATCACCAAAGGAGTCTTCTCAAATTTAATTTTTTTATTCCCACTAGTAGTGTATGATATTGTACCTTCTATTACATGTTCCAATCTTCCTATTATCATTTAATAAGTTCTTTCCATACTGATAGGTGAAACCTATTATCTCGTATTTTTAGATTAGCATTTCTGTGATTCATGATTTGGGCAATTTTATGAATAATTTAGGGGGCAGTAACATTTCTTTATTCATAAACTATTTATTTATTCATTTTACCCACTTTTTCTTATGGATGGAGACTGTCTTTCTTTTCAGTAATAAAATTTTTTAAAATATTTAATGATATATTTAATATTTAGTGAAAACATTATTTTTCTGACAGAAATGATAATTATGATTATTTTAATGATAATATTAAAATATTTGTATAAGTTTTTATTGCTTTAACTCGTGCCTCATGGGTCTGCTCCACGGGTTGGGGTCTTGAGAGATGAAAGAGGGGGTCCTTGGGGAAGACAAAGTGGCATCTCATGGGACTAGGTTTTGGGGTGACGGTCCGCGGAGTCATTCCACCTAGACTCCAGGGTAGGTAAACTGTTCTGCCACAGTGAGATGCAGAAACGCCGTTTATTCCAGAAAGTACAAAAGCTTATATACAGTCCTTGGACCAGTCATAGCCCAAAGTTACAAACAAAGGCGCACCGCTCTCAGGCAGTGCCTTTCATCAGCATAGAATGGGAAAAGAGGGAGGCGAAGGGTTGAGGGTCAGAGAGTGTTCCTACAGGTTTTTATGTGTTCAAATATATAAAAACACATGCAAGTGTTGCTTCTAATATCTTTATGGTTATGTTATAAAATTTACATTTTAATTTGTAAGGATTTTAAAAATTTGTCGATAAGTGTGAAATAGATGCTAACAGGTTTGTAGATTTCACTGGCCAGGATACCTACTTGATCTTAAGGAGGGTTCTACTCATTCGTGTTCCCATTCAAACTTCAGAGATCTGGGGGACGTTCCCAAACATGAGGGACAAATGTACCTTGGTTAGTCCTTGCTTGACTTTCTTCAATAGTAGATTTACAGTTTCTAAGTCTTGGTCATGCAAGTATTATGCTGTTTACCTGTTTTCTGATGTGTGGACAGCATTTCTTATTTTTATTTCAGAAGACTTTTCTGTTCTACTTTAGGTTGAAGTTTATCAGTGAGATGTGTATGCTTAGTCAAGTATCTCAAAGAAAGCACTTTAGCACATACAACCACGAAAATGGGTAGAATAAAGGGGTAATTAAGCTTTTTGCAGTCATGGCTGGACATACTTTTGGATATCTCCTATTATTCCCTGCGATTTCACCTAGCTCCACTTTGTCTTGTGACTAATAGATCTGTTTCCTTGTCAATCAGGCTCTTGTTAATCAAGTGGCAGCCACGGTTCAGAATCGCTATACCAAAAATCTGCCCAGTGGTTTAGTTCTATGTGGTGTTTTTACACGGGACTATCGTCATGATGCCCTGAACTGTCAGGTAGGGTTTGTTAATTAATAAACTTGATATAAAATTATATGACAGTACTTAAGTATCTCTGATTAGAAATCTAATGCCTCTGCAATGTCTTCTGAAAATAATTTCCTTGAATTTATGAAAGACAAAAATGGCTGTCGAGAAAATGTAATTTTGTTACATTTCAAAAAGTGAGAAAGAACTCACTCTTCTCTAAGGTAACTTACCTTTTCATTCCAAATTTCATTTGTAGTTCATTATATCATGTTGGTTTATAAAATCATCCAGAGAATTCTATAAATTATGAAAAATTAACAGAAATTTCTAATCACAATTACTTTCTCTTGATAAGCATTGTAAGTATATTCAACATAATTTTTAAAATGTTGTATTATGGATAGTGTCCCTGGAGTTAATTAAAAGTCCTTATTGAGCTTGTAGATCAGTGATTAAGACTTAACTGAAGGTGAACATGTGATCATAGAACTCTGTGTGGTACACATGGAGTTACACAATCCAGATTGCCTTTCAAGAAGGACTTTTGCCCAGGTGTAGGGAGTATGGTCAAATAGACACCAGATGTCAATGTCCCCAGTTCTGCCTCCATAGTCCATATCCTGTGATGGAGCTAGGGAGGGGGACAAAGAGTGGGCTTCTTTGGCTTGATGTGTAACCATTCTGAATGACTATATTCATCCAGAATTCTGATCCAGGTGAGCTGAGCTTCCTTCTGGTCTAGTTGGTAGTTTGGCCTCTTCTTCTGCCCAAGGCTACTTCCCTTGTTAATTATTAGTAAATATCATTCAGCCCAAATTATGTCAGAGTTAGGTTTTAAACACTCAAGTCTGTGACAATGAATAGTTTCTCTTTCTAATCTCTACTTATAAAAAAGAATTTAAACTTCACATCTGACATTTTAACTATTTTGGCTTACAAGTATTGAAGTTTCCTTTTTTTTTTGGTACTGGGGATTGAACTCAGGGGTACTGGACCACTGAGCCACATCCCCCGCCCTATTTTGTGTTTTATGTAGAGACAGGGTCTCACTGAGTTGCTTAGCACCTCGCCATTGCTGAGGCTGGCTTTGAACTCGCGATTCTCCTGTCTCAGCCTCCCTAAGTGCTGGGATTACAGGCTTGAGCCACTACGCCTGGCTAATATTGAAGTTTCTTATGGTTCTAATGAATATCACAATATAATCAAAGTAATTCTCAGAAGGAATATTGTATCCTCATTATCAGAGTACACATTCAGAACTCCTAAGCCTATCTTATAGTTTTATAACTATGCTGGCACATAGTCAGTGCTTGAAATTAGTTCACATAATATTATTATTTTTAGGTACTCGTTACAGTGCCTGTCTGCTTGGAAATTCTTCTGCTATCTCCTCATCGCCAAAACTGGGTAAAAAGGATCAGATATGTTATATTTGATGAGGTAGGTGAGATATTATATCTCTGGGTTAATATCTTTGATACTTCATGATATTTGTCCCCTTGGATGGGGTGCATATTATGGAGACACAGTCTTCTGAACCATTTCCCCAGTGCATCACAATCAGTTTTTTGGCTCCTGTTTTTCTCACTAGGGCATATTGGTGCACCCTGTGTAGCTCTGCATGCAAGAGGAAATCTTCATTGGAGACTTGTTTTAGGAGAAACAGAATTCAAACATCCAGGCATAAGTTTCTCTGGAGAGTGATTACAAAGTTCAATTTTTGATCTCTAAAGCAACAAAGTGTGATCTCTGCCAAAGATGTCAATGATCCAAATGATTTGATCTGTCACGGTACCAATGGAAAACCAATGCCACCCTCAAAATTCAAGAAGGATATTTTTCTAAGGTGTATATGAGGAAATCTGTAAGGGTTAGTGTAGTAATCCAGAGGCTGTAATGTATTCCTAGGCTGAAGGGGACAAGGTGGGGAAGTATTAAATTCAAAAGGAGATTCTGATTATGTTGGCCACATTGTGGGAGTAGTTACTGTAGTTGAGGAACACACCTGGCTCAAGGAAACCTTGGACTAAGGGAGCCAATGGAACAAGGACCTCAGCCTCTTTCTCCTCTCTTCATCTGATCCCCTGCCAAGGCTCTTTGTTGACCAAATCCAATGGAAGCAGAGAATATGGGAGCCCTCATGAACCTACAGGTACCTCACAGAGGTATCTCCCTGGGCAGAGAGAGAGAACAGGATAAAACACAGTGCAGATTTATAGAGTCAAATGGAATATGTTTAGCAAAGTTCCAGAGCAGCATCATTAAAGATATTCAAAGACACTAAAATATTACAAATTGATATATTCTTTTGCTCCAAGGTATTTTTATTTAAAGGGGAAAAAAGATAACAAGTTTATATGGTACTTCCATTTTCCTTGTTATAAACTTGGAATTACCAGATTGTGCTTTTGATTTGTGTGATACTGATTTGCTGTATTTATTTTTGGTTAATCAGTATGTATTGTATTCTCAAGGCTTTGGGTATTCCTGTTTAAAAAAATCCAACAACTTTGTCTATGAATTAAGAGCCTTGGATTATAGTCTTAACTTGAAACTTTGAGGTGACATGATGTTAAGTATCTCTCTTTTCCCAATTTTATATAAGAGTAAAACTGAAAGGCTTTGAAACCTAATGAGTCTTCTGGCAATCAGGGAAAAATGCTAAGCAGTGCAAAGCAGATTGATACTTTATAGAGTGAAGCCATGTGTGGTGGCGCACACCTGTAATCCCAGCACTTTGGGAGGATGAGACAGGAAAATTACGAGTTCAAAGCAAGCCTCAGCAATGGCGAGGTGCTAAGCAACTCAGTGAGACCCTGTCTCTAAAATAAAAAACACAAAATAGGGCTGCGGAAGTGGCTCAATGGTCTAGAACCCCTGAGTTCAGTTCCTAGTACCCCCCCCCTCCAAATTATATATTTTAGAGAGTGGTTTGTCATCTGACCAGGATAAAACAAAATAGGCAGGGGGAAAATATGTATATGTGTATATATCCATATCTATATTTATATCTATGTATTTAAAATATCTAGCTCTCATAGTAAATCTTTTTCAGTTGAATGCTAGATACATAATTTTAATTTGTTTAATTAAGATCACATTTGAGTTCCTTCCCTTTCTATTTCATGGAATAATTTGAGGAGTATTGGAGTTAGTTCTTATTGGTAGGTCTTGTAGAACTCGGCTGAGAATCCATCTGGTCCAGGGCTTTTCTTGGTTGGAAGGCTCTTGATGGCCTCTTCTATTTCCTTGCATGTAATTGATCTGTTTAAGTCATGAATGACCTCCTGGTTCAATTTGGGTAGGTCATATGTCTCTAGGAAATTGTCGGTGTCTTCAGGGTTTTTTATTTTACTGGAATATAAGTTTTCAAAATAGTTTCTAATTATCCTCTGTATTTCAGCAGGGTCTGTCATGATATTTCCTTTTTCATCACAAATTTTAGTAATTTGGGTTTTCTTTCTCCTTCTTTTTGTTAGGATGGCTAAAGGTTTGTCAATTTTGTTTATTTTTTTGAAGAACCAGCTTTTTGTTTTATCAATTTTTTGAATTGTTTCTTGTGTTTCAATTTCATTGATTTCAGCCCTGATTCTAAGTATTTCCTGAATTCTACTTTTTTTGGTGTTATTTTGTTTTTCTTTTTCCAGGGCTTTGAGTTGTAGTGTCAAGTCATTAATTTGTTGACTTTTACATCTTTGAATATATGAGCTTAATGCAATGAACTTTCCTCTTAGCACTGCCTTCCTAGTGTCCCAGAGATTTTGGTATGTTTTCATTTACCTCCAAGAATTTTTTTTATCTCCTCCCTGATGTCTTCTGTTACCCATGCGTTGCTCAATAGCAAATTATTGAGTCTTCAGGTGTTGTAGTGGCTTCTTTTTTTAAACTGTTATTAATTTCTATTTTCTATTTAAACTGTTATTATTTCTATTGATCCATTATGGTCAGATAGAATGCAGGGTAGTATCTCTATATTTTTGTATTTACTAGGGAAGGAACCCTTCCAAACTCATTCTACGAGGCTAGTATCACCTTGATTCCAAAACCAGACGGAGGCACATCAAAAAGGAAAATTTCAGACCAATATCCCTGATGAATATAGACGCAAAAATTCTCAATAAAATTTTGGCAAATCGCATACAAACACATATTAAAAAACTAGTACACCATGATCAAGTGGGGTTCATTCCAGGGATGCAAGGTTGGTTCAACATATGGAAATCAATAAACATAATCCATCATATCAATAGACTTAAAGATAAGAATCACGTGATTCTATCAGTTGATGCAGAGAAAGCATTTGACAAAATACAGCACCCTTTCATGTTCAAAACACTAAAAAAACTAGGGATAGTAGGAATAAAGCTCAACATTGTTAAAGCAATATATTCTAAGCCCAAGGCCAACATCATCCTAAATGGAGAAAAATTGGAAGCATT
>CM053403.1:132934716-132981065 GCA_028644305.1 Xerus rutilus
TATTATTTTCATTATTATTATTACCAGATAATAAAATGTAAATAATGTATTTAAAACGAGGCACAGAAACACTAAGGGATTCAAACGCGAGTCACAAAGAGAAGTAGCGAGACTGGGATTCCATCTCAGAGAGTCTGGCTCCAGAGTCAATTTCCTTAACTACAAATTTTAAGACCCAGAAAATTTTCTTTACTTCAACTTTTTAATTTGGGAAAGTGTTCCCATTTTCTACCAAAATAATATGCAGATTTATTTTTTTAGGTGGTTACAATCAGTAAAACAGTACTGGAAAGAAGAAGACGATATAATGGCAAGAAGAATTGCTTCTAAGAAAAATGCCACTGTTCCCAAAGATCACTTGCAAGCGAAACAGTCATATAAAGTTAGACTTGGTATGTTTGATGTATTTATATAAATTTTGTCTTTCACTTTAAGATTATTCCAGATGTTATGTTTTCATTATTGAAAATTCTTGCTCTTAATTCTTAGTGCTCTATGGGGAGAGATACAATGATTTAGAGAAGTACTTATGTTCAGTAAAACATGATGACATTTGTTTTGATCATTTTCACCCTTGTGCTGCACTAACAACAGATCATGTAAGTAATACTTCAGCCGTGTTTGCTTTGAGTCATTGAGTAATATAAATTTTTTGTACATGTTATAATTGAAAATCTGCCTAACTTAAACTTAATCAGAATTATGGAACACATACTTGAAAGCAGGTATTTCAAATTTGATTTTAAGAATAACAAGAATGTTCTTTGCTAGTTTCATTGATTCCTCAATAGTGTCTAGGTCCACAGAGCTTAAAAACTATCAAATATATTAACTTGAATTTTTTTTTTTTTTTGGTTTGGTACTGGGGATTGAACTCAGGGGTGCTTAACCACTGAGCCACATCCCCAGTCCTTTATGTTTTTTATTTTGAGACAAGATCTCATTAAGTTGTGTAGGGCCTTGCTAAGATCCTCAGGCTGGCCTTGAATTTGCAATCCTCTTGCCTCAGCCTCCTGAGTTGCTGGGATTACAGGTATGCATCATCATGCCTGGCTAACCTAAATGTTTTGTAAAATTTATTTATTCTTGGACATTCTTTTTTCCCATCTTCCTTTTTCTTAGCACCAATGTCTGTCTGTCCAGCTGTTTGATACCAACTCTAAACTCAGTGAGGCTATAATTTTATGTGGACAGCCTGTAGTACATGTGAGAATCTGGTCATTATGAATTAAGTTAATCAAGACAAAGACAGTTCTCACTAACATCACAATATGATTTGATAGTGAACCAAAAAAGTAGAGCCTTAAAAGGATTTCAGCTAGGGTGTTGGGTATGAGTCAGGAAGGATTGTTTTAAACTTTAATTTTTGCATATTTCTCATCCTATTCTCATAAATGGTCCATTTAAACTACTATTTGCCTATACAAGTGATTGATAGTCAATAGTGTGTCCACCTTTCACAACATGAAAATTTAAGTATATCCTACATATTAAGCCTCCTTAAACATATCCTGGTCTTTCAATACAATAATTATTTTCCTTTGGAAAGGGCTAAATGCATAGTTCTGTAGCTTTACTATCAAGGTCTTCTATGACCTCACCTCAGTGTCCTGTTCATTCATCTAGTGGGTGTACCTTGCCTGGAAGTCCTCATGCAATATATTATTCCTAGAATATTTCACCCCAGATGCCAAATGCCAGTGGTCCACATCTCATTCTTCTTTCGTGGCTTTTCTAATGTGACATATTCTCAGAATCCTTCAGTGACTCCTTTAGCTAGGTCATCTTCTCTCCACAAGACCTTGTTGGTGTTTATTATGTAACACCAATCAATCAGCTCGCTGCTAAAGTAGATTACATTCATTACTTCTTTATCTTTGTGGAATAAAGACAAATTTCATGTTCTTATAGTTCCTAAAACACTGCTAAGTGTATTAAAAGAGCTTACTCAATGTATGTTAAATAAGAATAGCCAACCAAAATTGAGCACTTGCTTCATGTTCTCATTTCTAAAATCTATGCTATTGATTTATTGTAAGAATTAAATTAGATATTACATGTAACAGGTCTATCAAAATGCCTGGCACATGACTGATGCTTTAGCTGTTAATGTGATCCATTAATTATCAACTTATAATTCTTAGCTTTAAAAATCCATTTAGTGATTCTATGGCTAAAAGCTGGAAATTCAGTTCAGTTGTTTTCTACTACACAATAACTAATGAATTGAGTTTTACATATCTAACTTCTTTTAGCCCTCATGATTGTGCGATAGATTTCTGTTACTATTCTCATTTGACAAATGAGGAAGGTCAGGCACACAGAACTCAACCAACTCACTCAACTTTGAACCACCAAGTGGGGCCAAGATGAAATCTCAGACAGATTGATTTTACCACTTTCTTTTGAACTATCTGTTGAATAAACACTCGAATGAATGAGGTTCACTTAATAACCTTCAGGCTATGTTACCATGGCTTCTAAAAGTAACTAAATGCATGGGGATGATGGTAAATGTCTAATAGGATTTTATGAGGGGAGTTTCTACTCATTTATGACAATAACTCAACTAAAATAACATACGTTACCATGACTTAACTCACACCCCAAACCTAGAATATAGATGAAATCCTAGACTTAATGCAATAATTCCCACCTTCTCTTCCTCCTCCCTTCCATCCTTCTCTTCCTTCTTTCTTCCTTCCCAATCTCTTCCCTCTCTTTCTCCCTTTCTTCTTCCCTCCCTGCCTTTCTGACATTTTCATCATGATCTGGCATTTTAAAAAATAATACAGTTTTCTAAAAAAATTCTTTGCCTACAATTGTTCAAGGTAGGTTATCTTTAAGCAGCAACGAGTGTAGTGGTTCAGAGTACATGCTGAAATGGTCATTTGGGTCCAAGTGCCTTTCCTCTATTCTCAGCAGCTATTAATGGAGTAACTGGAAAGCAAGAGAACTGCTGCAGTGTGTGCTGACCCCGTATGACTTCTACAAAGGGCGTGCTGTCGTATGAGTCTCCTTAAGACTTCTAGACTTTTGTAGTAGGAAGGCAGGGTAAATAGATACGAAGGCTTGGTATTATTATGTGTGTTTTGACAACTGTGTGCATAGCATTGGTTTATATAGGATATTTCCTAATGTAGCAATGATAAAAATATTAGTAGACTTCCAAATGGGTAAATAGTTTCTAACCTTGTGTTATAGACTTCAAATAAATATGAGAGAACTGAGGAGAAGAAGAAAACATAATAAATTCTGGAAGCCTAGAGAGAAGAACCATCCACCTTGTTTTTTTCCTCTATAGCTGTATCAGCAAAATGATTTCAGAAGGAAAGGGATAGGACAGGACAAGTGAGCTGGCCTTAATCCAACTACGGCAAAGGATCACCCTTAGCCCATATATGGCTTGCTTCTGGCCAAGAGCAGCATTGTTTGGCTTTTGCCACCAATTGTCATGCCACACAGGGACAGCTGCTGACTTATGGAGAACCATCAGCCCAGGAAGCCCTTGAAAGAATTGCTCTTTCTTCCTGTTCAGTGCGGATCAGTGCTTACCATAATTGTGACATTGCGGGCAATGTGGATACAAAAATAGTATTATGGTGTGACACTACTGTGCTTATAAGTAAAAGCGGGTAAAATTGTATGATCTTTTGTTTCTCGTTATTGTCAAATGAGACTGCCTCAAGGTTTGCCAGTTCATTAGTTACTGTGTAGTGGAAAACAACTCAACTGAATTCCCAGCTTTTAGCCATAGAATTGCTAAATGGATTTTTAAAATTAACAATTATAAGTTGATAAGTAATGGATCGCATTAATAGTTGAAGCACTAAGTCATGTGCCAGGCATTTTGATAGGCCTGTTACATATAATATCTAATTTAATTCTCACAACAAATCAATGGCATAGGAAGAATTATCCATTTTAGAAATGAGAAAAGTCAGGCCTCTATAAAAGAATGAGACTTATGTCTTAATTCGTTAGGCAGTATAAGTGACCACTTTCAAGTAATAGTTGATAAGAGAACAAAATGGCAGCATTCCAAAATAATATGCTCATTTAAAATTTTGGCATAATATAATCTATACTTATTTTTTTCTATTTTAGTAATTCAGGGTCACTCATGGAAAGTATTATATTAGCATTTAATATGTACTACTCAACAACTGAACATTTTAGTTTGGTGCCTCTCAATGTCTTGAAGCAAAGAGTAAATCGGAAGATAAAATAAAAAAGAATATTAAAAAGTTCAATTTTATTTTAAACATAGATTAAAAGATGTGGATTTCCTTCTGATCTAACCTTTTCACCTCGAGAAAGCATTCAACTTTATGACACGATGCTTCAAAGCTGGAAAAACTGGCCCAATGCCCAGGTAAATAGTATTCATTGAATTAATGCCATTGTGGAGGATGGTAATACTGCTATATAGAAAGACAAGCTTGCACCCTTTGTCACTTGTATTTGACATTTTAAAATTATTAGTGGACCCTTTCCAAAATAAAATGGCCCCTTCTCATACATTCCTCTTCCTAACACTTTGTGTTTTAGTGGTCTCTAATTGTCATTTTATTTTAAATCTTGCAAATGTTGTTCTTTCAGCTTCTGAGATACGACAATGCTTAGTCTCCTCCTATACCTTGGATTTCTGGTCTGCTGTTTTCTTTCACAACACTTGTCTCCTTATGTTCCAGTTGCTGTCTGTTTCCATCTTTGACTTTGTTGTTCTCCATCCTTTCCTTTGAAGAGCTCTTGCATTCTCATAGTTTTATGTTTTAGAAGCTACAGAGAAGTAAAAGGAACTTCAGCTGCTATCCTACCCCCAAGAGCTTGGGATGCTGTCAACGAGACAGAAGTTGAAAACATCTTTAGATTTTTCTGGCATGATTTTATGTAACGTTGTTGTATTTGTTTTCCAGAAACTATGTCCAGAGAATTTCATTCATTTTAAGAATAAATTAGTCATTAAAAAGCTGGATGCTAGAAAATATGAAGAGAGCTTAAAGGCAGAATTAACAAATTGGGTTAAAAATGGCAATGAAGGAAAGGTAATTTTTACACGTTTTTGGCAAACACTCTATTATTTTTTGGAGTTAGAATATTCAGTTAATACTGTTTTTAAATTTTCAATGTTCATTTTAGAATTTTATGTTGAATAGGAAGTCTACTAATTCTGTGATAGAATAAAAAGAGAGAAAGGAATTTAGTCTTTGCCTGATCCTCAGTATTCCATAAAACATGGCCCAGAGGCTGTTGATTCCTCTTGGGTATTATTACAGACAAGAACAGAGGAAGAGGAGTCAGTGTCCTTAGTGCTGGTGGTGTTGATGCCTTGATAGCAGACACCGGACTCACAGGAGCTGAGAAGTTGTTCTTTTTCTTTTTTAGTCTTGGAATTTCTTTCTTTCATGATTTTTATTTCAAATTATAAGAACAATTGTGTTAAAAACTCATCCCAGAATCATATTTTATACATATTTATTTTAAACAAGTTGATGGTTTTTATCTTTGTCTGTTGCTGTCACAAATGGAGGTTTCTAACTGTTTTAGGAGTGACATATATAGGAATTGTTTGTGATATTTTTTTCCCACTCTAATTTGATCTCCTCCCATGCAGAAACATAATACAATCAGTTTACACTTTCTTTTGGTTGTTTTTTTTACTAAAGAGTTTTAAAAATGTGTTTGAAAGTGATTTTCTAATATGGCAGGGGAGGAACTGGCTCCCCATCACCTCTTGCCATAGTGGAACCTGCATTAATTATTGAGCCGTCTTCCTCTTTCTGACAGATGGAGATGCTTTAAAAGTTACACAATAAATTGTGTGTGTGTGTGTTTCTGACAAATTTTTGTTTTTAGTCTAATGATTGTATATTTCTTTGGAGGCTCCTGGCATAGTTCCATAATGTAGCCTCTTAGGACTATTTTAAGGATCCATGGAAAAGGATCAGACAACTATGGAAATATTTTAGCCAGAGTAGTAACTCCATTCTTCGTTGTGCACAACTAAACACAAATGTGTTTTATTCCTTCCACAGGCCAAAATGGTACTGAGGAAACTGAGTCCTCATTCAAGCTCTCATTCAGGAAATATGCTCCAGCAATTTCCACTTCTTGTGGAGAAGCTAGAGAAAATGGGGAAGTTGCCTGCACTGTTCTTTTTGTAAGTCATTTAATTTAATTGGTTCTTCATTTAAGTTTATATTAGACTCATTTCTTTAAGTTATACAAACTTCAGTGTTGTAATATAGTATTTATTATTGTTTTTGGTGCTCATTTATTATTCAAATGCACATCATTAAAAAATACACCTTCCTAGTTCAATTCTTATAGATTTTAGCTGTGCTATTACAAATTATCTTCTTTATTTACTTTGATACTTTTTTCTGTAAACTATTTTTATTACTTTATTATTGTTGTTGTTGATATTTTTAGATCTTGTTAATTTTCACTACATACGTAGGTTTTTGCAAAATAAATTGAACGTACATGCACGACAGTGTTTCACATAAAATCAAAATGTCTTACAATATGCTTGATTATTTATTGGCAGGGTGTTTTAGTATTTTAAATTCATAGTAATGAAAATTATTACCTAGAAGCATCGATACCTTGCTAAATTTTATATATTACAGTATAACATAACAAAATTAAACATAGTAGTTCAATTGGTCCAGCTCTGAGAAAATGGCATCGAAGTATAATTTATGTAGTGGATCATACTCTGTATCATGGATTAACCTTGATAATACAGTTTGGAATCAGCACAGAATACTTAATTCACTTTAGATACTTTCAAACTACACTTAAGCCATGGAATCTTTATATAAACAAAGCCACAGAATCTTGCTCAGGTACTGAAGTTTAGTGAAATTTGTTCACATGTAAATAGTAATGGATCATTAGTGGTGATGTACATTCAAAATAATGATGATAGGTGAATGTAAGGTTGTGTTTGGAAATTTTAAGGGTTGCAATAAAATCACTCCTTTTATCCTCATTATTGGGACAAGGAAAATAAATTTCTGCACCATGAAGAATTCACAGCTCACCTCTTTCACTTTCAAGCATCACCATGGATGTCAATGAGACACAAAAAATCATTCTATGTCTCTGAAATATTTATAAAAGCCTTTCTACAAATTGAAAAAAAATTAGACGTTTGTTTTCATAAACTCATAATGCAGGGAAGGCAACATTGTATCTCTGTTCCCTTAGATTTTTTCTTGCAGGGTTTGAGAATGAAATGGAAATAAGAAAGAACAATGGGAGAAAATCCTACAAATTAATTTAAAAATAAATTTTATGTGGCATGGGATCTTTCATAAGGAAACAAGATCCAAAGACCCAGAGCTGCACATTTTTTTAAAAAAAATATTTTTGTAGTTGTAGATAGACACAATACCTTTATTTTATTTTTATGTGGTGCTGAGGATCAAACCCAGTGCCTCATGCATGCTAGGCAAGCGCTCTACCACTGAGCCACAATCCCAGTTCCCAGAGCTGCACATTTAATACTGGAATGAACAAAAAGCAGCAAGTTGTGAAAATGTGACCCAAGCAAAAGGGTTTGGGTCTGGGTGGTTAATTGGATGGAGAATTGACTAGCAGATAAGGGTTAGTTCAATCAGTTTTGTATAAGATTTCCATTGGCTTCAACTTCTCATCCTTGATGATAAGAATGTTATTTTCCTTCCGGTATGAGGAGAATGTCTTTCTATTTATGGGCATTTAGTCTCCTACTTTTATAAACAATTCTTCTACCTGCTATTTTTCAAGTGTTTTTAACTCAAAATAGTTAATCTGCTAGAATAGTACAGTTTGGGGGTGACATGCTCTGAACTCCTGGATATACATGAAGTACTCAAAAAAAAAAATCTCACAAAAGCATCAAAGGAGCCGGGCGCGGTGGCTCATGCCTATAATCCCAGCACTTTGGAAGGCTGAGACAGGAGAATTGCGAGCTCAAAGCCAGTCTCAGCAATGGGGAGGTGCTAAGCAACTCAGTGAGACCCTGTGTCTATATAAAACGCAAAATAGGGCTAGGGGTGTGGCTCAGTGGTCAAGTATCCCTGAATTCAATCCCTGGTACCAAAACAAAACAAAATAAAACAAAACATTCAAGGTTTAATTCTGCTCAAGGAATTAAATTTTGGTAACTTTCTATGGAATCTTGATTTCTCTACAAAACAGACTGTGAAAATCCTTGGTGTTATGCAGTGTGATTTAGTCATAAGTAGTCCGAACTTGTCAGAGACCTGAGGATTTGTCAGGGCTCAAGCTCTACCTCCAAGGTCTTTTCAAAGAGTAGCATAGCTGTCAACTTTCTATAGCCTGATCTCTGGAAAATAAAACGTGTGGAACATTATTTGGTGGCAACATCAGTGTATGCTTAAGGGCATATGCTTCACAGCCCGGCCCCAGCTTGAATGTCACCTCTGGCCCCTATTAGCTGTGTTACTTGTGGACAACTACATAATCTTAAGCCTTAGATTTCTTGTTTGCAAGGTGAGATGACAAAAACCATAAAGCATAGGGTTGGGGTTAGAATGAAAGCCATGATTACACTACTACTGAATATTACTGGCTAAGGTCCAACCTGTAGGTCATATTCATGCTATATGGGTAATCAGAGAGACTTAAAAGGCAAAATTATTTCTAAATGATCTGGAGTTTTTAAAAAACATGTGTGTAGATCCCAGTAACTTACATTATCATAAAAAGAGAAATATCATAACATTGTAGTTAAGAACATGAGTTTGGAGACCAGACTCTGCCACTGACAAGCTGGGTACTCTTGGGCATGTCACTCAATCTCTTTGTATCTCCATTTGCTTTTGC
Organism: Xerus rutilus; assembly: GCA_028644305.1. NCBI lineage: Eukaryota > Metazoa > Chordata > Mammalia > Rodentia > Sciuridae > Xerus > Xerus rutilus. Next base: position 132,943,558 of record CM053403.1, read on the forward strand.
ATAATAGAGATAGTAATAGTGCCTGAGCTAATACATTTAAGACTTTAAAACTTTATTATATAGACCCAGCTTATTATTTGTTACAATAAGCTCTGGCTAGAATAGTGATAATACCTATTGATTACTTCTGGCCACAGGATTTTCTAACAAGTTTTTAGTAGTGAAATAAAAACTTCCTTGAATTTTTTTTCAGGGCTCCTATAGAAAGCCCTAGATTCCAGATGCTGGGAAATGCATGTGATATAAACATAAGGAATGTTTACTTTTACTTCCTCTAGAAATATTTTAATTTTCACTTATCATGAGAATTTGATCTGCAGCCATTTGTTCAATTAATTGATCAGATATGAGAGAACTAAATGGTAACAACCTGGACTAAATCCATAGGTTAAGCCTCAAGGTGCTAAGAAGTCTGGACAACTGTATTGCTAAGTATTTACATTTCCGAAGATAGAAAACCTAGACCTTGGAGGCATTTCTGTATGGTAAAGTCACACCTGGGTTTTATCTGGTCTCTGGAAAGAAGTAGTCATGTTACAAAAGGTTAGGTGTGAGAATCTATGATTCTTTCCAACCTGCCAAAAAACAAACCTTTTGACTGATCAAAAACATTTTCCCCCTTCAGCTTTCAAGCAGGGTTGGGAAGGATTAATAGCTGTCTTTCTTCTGTATGTAAATGTTCTCCTCTGGAATGTCTGACTACTCTTACAGGAAGAGTTCCCATGAGTTATGGGGGATGGAGGGAAATTCTTTTTACTCTAAAAGAGTCAGTAAGTCTGTGGATTGATAGATAAAATGATAAAATTCATAAAGATGGGCTTTAAAAACCCAACAGGTATGTGTTAGGATAGCAGTAGTGAAAAGAAATAGGATTTAAATTTTATTTATGATATTATTTTCAAGGCAAGCATGCTTCTTGTTTCCAGATTCAAATTAGGAGCTGTAGAAGACTGTGCTAGAAGTGTGAGAGCTTTCCTGGAGGAAAAGCAGGAGATGAAAAGACCCCCCAAAGCTGATAAAGAAGCCCACATCATGGCTAACAAACTTCGAAAAGTTAAAAAGTCCTTGGAGAAACAAAAGATAATGTAAGTGTTTCACTAAATGAATTGGTCATCAAAGAGTTAAAAATACCTCATGTGTCCCAGTGGGAAGTACACTCTGAATGTGTTGTACAGAGAAGTTCTACTTACTGTTTGGACTTATTTGCAAATCTGAGAAAGAGAATGGGTAAAGTTAAGTGACCATTATCACATATTCCTTATTTGCACAGATCAATCTCATTCAAGATTGAGAGAGGCAGGAACACAACCCATCAGTCTAAGTAGCTCACATAACCTGAGGTAAATCATCCCACAAAAGAAGCACATCTGTCACATGTGTGAGTCAGCCCTCAGAAGACTTAAACGTTGCCTGTACACTTTGTCTTAGGTCACAATAAAGCATCACAGTGTGATTCATAGCATGAGCTGGGGACTGGATTGAGATGTCAGTCATCTCAAAGGTTTTGCTACTGTCTCCTCTTCCTTCATCTCAGTGTCTAATTCTGTCAACTCTAGGGCCTGCACGTGTATGCTTTCCCTGTGGTCCTCTCCATCCTTAGTTGCTGACTGGTTTAAGGTGCTTAGCATGTTTTCTTGGATGACTGAAGAGGTCTATTTTTTTGGATTTCAGATCTTGATGTTCATGATTCTTCTATCTAACCAATAAATGTTCCTGCAAATATCAAATTGATTAAATGACCTCATGCTCAGTGTTCTTCCTTCTTCCTTGCTTAGCCAGTGAAGTCTAACCCCCTGCTTATTGTTGGTAGGCCAACATGTTTTGGTCTTTGCCTTAACTTCTTCAGTCTTATTTCCCACCACATCCTTCTAGCAGTATTCAACATTTATGGTCCTCACATGACATTCTCTTTCATCTCATTCCTTCCATAAACTGACCTATCCGCCCTCAATGCCCTCCTTCCTGTTTGCCTCCTAAACATGGATTCATAACTTTTGTTATTTCTTTTCTGAGTCTTGCTTAGATTCCTCAATTTAGACTATATTCAAGCTATTTTTTCTTTTTTTTTTTTAAAAATTTTTTTCCAAACCTTTATTTGTTTATGTATTTTGTATGTGGTGCTGAGGATCGAACCCAGTGCCTCACGCATGCAAGGCAGGCGCTCTACCACTGAGCCACAACCCCAGCCCTCAAGCTATTTTTTCATTAACAGATTATCAAAATGTATTTTTTTTTTGTTGTTCATGGCTCTAGATTGAGCACTCCTTATCTGAAAACCCAAAATCCAAATGCTCCAAAATCTGAAACATTTTGGGTGCTGACGTGATACCACAAGTAGAACATTCTACACCATGAAACTTTATTCCATACACAAAATTATTTAAAATATTATATAAAAATTACTTTGAAACTGTGTGTATAAGATGTAGATGAAACAAATAAATCTTATGTTTTGACTTGGGTTCCATCTCAAGATATTATGTATAGGTAAGTATGCCCAAATCTTTTTTTTTTTTAAATTTTTCATTATTTGCAGAACTCTGAACTATTTCTTTCTTTACTTACTTACTTAATTTGTCCCTTAAACCTTAAAAATATCTGGTCCCTAGCATTTTTGGATACAGGTAACTCAACTTGTATTTCTTTTCCAAAATTTTAAGCTTCTTTACAACAGAAAATATATATTTCCTCTTTGTATCTCCAGTGCTTGACACAGCCTGGCAGATAAGTGTTCCAGAAATGTTCTTAAGAGAATAGTAAATATTTCCCTTCAGGTGGAAAACTACTTGTAGAGCATCTCTCATTCAGATATTCCATATCCTAGAGCAAGCTAGAATTTGCTGCCAATCCTTCCGGCTCTATTCCCTCTGCCTATTGCTTTCCTGGCAGGATGGGAGGTGATAAGTTCAGCTAGAAACGGTGGCATAGGCTTTCTTAGCAACTGATCCTCTTCAGACAACTTTTCTTTAGTGTGCTAAAAGCCACATTTCAAGCTGGATTAGAGACCAACAAGCCAAGCTATAAAAATTCTCGGTTTTTCAATGTCTTATTCAACACAATCATTATACTGAGGGTAAGGAGGGATTCATCTTGTTCATTACACTAGAAAGTATCATTGTGACTATCCCCCATCTGCATCTATTTCCATGAAGGGAGAAGCCAGTGGAGTTAATAAGACATGACCACCCAAAGCTCATTGTCTCCCTTTTAAATTCTAGGTCTTTCTGGGGCTATATCTGGTAAGCTAGAAGGGAAGAATGCATTATGTTGGACAGTTTATTATCTTGATTAAAAACTTATAGACAGGGGCTGGGGTTATGGCGCAGTGGTAGCGTGCTCACCTAGCACGCCTGAGGCACTGGGTTCGATCCTCAGCACCACATAAAAATAAAATAAAGATATTCTGTCCACCTATAACTAAAAAAATAAATAAATATTGAAAATAAAAACTTATAGACAACAGTATGTGGGCCTCCATAAGTGCTTTGCTCCATGTTTTGCAAACATAGGGCTGGTCCCTTCCATAGTCTTGCTGCTCTCCCCTGAGTTAAAGGTAATGTTAACTAGAGGTAAGACTACTGACTGATGGAATGCAGGTGAGCTCATTTTCACATATTTGTGCAGTTGAGGGTCAAACTAAAAAACTCAAAGAAAATAAGCGATCTGAATGCATATAAAAGGCGGTATAAGCCTGCATGGTGGCATATGCCTGTAATCTCAATGGCTCAGGAGGTAGAGGCTGAGGCAGGAGGATTGCAAATTCAAAGCCAGCCACTGTTGACTTAGTGAGGTCCTAAACAACTTAGCCAGACCATGTCTCAAAATAAAAAATAAAAAGAAGTGGGATGTGACTCAGTGGTTAAGTGCCCCTGGGTCAATCCCTGCTACATTAAAAAAAATAAAATAAAAAAAGAAGGCTATTACATTGAGTGGTAGTGGAGAATACAGTGATGACCTAAGAGTCTAAGGGTTTATGGAGGGGAGTCTTAGGTCAGATGCCCTTAGTAGCACATGCTGAGATGAGGTATCTGTGTAAGTGCTTAATTGATGAGGTGTGCTCATGAGGAAACTGTAAAATAGAAAGTGGGGCAAGCAGGAAAGGGAAAGTGAAGAGGAAAAGAGGAGAATGTTCGTTCTGCTAGAAATTCGTCTGAGCCTAGCCCTTCTGGAAGCTGTGGCATACCGCAGAATACTTCACCTGCATCAAGGGGGCTGGTTTTTAGAACTCATGTCTGTGGGCTATGTCCTTACCCTCAACAGAGGTTGGAAACTCTCAGGTGCCTCTGGTCAGTTGAGGGCAATTCTTCTGAGAATTGTGCCATTGGGTACTTCCAGCAACCAAACTCAGAGCAGTCGTGGCCTCTGCTCCGGGATGGAGATTGACCCGGAATTGGCAAGGAGAATGCCTGCCTTACCTCTAAGTCATGAAGGTCAAGGAAGGGAGAAAGTCTTCATTTAGCAAGGGGAAACAAGGTCATCTGGGAGAACGAGATTTGGTGAGGCCACAGCCTCACATCACAGGTAAACACATACATGTGGAGCTTTCCACTAGGATCCTAAGCTGCAGAGGTGCATTAGAAGAAGGGAACTGAGTTGTGATAGTACAGATGTATATGGCAGTGATTTGGCAAGTCAGGCTTCCAGTGGGGGCTGAACATGAATATTCCTTTCTTAAAATTTTATTTTATAAACAGAGATGAAAAAAGCCATAAAAAACTCAGAAACTTGGATAAAAATTGCATACATGAAGCTGAATATGATAATCTACTGAAGAGTCTAGAGAAGAACCTGGAAATCCCTCAGGACTGCACGTATGCTGATCAAAAAGTGATGGACACTGAGGTCAGCACTTAGGAGGGGATATGTCTCCTGGGGATCATGTTATCTGTTGGCTAGAGTTTCTTAATTACTGATAGTGTTTAGGATAATAACTAGATGTAATTCCTACCAGAAGAGAAATCTATGTATAGAACCTATGGCTGCATATAACTCTTGAGGGCTCTGCAGTGTCAATCTAAAAAGGACAGGTGTAGGATTTGTAGATTAGGTCTTGATTAATAACAGTTTACCCCTGAGAGCGTCGGCCCTTTTACTGTTTCTTTTGATCATCTCGTTATCACAGCTGAATTTCAGACATCAATGTCATAGGCCTCATTTGAAAATGTGGGTCTGCATGGCTTAGTACCCTTCAAATAGTCCTCACAAGATTTCTCAAAATTAGAGGCTTTTTATACTACACTTAAAACATGCTGCCAAAAAGGCATTGAAATACAAACACACACTCCTTCTACTGTATACCTTCTTTTATGAACTTCATGGTCTCTTTCCTTTTCATAACCATGTATTCACATCACATTTTAATGGATCCTTGATATTCCACTGCATGGATAACAGCATAATTAAAATAAATAGCAGCCAGCCTTTTGCTTTTGGATACTTAAGCTCCACCCGCCACCATAAGTAGTGTTTATCTTTGTACATACATATAACTCTGGACACAGCTGGATTTTCTCCTTAGGACATGGATCTTTTTAAGGCCCTTTGTGACTGATTTGCAGTGAGAAGCAAGGTTCCTTGACTTTCTAGGATAGAGACCCTGCTCCGTTTTCTGGGGAAGGCTGTGTCCCTGGGGAGATCACCTAAGGCTCTCCCACTGACACCTGAACCCCTGCAGACTGGGGCAGGTCCTGCACTCACACTTCCTGTGCTTTGTTGGAACTTCCCTCTCCCTAGGTGGGGTGAGGCTGTTGGAGATCATCTCTCCCAAGAATTGGGAAGATTTTTCTTGTAGTTTCTGTTGCTGTCATAGAATTTTCTTTCTGGTCTTGTGGAGTTGATTTCTAATAGCTGCCCTGTGAAGCCAAAATATTATATAGTATGCTTGTTATGTTCATTTAAACATCTTTTACTATGATTTAAATTAAAATTAGATGAGAAATTATCAAAATCCCCACATCTTTTGCTTCTTTCAGTCATTGCAGATGGTGTTTCGTCGAGTAAGATTTGAAAGAAAAGGATCAGAACTGAAAGCTTTGGCAGAAAGGGGCATTGGATATCACCATAGGTCCATGAGTAACAAAGAAAAACAGTTGGTTGAAATTCTCTTTAGGAAAGGATTTATTAGGGTAGGTAAATGTTTTCATTCTAAAAATTGAAGTTATGACTATGTGTACCTGAATGTTCATGAAATGTAAAATATAGCTATTGTTTTTCTTTTTTTCTCATATAATTTTGTCTTTTTGTCATTGGTTTTTGTTACAACCTATGATGTGACTGTACATCCTCATCTCATTTAAAAGGGGGAGAGGATTTGAAGTGTACTGTTTAGTTTATACCTTTTCATGAGCATAAAAATATGTATTAAACTGATACTTTTGTGAATATTTCTGCTATAAAGTATACCTATGTTGATCTTGGCACAACCCCTTGCTTTTTTTGTTCATAAGATCTAAGGAATTTCATCAGCTGTATATGATTTTGTCCACAGGCATTGTTTCATGGGTTTGGAGAATATTTATAGCAGAGATCTGCTATAAATAAGATTTTGGTCAGATCTTATTCTAATACATTAGCCGAAATAAGGGCAAGAATCTATTGCTTTCTTAGGGCCAGTTGCTTATCTCATTAGTTTTTTGATATGTCACTCAGTGTTCTCTGTCCTGCCATTGAGTGTGGACAAGAGGAGGATTAAATGAAATAACTTTTAAGCCAAACCTCTCTTATGTCTTTTTTTTTTTTTTTTGGTATTGGGGATTGAACTCAGGGCACTTGACCACTGAGCCACACCCCTAGACCTATTTTGCAGTTTTTAGAGACAGGATCTCACTGAATTGCTTAGCGTCTCACTTTTGGTGAGGCTGGCCTTAAACTTGTAATCCTCCTGCCTCTGGAGCTGCTGGGATTACAGGCGTGTATCACTGCACCCGGCCTTTGTTATGTTTAGCCTTTCCCATGAAGGTACATGAGGATAGTCTGGATAAATTCACAACCAAGTTTATATAATTTTAATTTGAATCTTGAATAATGTTTAAAAATGGACCCTGTCTTAAAAATTACCTGTTTTTAAATTTTGTATGACAGACTGCATTCATGTGTATGTGTGTTGGGGGGGGGAGGAAGAGAGAGAGAGAGATGGGGGGTCAGAAAAGGGAGAAATTGAGATAGATTCTGCTATTTAGTTAGTATCTTTTAATAATAAATTTACATGTTGCAGAGAATCTTACCTTGTAGATAAAGGGTAATTGTGTTATCTGGAAAAAACAGAATCCCTTATTAACAGCTTTGCTTAGCCCTTCTCTTCACTAAGAACTATTTTTTTGTGTTCAAGGTTCATAACCAGAGAAAAAAATTTCTGCATTGTGCATTGAGGGAAAAGAGACACTCTATTTGGATCAGCATATCCTGTGTCCAAAATAGTGCCTGATTAATTATAGTTGCCACATTACTAATAGCTTGATAAATGAATAATTAGATCTCTCTAGGAAAGGTCCTATGGAAATAGTGATAGCTTTGTTACAGATAGCATATTTTTTAAAAGGTATGTACTGTAGTTATTTTCTAAATTCAGTGTTCTTGCTTTCCATTTTTGTTCTTATTAAAGAACTAAAAAAGCATTTATAAATGGCATGGTACATTTTGATAGATGTATAGGACTTAATTATAGAATAATTAGAGAAAGTTATTCCATGAACTTAACACTAACCAGTGTATATATGATGATCAAAATAAAGACAGGATAGTTCAAATATTCAGGATTATATTCAAAAAATGAAGAAGTTGGATGATCTAAGTAAACTTTAGAACTTTTCCTATTCTTTTTCTGGTCAGTTATTATGGAAATTTAGAAGAGAAAAAATAAAACTTCTTTTGTTCTTACATTGCTGAGCTGTGTTATCTCTATAGATATAATCTCAGTGAATTTTAGTAGACAAAACTAATTACAACAGCATTGGGCTTGTGAAAGTATTATTGCCTTATTATAGGGCAATTTTCTTTCTAATAACATATTAAAAATATTCACAGTAACACCTATCATGTACCAGGCACCTTTGTTGGTGCTGGGGATACAGTGGTGAATGATATTTAGATTCTGGTATAAGACAAGTAAACAGACTAGTCATGTTATTGAGATAGTTGTTAATAGTCAATAGGAAGATAAATAATGCAGGACAGAGAGGTAGATAGTATGGTAGGGAATGATTGTTTTAGATGCTGTGGTCCGTTTGAACAGACAACTGAAGGACCCATACAAATGAGTATTTGGGGAAAATATATTCTGTGCAAACTAATGACCTTGATTTGAGAATGCGCTTTGTATGTTTGTGAAGCAGAAAGAATGCCAAGGTGTCTAGAATCTCCAGCTTAAAGAGACACTGAAAAGTATTTCAGGAGCATTACAGAAGGAAATAGATTCGTTCTATTCAAACACTATTTTATCTTTGTAGGTGGTGACAGCTACCGGAACACTTGCTTTAGGAATCAACATGCCTTGTAAATCTGTGGTTTTTGCACAGAACTCAGTCTATCTGGATGCTTTGAATTACAGACAGGTACTCTATCCATAAACTTCTCAATATATTGCTAAAATATGGCCATAGAATAGTAAAACCAAACCAGATCACACCATGAACCATTGGTTTACAAATACGTTGCAGCTCAAAATCTAGCATACTTGGCATTCATTCCTGCCTGGTTACCATTTTTAGCTGTTGTATAGTGGAGAACATATGAATTTTGGATTATGTGATCTCTGCTGATGAGGTGAATGACCTTGGATAGGACACATAAACTGCTTTATCTTCTTTTCCTATCTTCAGAGTATGGGTGACAGTTGCTGTCTTTTATATTTACAAGAAGTAAATGAAGTGATTTGCAAGAAAGACACACCAAAAGTGCTTGATAAACATTCACTGTTCATTTACTGTGCACAAGAGTTTGAACCCTGAAGTTATCTTTAATGCTTTTCTATTCCTTGCTCCTAGCACATGGTCTATTAACCAAACCCGCTCTCCATTACTCTCCTTTGGGGTATTGGATTTTTGCCTTGTAGTCTATGAATCCACCATCTTTTATCACACGATTTTGGCCTTGTATTGTTAGATCAATTTCCTTGATTCTCCATTCTTCTTATTCTATTGTGTCCTGAAGACAGTGTAGTCTTCATATAGTTTTCCTGCTCTGGGACACTTGGGTTAAATTTCTTACTGGCTATATCAAATTTAGATGTCACCCAACATTCAAGTTTTTATCAAAGCATCTCTTTCCTTTGACTAAGTACTTCTTAGTCTTCTTATAGGTCTTCTTCCTACCCAATATAAAATGTTTGTAATTTCCCACCAACTTACCAGCCCCTGTCTTTCTTTACTTCTACATAAACTCTCCCCTTGTCTCATCTTCGGGAATCTCATATTTAGGGATCTGGAGACAGGGTGTTGAGATATTTGGGATGATGGATAATGCCAGAGTTTGAATTTTGGATCTCTTACTTTCTGATTGTTTCACTATGGGTCAGTTTCTTTCTTTCTTTCTTTCTTTCTTTCTTTCTTTCTTTCTTTCTTTCTTTCTTTCTTTTGGGGGGGGTCAGGGGGTAACTGGGGATTGAACTCAAGGGCGTTTAACCACCGAGCCACACCCTCAGCCCTTTTTATTTTTTTTATTTTTATTTTTTATTTTGAGACAAGGTCTTGCTAAGTTGCTGAGGGTCTCGCTAAATTGCTGAGGCTGACTTGGAACTTGCAGTCCTCCTCCCTCAGCCCCCTGAGCCACTGGGATTATAACTGTTGCTGTTGTGTGCACCACCACCCCCAGTTGGGTCAGTTTCTTATATTCCCCACCCAAGTTTCTACATTGTACAATGAGGAGAGTGATTATGTCTATCTCATATGTTATTGTTTGTTGTGTATGAGAGAAAAAGAGGACAAAATGCTCTCTATAAATGAAAATTAATATAACCCCTGTAGTTTATTCTTAACTTGCTTTTGCAAGTAGCCTTTCTGAATTTTATATCACTTATGTACTTCCTTGACTTGTGCACAGCTTTTCTTTTATTTTATGACTTACAGCTCAACATATATTTATGTGAGAGAGAGAGCAGGAGACAAAGGGCTGAGAGAGAGATGAGATGAAATGAGACGAGATGAGGAGGGACAGAAAATCTATAGCACAGAGTTCAGTTCTTAGTGAACTTGAAATCAAGGCCTAGTCATTTGTTATTTGGCTGTTTTTGTTCTATAGATAGTTTTTACAAATCCCGAATACATTAATGGCATGGAATAAGTACATAAGAATGACAAATATCTTATTTTCCAACTGTTTCAGGCATTATAAATTTCTTAAGCCCTACATAGTTAGACATCCATTTCAGTTAATTAATGTTTGGATACAGGCACACTTTACAAGGTTGAAAACAATGTAAAAGATTCAATTCTTACACAATGATGGGAAAAGTACTTAGGGGAATTTCACATTGTGATTCTATTCTGTTTCCAGATGTCTGGTCGTGCTGGAAGACGAGGTCAGGATCTGCTCGGAGATGTGTATTTCTTTAATATTCCATTCCCCAAAATAGGAAAGCTCATGAAATCCAAAGTTCCTGAGCTGAGAGGACAGTTCCCTCTCAACATAAGCCTGATTCTGCGACTCATGCTGCTGGCTTCCAAGGGGGATGACCCAGAGGATAGCAAGGCAAAGGTACCTGACCAGGCGCTGCTGGAGCTCAGCCTTTATCATGGGCCTGGTTAAAATCAAGTCTGTGAAAACCCTTTATTTTCATCAGTCTTTAAGTGCTTCGTGATGTCCCCTGAGAGAATTGGGGAAAGCTGAGGAGGAGAGCAATTAGTTTTGTTTGTTTCAACTATTTGACGTAAACTTTGTGGCTAGATGGGAATTGTGAATCACTCAAGTAGGATTCCAGTTTCCATGTGTGATAGACTTCATCAGATAGCAGATAAGGGTACTGACCAGGGATAGGAAAAGATCTGGATTAGATTACGGTTTCTATCATTTAGAAACCAAAAGGTATGTTTTGATGATTTTGTAATAAAAAGAATTTTTCACAAAAAGGAACTCAAGTTCATTAAAGAGTATTTAGGAAATATAGAAAGTTGAAAGAAGGAAAAAAGTATCCATCCTTAGTTCTGCTCCCCAAAGGCAATAGCATTATCACTTGGGTATTTTTTCAATCATTTATGCATTTGTTTTTTTAATGCTGATGAATATAATTGAACTTCAGAATATGGTTGTAAACTTTATCTGATATTTTATGGTGAGATAAATATTTTGTGTCCAATCACACAATGGGAGACTTAAGATTAATAATTAATTTGATTTTAATTTGTGAAGATGCATTGTTGAAAGGGTCTGTAATAGTTTGTTGTTGTTGTTGCCAATAACATAATAATACCATAGACCTGATGAGTCATAGAGAAAAAAGGGTTAATTTTGTCTCACAATATGGGGGAGGGGGGTGGCATCTGCTGATGGCCTTCTTTCTGTCAGAGTCCCAAGGTGGCACAGGTCATCACAGGGCAAGAGACAGGAAAGATGCGTGTGTCTCTCTGGTCTCTCTTCCTCTTCTTATAAAGCCACCAGGATTCTATCATGGGAACTCCACCCCAAATTTTATTCCTAATCATTTCCAAGGGGCCCACCTCTAAATACCATAGTCAGATCAAGTGTCTACCCTCTTTATACCTCACAATGAGGAATGAGTATGAGTTTGGGGGATGGATCATGTTCAAACCACAGTGAGACCCATTCTTCCCTTTTGTTTCTTTTTTGGACGTTAATTACTGTGCCCAGGTAAATCAGAATCACCTTGCGGAGGTGAGAATTCTAGGACTCTTGTGATGGGTTGGCAAATTCTACAGAGCAGGCATACATCATTTTAGACTCAAATTTCCCATTTTTGAGGTGGTAAGATTTACCTCCATGTGGAAAGGAGTGTGTCTTCTGCAAGCCTTATGCTTCCTTTCGAGTAGTTTGTCAAGGCGATTCATTTTCTTTGCCTTAGCATATTGGGGAAGACTTATCTGTAACCTTTACATAAGCCTACTTTGATTTCAGGGAATAAAATTCTCAAAATGTACTTTTTTCTCATTGTGGCATACTTTCTGCTTTGCCTGTTGGCATTTAGTATTAGAGGAGAAAACTCTTGGGGTCTCAGCTGGAGAAGCCAGGTTTATTTTTTTCACCTTGCAATAATATCTTCTCTTTTTTTCTGCCTATGTGATTATGCCAACCCTTTTCTTTACCCTATTTCAAACGATTTCCTCCAGGATTTTCTATTTTATAGATCAATGTTTTAGGTATTACATGGCGAGATCCTTCAGTCTTGATGTGAGGGTTTTTATTTTTATTGGGAAAAAATTGCACATAGTGTCAAATTCACCATTTTAACCATTCTAAATGTACAGCTTAATAGTATTCAATACATTCACATGTTTCTACAAGGCTGAGGTATTTTTCTTTTTTTAAGGTATTGGTTCTTTTTAGTTATACATGACAGCAGAATCCATTTTGATATAATTACCAAATCAAAAAAAATTTCTTTTTAAAAATTTGTTCTATTTAGATATACGTGACATTAGGGTATATTTTTACATATTATATGTGCAAGGAATATAACATCTCATTCTTGTGGTTGTGCCTGATGTGGAGTGACACTGTTCATGCATTTATGTATGAACACAGGAAAGTTACATCTAATTCATTCCACTGTCTTTCCTGTTTCCATCCCCCTCCCTTTTCTTAATTCCCCTTTGTCTAACTCAATGAACTTCTATTCTTCCCACCTCTCTCCCCTTATTGTGTGCTGGCATCTGCATATCAGAGAGAATATTTGGACTTTGGTTTTGGGGGACTGGTTTATTTCACTTAGCATGATAGTCTCCAGTTCCATCCATTTACCTGCAAATGCCATGATTTTATTTTTTCTTATGTCTGAGTAATATTCCATTGTGTATATATACCACATTTTCTTTATCCATTCATCTATTGAAGGATACCTAGGTTGGTTCCATAGCTTAACTATTGTGAATTGAACTGCTTTAACATTGATGTAGCCACATCAATATCGTATGCTGATTTTAAGTCCTTTGGACATATGCTGAGGAGTGGGATAACTGGGTCAAATGGTGGTTCCATTCCAAGTTTTCTGAGGAATCTCCATACTGCTTCCGGAGTGGTTTTATCAATTTGTAGTCCCACCAGCAATGTATGAGTATACCTTTTCCCCTACATCTTCACCAACTTGTTACTTGTATTCTTGATAATTGCCATTCTGTCCAGAGTGAGATGAAATCTCAGTGTACTCTTAGTTTGCAGTTCTCTAATTGCTAGAGATATTGAATATTTTTTTCATATAATTTTGATAATTTTATTTCTTCTTCTGTGAAGTGTCTCTTCAGTTCCTTTGCCCATTTATTGATTAGATTATTTGGTTTTTTTGGTCTTAAGTTTTTGAGTTCTTTTTATAACCTGGAGATTAATGCTCTATCTGAGGTGCGGGTAGCAAAGATCTACTTCCAATCTGTAGGCTCTCTCTTTGCATTCTTGATTGTTTCCTTTGCTGTGAAGAAACTTTTTAGTTTGATACCATCTCATTTATTGTTTCTTAATTTCACTACGTGAGCTTTAGGAGTCTTGTTGAGGAATTCTGTTCCTAAGTTAACATGATGGAGAATTGGGCTTACTTTTTCTTCTAGTAGGCGCAGTGTCTCTGGTCTGATGCTTAAGTTCTTGATCCACTTTGAGTTGAGTTTTGTGCAGACTGGGGTTCAATTTTAATCTCTACTACATATGGATTTTTAGTTTTTCCAGCACCTTTATTGAAGAGGCTATCTTTTTTTCAATGTATGTTTGTGGCACCTTTGTCTAGTATGAGGTAATTGTATTTATGTGGATGTTTCTGTGTCTTGTATTCTGTACCATTAGCCTTCGTGTCTGTTTTAGTGCCAATACCATTTTTGTTACTGTAGCTGTGTAGTATAATTTAAGGTCTGATATTGTAATGCCTCCTGCTTTACTTTTTTTTTTTTTAAGTAAAAAGAATGTTATTACTTCGTTAGCAAAGGAGAAACACAGGAGACTCCTGTCCCAGAGGCTGTGATTCTGCCCATCAGCAGGAACAGGGAGTTTTTAAAGAAGTAATTCAAAGACTACATTCCATGTGTTCTCTGTAAGAGTTGTAATTCACTTGTTAATTTTGGAGATAGTCATTTATGAGATCTTCTGATACCATTCCCAAAGTCTGGATTACTTTGTTTCCTATGGTGGGTGTGAACTCAAGGACAGATAACTCTGCCTAGGATAGGGAAGAAAAGTAATCCTGTTTTCCCTGAGATTAAGGAGGAGCAGGAAGAGAGGAAGAGAAAGAAATATGTCCATTTAAAAAATAAGTTGCAGTGGCAGAGCAGCAAGGGCTATATCCAAAGCATAAAGTGGACCACTGTTACATTTCCCCCACTGTTAATTTCTACATTTCATTTTTATGGAAATTTAGGCAATGACCTTTCCAAGCTGCTTCCTGCTGAAAGAAGGCAAAATTGGGGGAAGTAACCCAAAGTCCTTGTTCTCTGTCAGATGGGGCATGGAGAATTAAAGGTATTCAACTTCAGAGCAGTCCAAAGTTCCACTTGAAGATGGCAGGTGTCAGGACAAGGCTTACATAGGGCAGGGATCAGGCTAAGACAACAATAAACCAGACAGCAAAGTATTAGCTTTTTGTAAACAATTATTACAAAAACAATTAGTATTTCTTCCAGTCTCTGAAAAACCATGTAGACAGGAACTCATAATCATATCAGTGAAAAACAGATCAAGTTTACCAATGTAGGAGGTTAGGAAGATTTGTAGGTCTATGAGATCAGGATCAAATTAACTCAGGACAAACTTGCAACTCTAGAATCCTTTATGATCATTATTACTAGCCTGCTTTGGTTTTCTCACTAAGGATTGCTTTGTCTATTATAGGCTTTCTGTTTTTCCAAATGAATTTCATGGCTACTTTTTCTACTTCTATGAAGAACACTACTGGGATTTTAATAGAAATTGCATTAAATCTGTAGAGTGCTTTTGGTAGAATGGCCATTTTGACAATATTAATTCTGCCTATCCACGAACATGAGAGATCTTTCCGCTTTCTTTCTTTCTTTTTTTTTTTTGGTACCAGGGATTGAACTCAGGGGCACTCGACCACTGAGCCACATCCCCAGCCCTATTTTGAGTTTTTTATGTACAGACATGGTCTCACTGAATTGCTTAGCGCCTCGCCATTGCTGAGGCTGGCTTTGAATTTGCGGTTCTCCTGTCTCAGCCTCCCTAAGTGCTGGGATTACAGGCTTGAGCCACCATGCCCGACTTCTTTCTGCTTTCTAAGGTCTTCTTCAGTTTCTTTCTTTAGTGTTCCATGGTTTTCATTGTCAAGGTCTTTCACCATCTTTTGCCAGATTGATTCCCAAAATTTTATTTTGTTTATTTTGAGGCTATTGTGAGTAGGATAGTTTTCCTAATTTCCCTTTCTGTTGATTCATAACTGATGTATAGGAACATAATTGATTTATGGATGTTAATTTCATATCCTGCTACTTTGATGAAAGCATTTATGAATTCTAGAAGTTTTCTGGTGGAGTTTTTTTGGTCTTCTAAATTTAGAATCATGTCATTGGCAAATAGGGGTAGTTTGAGCTCTTCTTTTCCTATTCATATCTTTTTAATTATTTTCTTTTGTCTAATTGCTCTGGTTAGAATTTCAAGGACTATGTTGAATAAAAGTGGTGAAAGAGGGCATCCCTGTCTTGTTCACTTTTTTAGAAGGAGTACTTTCAATTTTTCTCTATTTAGAATGATGTTGGCCTTGGGTTTAACATATATAGCTTTTACAATGTTGAGGTATGTTCCTATTATCCCTAGTTTGTCTAGTGTTTTGAACGTGAATGGATGCTGTATTTTTTTTCAATTGCTTTTTCTGCATCATGTGATTCTTGTCTTTAAGTCTATTTATGTGGTGAATTATGTTAATTGATTTCCATATGTTGAACCAACCTTGCATCCCTGGGATGAGCCCCACTTGGTCATGGTACACTGGTCACCCAGCATTACTGTGTTGTGGTTTATTTGATTCTTGAAGTCCAGAAGGGTTTGTTGGATGGACATAGATGCTTCATTGTTTGGAGCATAAATATTTACAATTGTTATGTCTTGTTGATGTACAATTCCCTTAAAAAGTATGAAATATCCTTCTTTTTCCCATCTGATTAACTTCAGCTTAAAGTTCACTTTATTGGATATGAGACTAGAAACTCTTGCTTGTTTAAAAGATCCATGTGAATGATTTTTTTTTTATCTTCAGTCTGTGAATATCTTTGCCAATGAGGTGTCTTTGGAGACAGCATATTGTTGCATCTTGTTTTTTAATCCAACCTACCAGTCTGTGTCTTTTGATTGATAAGTTTAGGCCATTTACATCCAACATTATTATTGAGAAATGATTTTTATTCCCTGTCATTTTGTTTAATTTTTGATTTTAAATTTGAATCAATTTCTTCTTTGATTATTTTTCTAGTGTAGTTCCTCCCTTTGCTGGTTTTCAGTTTTATTTTTCATTTCTTCTTCATAAAATATTTTATTGAGTATGTTTTATAGTATAGGCTTCTAGTTATGAATTCTTTTAACATTTATTTATCATGGAAGGCTTTTATTTCATCATCTATTCTGAAGCTTAATTTTTCTGGGTATTAATTTTTCTAGTATTCTTTTTTTTTTTTTTTGGTACTGAAGATTGAACTCAGGGGTGCTCGACCACTGAGCCACATCCCCAGCCCTATTTTGTGTTTTATGTAGAGACAGGGTCTCACTGAGTTGCTTAGCACCTCGCTGTTGCTGAGGCTGGCTTTGAACTCAGGATTCTCCTGTCTCAGCCTCACTAAGTGCTGGGATTACAGGCTTGAGCCACCGCGCCCAGCTTGGGTGTAGTATTCTTGATCGGCATCCATTTGTTCATATCTTGGTATATATTATTCATGACTCTTTAGCTTTAAGGGTCTGGGTTGAAAAATCAGCTGAGATCCGACTTGGTTTCCCTCTGAATGGGACGTGTCAATTTTCTTTGGCAGCCTTTAAAATTCTATTCTTATTCTGTATGTTAGGCATTTTCAGAATAATATGACTTGGTGTAGGTCTGTTGTAATTTTGTATATTTGGAATCCCATGATCCTCCTTGCAATTTATTTTCCATTTTATTCTTTATATTTGGGAAATTTGCTGATATTAATTCATTGAAAAGATTGTGCATTCCTTTGGTCTGTATCTCTGAGCCTTCATTTATCTTGATAAATTCTATATTTGGTCTTTTCAGGCTATCCCATATTTTTTAGAAGTTCTGTTCATGATCTCTTACCATCTTCTTTTATAATCAACTTTATTTTCCAAATTATATATTTTGTCTCCATTGCCTGAAACTCTGTCTTCTAAGTGGTCTAATCTATTGGTGATGCTTTCCATTAAATTTTTAATTTGGTTTATTGATTCCTTCATCTCAAAGATTTCAGCTTGATTTTTTTCAGAATCTCTGTCTCTTTATTTTTTTATTTTTTATTTTTATTTTTTTTTGGTGGATCTGGAGAGACAGAACTCGCGATCTATCTCTTTATTGAAGTGATCTTTCACTTCCTGTATTTTATCTCTGATTTCATTCCTTACATCATCTTTTATCTTGCAGATCCATTTAACTATGTACATTCTAAACTCCTTCTATGACATTTCTTCCACTGTGGTATTGATGAATACTGTTATTGAAGTATCTTGGTTCCTTTAGGGTGTTTTGTTCCCTTGCTTTTTCATGTTGTTTGTGTTTATACCTATCTAACAGTGTGGATTTGAGTCAGTAGAGTTTCTACCCTGTGGACTTGTAGTATTCCTTAAGGTTTCCAGTATCTCACCACTTCAGGGGAATCCAATAATAACAACAACCAATGCAAACAATATACAGCAATCAACCAAATAATTCCTGCTGTGATGTCTACAGTGTTAATTATCACAATAAAGAGAAATGATATGATCAGTTATTACATACAATAAAAACAGTATATTTGCAAAAAGCTTTACAATTTCAAATGGTGGACAGAGAGAGAACAGAAATGATGTAGGATGTGATGATTATGAGGAGGAAAGAAAAGAGAAGTAAAAAATTAGAGGAAAAGTGAAAGAGAAGTATAGAGATTGGCTGCTAGCAGAAGAAAGAAAGAAATTCAAGGGAAACAGATGAGTGGGAGAAAAATATAAGAAGTAAAAATTTTAAAAATTATCAATAAAAATTACAAAACAAATTGAAATATACTAATCAAACATTCTAGTCCTCAAAATACATATCCATGAAAAATAACTGGCTTCAAACATGCTAGAAATGAGAAAAAAACAAATATGGATATATATAAATGTCCATGAACCATTAAGGTCACAATTAAACACAGAAAAGAAAAAAAATGTTCTCAATGAAAAGTTAAAGAATTGTTTCATTGGAGTTCAAAAGGTTCTCACCTTCACCTGCTGAGCAGTGTTAGGTGGGATCCTTAGGATTGTGATGTTTGCTCCATCCTTAGAGTGGTGATGGTGTTGCTGGAGTGAGAGAGATAATCTCATAGGCAGAACTCTTGGAGGGTGAGGCAGAGGTTACGTTTAAGTATGCTCCACGTTCTCTCCTGAATGCCTATTGGTCTGGAGGTCTTAAATCAGTGCACTTTCAAGGTCCAGCAATTGCTGGTCCATGCTGAAAGACTGCATCCTAGGGATCTCCCTTTGGTTACACTCATGTGGTGGAGCCAATCCTTAGTCCACTATGTCAACTATGGACTCCACATTTCCTGGTCTCTTGAGTTCAGTCTCCAAACTTATTCTCTCCTGCCTATGCCCTTTCGAATTCCCAGCCAGCCATGTCTCTCCTTGATGGTCCTGTAAGCAGCCAGGTTGGAGAGGGAGGGAGAGAACTAGGTGTGTTTCCACAACTAGTAGTCCCGTGTGTAAACCTCTCTCCATGTTTGATTTTTCCTGGTCACTTAGACACACTCTGTGTCATGCAGTGTGGTTTTGCCAGGCCTGTATTTCTGGCCATGAAATCACTCCCTCAGCTGCTAGCCCCTGCACCACAGCTGCAAATTGGTTCCTTCCTCTCTCCTTTACACACAGCTGGGAGAGATGTGGCTTCTTTCCTGAACAAGGATATTGTGCAGCCTGCCTTTTAGTTTAGTCTCTAAACTCTCCATACCCAGACATGCCTCAGACATCCTGAAAATGTAGATTCCTTTAATTCCCTTATTCCTCTGCTTTGTTCTCAGAGGGATCACTCTTGCTGTGGACCTGGGGATTTCTTCCTTATTTCATTACATCCAACCTCCTGAGTACCCAATGTTCTTTGAATGTCCAATATTAAATTCCAGTAAATTTCCTCCTCCCTTTCTTTTTTCCTGTTCACACACCTTTCTGAGAAGCTGCCTATCATTTTTCTTGGTTTAACACAATGGAGCAGCCAGGAAAGTGACCTTCTCTATTCCACCATCTTGAAACCCCCCTAAAAAAATATATTGCTTAAATTATATCCTTGTGTTTTTTGCTTCTTTTTAAATTCAGTTTATTATTCATGAAAATTTGTAATTGTTAAAAAGTAAAACCCTTTTTTGCTACTCTCCATTGCTTGGCTTCGCTCTGTTACCCCATGAAATTCTTTTTTCTAATATTACTGTCATTATGAGAGAACATAAAATTTATCTTCCACATCACTGATGTAGTCCTCAAAGTGTCAGTTCTGTTCTTTAGTAATACAAAGGTGGATTTTAATTCCTTGGCTAGACTTCTGTAGATTTTCCAAAAATTCTTCACTACATTATACATCACTCAATAATGCACTAGTTTTTAAAAGTGTCAATTTATCTTATCTGCATAAAAATGTCATTGCGCTTTATCTCATAGAGGCTGTATTATTTGACATCCATTAAGTGGGCCAAATAATTTTCCAAAACATTTTTTTTTGCTGCATACATAAAACAAATTTTATAGATGAGACCTACAAATTTTGAAAGCTTTACTCTAAAAATTAGAGTAAAAGCCAATGTTCTTATCATAGTCCATGAGGTTTTCTAGAATCTGATCTCTGGTTATCTTGTTGAACTGACCTCTTGGTGTCCCATTTGCCCACTACCTGCTTCATCAAGAGTAAGGCACATATTAGTCTAAGAACAATGGTTCCTGCTATTTCTTCTCAGATATATTCTTAGCCTATTGCCTTACTTCATTACATTCTTTACTGTAACATTATTGTCAGTGATGCCTACCTTTACCACCCCTCTTATGTAACAAATGTTTCCCTGATGGCTGCATTGCAATTCTTATTCAGGTATACATAGTACTTACATTGCTTACTTATACATAGTACTTAGGTCATATAAAATACCTATGTATGTATGTATGTTTATTTATAGTACTTAGGTCATATAAAATATCTACCTATGTATGTATGTATGTATGTCTATTTCTATTGTGTTTTTATTTTCTCTGTATTTCCTAGTACAATGTAATGTATCAATGTATCACACTAAACTTAGTGATACTTGTTGCCTGAGTTTTTGGTGTAGGTTTAATAAATATTTGTAGCATGACTTAAAACTTTAGGAAGATGATCAATTTTTTATGAGGAGTTAATCTGTCATGGATTTTCATATGTTATCACTTATTAATAAAGATACATCTATCCAAATCTGGTGGTTTTCCAAGCAGTAGGATGTCTGAGATGTCTTCAGGTGAACTTTGTCCAACCTAAATGCTGTTAAAGTATCTTTTCAAATCTGAGGCTTGATTAAGAACACCTGAGCTAAATATCAGTATCAGCAGATCTTCATTTTATGCAGCTTTTCTGGGATGACATGCCATATTCTCCTGCCAGTGTTGTTGAGAAATGGATCATATGGATGTTGTTAATCCCTGTAACTGACAATGTGCAATATTTCACGATTCTCATCATCTTAGTGAGGCTCATCATGGGGTCCTTGTAAGGTCACCACTGTGATCAATATGAGCTCCTCGCCTCTTTACTACTATGCTGTTTTCTGACAGTTGTAATCTCTGACTAGAAGTGGCACATGAGCAAAATAAATAAGCAATAAAGGTTGTAGGAAAGGCCATCTTTGGTGCCCTTAAAATGGATCACCCTTTCTCCCTCTTCCTCCCTGCTTTCCACTCTCTCTCCCTTCCCACCTTCCCTTCCATTTAGTTCACTCCCTTTGCCAAAAGTAGAAATTCTTCCTTGGTTCTATAAGCTCTCCATCCCAAAGGCAGTGAGGTTTAAATTTTGGTAATGCTAGAAAGTTTTCTTTTTATTAAGACTTTATAGAAGTTTTAGTGGGATATCAAAAGCTATGTGAAGTTCAGTGCTGTTTGACTCTGGAAACCAATCAGTATTTTTATTTCTTTGGTTTTAATCAACCTAGTTTCATTACTTTTGCAACAATACTGCAGGATACTGAATAATACATATATTTTTTCTTTTCCAAATCAAGACCTATATGCTCTTCAACTGGAATGACTTGTTTTCAGAATGCTTAGAAATACATTTTATTTCTTACTGTTCTGTTCTATGCTCTATTTTGTTATAGGAAGGACATGCTATGTGGGAACATTATAAACTCAATTGTGTGAAATCTAGTTGAATCTTGGGTATTGCTGATATCTGTGTGCATAATAGATATGATAGATACTCTGTATCATTTGCTTACAAAGGTATTTCATATGCTCTTCAGTGGTTAAAGTGCTCTTTTTAATAGGTGCTGTCAGTGCTAAAGCACTCACTGCTGTCCTTCAAACGACCCAGAGCCATGGAGATGTTAAAACTCTACTTCTTGTTTTCTTTGCAGTTGCTGGTGAAAGAGGTATGATCTCTTTCTTTCTTTTTTTCTTTCTTCCTTTCTCTCTTTTTTTGTGAAATATATTTGCTACCATCTATATTTTTTTACCATGTCAAGCTCATTGTAATCTTTAGAAGCTTATATTCATCATTAATATTACCTATAATTAATATAAATATCAAAGTTGTGCCAGGACATGGTTATCAATCTCTCTTATATTGGCATTAAATAAGTATTTTAAACCAAGAGTTAATGAGTTACTTGTTAATTATGTGGTAAAAAGAGTCAAACTAATAATTGTTTTTTGTTTTGTTTTTTAGGGATATATAGATCAAGAGGGCAATCCTATGGGGTTTGCTGGACTTGTATCACATTTGCATTACCATGAACCTTCTAATTTTGTTTTTGTCAATTTTCTTGTGAGAGGTCTTTTTCATAATCTTTGTCAGCCAACTGAGAAAGGTAAGCTTGGAGTACACACACACACACACACACACACACACACACATATATATATACACACACACATATATATATATGCTCAAAAAGTAGCAATAAATTTATAGAAAGTTAGCACTTAGGAATGTTTTTATCTACAAAGAAAATATAGTTAGTATGTAGGTAATTTACAGATACCCAAAATTAGATAAAATAAAATACCTACTAATATCAACTATATGGGCAACAGGCATATTTTGTGACACCTATTGTAAAATGTCAACTTCTTGAAAGTATTAACTTCAATGACTCCTTGTCTATAGGAGTCAGAAAATATTGAATAATATA
Source organism: Xerus rutilus (assembly GCA_028644305.1). Taxonomy (NCBI): domain Eukaryota; kingdom Metazoa; phylum Chordata; class Mammalia; order Rodentia; family Sciuridae; genus Xerus; species Xerus rutilus. The sequence goes on from CM053403.1 coordinate 132,966,231, forward strand.
CAATCTTCAGAATATTTTCTTCTAGTTAAATATAATATATTCTCATCATAAAAAAAGATATAGGAAAGTAGTATGTTAAAATTAGAAAATTATCCAGAATTCTACTATCCATAGATAATCACTACTAATATTTGTGAATATTTTTCTTCTAATCATATTTTCTTTGAATGATTGTATATAATACTTAAATACCTGATATTATATTAATTGTATAATCTAGAATCTTGTTTTACTCCTAAACATATTAATTTTTGCACATGTTATATAAATTTTTAAATAATTTCCATTTAACCCAATTTTATTAAGATTTTGATTTCACATTTAAACAATAAAGCCCTTACATAGTATCCCTAAAGTAAACGTTGCCCTCTTGTAATATTTGTGCTTAATTGTTACATTTCCTAATACCTGCTGAACTCAATGCCTTTTGCATTACCTTACCTCTACATTGATTGATAAGAATACTCAAGTTGACAATAACTTAGGTCAGGCAGAAAGATAAGGCCAGGAGGCTATTTTGGGGCCAAATTTTTGAAACTCTTAGAAAGGAAGTTGGATTTTGTTTATCAGTCATTGAGTCAGAGATTTCTGAGTAGATGGGAGACACATGATGAGAATTCTGATCATCTACTAAAATAGGCCAAAGTGAGGAAAATCTAGGTAAGGAGATATGGCAGTTCATGGTTGGGATGACTAGAATCTGAACTCAGTAGGAGCAAGAATGAAAAAAAAGCAAGATGAAAACTGTTGGCAGTACAGTGATTATGTAGTACTATATTTGTCGAATGTTTACTTTTGTAAAATGAAATGTAATATAACTTTCAATTTAAACGTGAAACATAGATACATTTTCACATTTATAATAAGACATTATTTTTCACAGGCTCAAAACGTTTTTCTCAAGATGTTATGGAAAAACTAGTATTAGTATTGGCAAATCTCTTTGGAAGAAGATATCTTCCAGCAAAGTTCCAAGATGCTAACTTGAAGTTTTATCAATCAAAGGTAAAGTATATGATTCTGATAAAATGTATTAATTAAGATCATTAAATAGATGCTCTCAGAATGATTCAGCAGTAGGATTTTATTAAGACGATTTGTTTGTTTTGTAGAATAATTTGTTCTTTTTGTAATTTGTTTAATGTTTAATCCGTAATTCAAAAGTTTCCCTCTACAAATCTATTAAAAAGTTAAATGCCTTGAGTAAACAATAAGATCAAAATCTTACTCATGTTTTTCATTTGCTTGTATTAAATCATAGCATTAAGAGACTAAAATAACAGATGTGAGTGATTATACATTTAAGTAAAACAACCATCCCATTATTCAATCTGCAGTTCCCTTATGATCTTTTTACCTTGAGGTACTATAAGTTGTGAACTATAGCACATTCACTGGGAAAGCATTAGATGAGAAAGCACTAGAGACTAATCATCTAGGAAATCACTTTACTCACAGAGACCAGAATCATAGAAACTCTTTCACAATTTTATTTTATTTGCAACATTTTCTTTGGTCATGATTTCATAACATTTCAAATACTATTACTGATATAGTTCATTAGAATCTGAGAAAGCACAATATGCTGGTTTATACCAGATAACCTTAGGGAAAGGTGCTATGGAACAAAAAGAGAAGAGTTAGTCTACATCTTCTAATCCCACAATGTTGAATTACAAATCTGTGCTCTCAAGAAATATCCTCTAGATCAGTGAACACATTAGTCATTGAAATATCATCACACTTTTTAACCACATGTACATTCTTGAAAAATTAATTATTCTGTTTAAATAAACTTGTTCTTATTTAGAACTAAGTTAGCATCTCTATTCTTAAAAAGAAGGCCAAAATAAAAATACATACAATAAAAATAGGTTATGAGTAGAAACCTCTCTCTCTCTCTCTGTGTGTGTGTATGTGTATGTGTATGTGTGTGCTGTGTGTGTGTGTGTGTGTGCGTGTATGTGTGCATGCAATGATGATTAGAATTGTTTTACTTCCAAGTAAGATATACTGGATAGATGATTGTCATTTTTACTGCAACAGAGAGCTGTGAAAGCAATAATGACTATGTGAGTTAAAATTACACAGTGGCAAGAACTTTCCCCAGATGTGATAGAAACTCCAGCATAGTTTTTGTCTCAGAGAACTTGCCAAATCTGGACATGGGTTGAGGATTGAAGTTAGCATATCCAGAGGGCCTCACCAGTGAGATTAAAAAAGGACAATAAATTGCTTTATGCTTATATAGAGCTCAAGTTGCAGATTAGAAATTTTATAGACTATAATCCTATAATGAGTTTTCATCATTCTGACATACCAGCTTTGTGCTCAAAATTCCACGAGAACCATGACCTAGGACTGAAGACAAAGTAGATATATATTGAATATTATTAAAATTGCAAAACAATGACAATTCACTTTAGTCTACTTTAATGGAGGTCATTGTCCCTTTCTCTCTTGGCCACACACAAGGACAGGGAAATTTACTCTGGTGAAAGATAACATCTGAAGCCCATTAAACATTTTTATAAGTTATTTCTGATTTGAAAGCAAAACAAAAATCCTAAAAAAGTGAGTCAGTAATAATATAGTTACAATAAACAAAAAGCAAGCAACAGAAGATCCACAGATTTGGAGTTAAAATACAAGGACTTTCAGTATAACTAATATGTTGAAACCAATAGGGAAAAAAAATAGACCAAATTGGTAAAAATGATAGAGTTTCACTAGATAATTAATATATTTAAAAGTGATTAAGTGGATATTACAAAACTGAAAATACTATACTTGACTCCCACAACATATGCAGCAGAAGTCAGGATCAGTAAGTTAATATAGCTCAATTGAAAGTATCCAAGTGTACCCAGAGAGAAAAAAATAAAATAAACTCAGGTACCATAAAAGATATGTGGACCACACTGTAAGATTTAATGTGTATATAATTGGAATTCTAAAAGAAGAAGAGGAATAAACATGACACTAGAGTATTCAAAAGGTTAATGGCTGGAATTTAACAAGTTAATGAAAGACAAAAAACACACAATTTCAAAAACTTAGTCAATTTCAAAAACTGCTGAAAACCACAGAGATACAAAGTGGCATGTTTCCTTCAAAGAAGTGACAGCTAGAATGACACCTGACTTTTAACTCAAAATAATGAAAGCTAGAATCAACGGAATAATATTTTTAATGGGCTGAATAAAACAATTCCTAATTCCAAAATCTAAATATATTCTTCAAAATTAACTTGATATCTGAACTTGCTGCTGTTAGGCTTGCAATAAAAAAAAAAATCACATATTTTAGGCAGATGGAAAAAATCCAAAATTTGGAAATATAAAAATGCAGGAGAGAATCAGGAACACAGAGAAGGTAATAGTAGGAACACTGAATTAAGAGACAATAACAGATAGTACAAATAGAGAAAAAATAATGATGTAGAAAACTTAATTATAGAAATAGTTAAATTAAATATAAATGTACTAAATACACCAAGTAAAAATACTAGGATTTTCAGATTGTATTTTTATTTTAAAATAAAGCCATGTGCTTTATATGATATGCAAATATGTGTTTACAAACAATACAAGTTCATCACATTTTTTGGTATGAAATCTCAAGAAAGGTTGGAAGTAGATTGTTGAAAAAAGATATGGCAGTTAAACACTAACTGGAATACTTTAATTGCCTGAAAATTAAACAAATTAATTTCTAAATACATGTAGGACAAAAAAGTAAAGTAGAAATCATAAAATATTCTAAATTAATAATAATAAATGAATTAAACACACAAATCCTAGTAAGATATAATTAATGCAATGCTTGGAGAAAAATTTAGAGTATTAAAATCACATATTAGAAAAGAAGACAGGCTGAAAAACAGCCTAAGAAGATTGGGGAAAAACTTCTACAGTTTAGACATGAGGTGTCTGCGAAAAGTTTATGTGGGAGGGGCTGGGATTGTGGCTCAGTGGTAGAGCACTTGCCTTGCATGCGTGAGGCACTGGGTTCGTTCCTCAGCACCACATAAAAATAAATCAATAAAGATATTGTGTCTACCTACAACTAAAAAATATTTTTAAAAAAAGTTGATGTGGGAGACAATTTAGAAAGGTGAGAGATGAAATGATTGGGTTATGAGATCCTTGACCTAATCAGTGCATTAATCCACTAACAGATCAACTGGAAAACAACTGTAGGCAGGTAGGGTGTGGCTGGAGGCAACAAGTCACTGGGGGAATGTCTTTGGGGTTTATATTTTGTACCTGGCGAGTAGAGCTCTTTCTATTTCCTTATTTCCGTGTCCTGAGCTGCTTTCCTTCACCACCCCCTTCTGCCATGATGTTCTGCCTCACCTCAGGCGTAGAACAATGGAGTCAGCCATCTAGGTACTGAGATCTCTGAAACTGTGAGCACCAAACAAACTTTTCTTGCACTAAAATTGCTCTTGTCAGATCTTTTGGTCACAGTGGCACAAAAACTGACTAAAATGATAACCTAGAGTATATAGAAGGAAAGAAATGATAAAATGAGAACAGAAATAAAGTAAATTGAAAACACAGTGCACAAGAGAAATCAATAAAATCTAAGTCAGGCCTTTATAAAGAATAATAAAATTGGTTAATATTTAGCAAGTCTCAGAATAAAGGGATAAGTGCAAATATTAGGAAAGAAAGTGGAATATTACTTCAGAAAGAGAAAAAGAAGATGATGCTGACAAATCTGACTGGATAAAATGGGCAAATTTCTAGAAAAATTCTATTTCTAAAACTGACTAAGCAGGATATAATAAAATCTTAAGTGTTTGATATCTATTAGGGAAATTTAATCTACCATTTAAAAAACCGAATTGTTCCATTAAAAAATACCAGGGGTTCAGATGGTTCCCTGGTAACTTACTGTATATAAAATGTATATATGTATGTCAAAGCATGAGATTGTACACCTAAAATATGTACAATTTTTATTAAGTGTTTCTTGACAAAACTGGAAAAAAGAGAAAATCCTTAGTCTTGGGAAGCAGATAAACTAGGTTTTGATCATTAACACACACACACACACACACACACACACACACACACTCACTCACCCCAGTCTTTCACAAACTTTGTCTTGGGCTACTAAAACATATCAATGACTGGCTGACTAATGAATGGTAGAGATTTATTTTTCGCATTTCTGGAGGCTAGGAAATCCTAAATCAAGGTGTCTTGCAAGGACATAGTTTCTGGTCCAAAGACGGCTATCTTGATGCTCTGTACTCACATGGTAGAAAGGTCTCTTTATAATGGCATTAATTTCATTCATAAGTGGGGGGTACCCTCATAACTTAATTACTCCCCAACCCTCACCTCTTAATACCATTACATTGAGAGTTAGGATGGCAACATATGATTTTTTGGGGTGGAGGGAATATACAAATATTCTGCCTTTAGCACTCCTCTAGGGGATTCAGAAAAGTAGAACTAAAGGCCAGGCATGGTAGTGGCATGCCTGTAATCCCAGTGACTCAGGAGGCTGAAGCAGGAGGATCGCAAGTTTGAGGTCAACCTTAGGAACTTAGTGAGGACCTAAGCAATTTAGCGATACCCTTTTTTAAAATATAAATAAATAAATAAATAAATAAATAAATAAATAAATAAATAAACAAATAAATAGTGCTGGGGATGGGGCTCAGTGGTTAAGTGTCCTGAGTTCAATTCCAGCACTAAACCAAACCAAACAAACAAAAAAACCCAAAAAAGGAAATATTTACTCTTTCTAGGAGCAAAACTTTATACTAAAACTCAAAAAGAATGTTATAGAAAATAGATATATATTTCATGAATATAGGTAGAAAAATAATTAACAAAATATTTATATAATGAATCCAGTGAGGGTTAAAAAACCCCTCAGAACCAAGTGAGGTTTATACCAGGCATGAAAGTATGCTTTATCTTGTCAGTTGTTCTCCAAATGTGTCACCAGAGTCTTTGAAATATTTGCAAGTTTAATGTCACTTCGAGGTATGCTTCTATTTAGAAAGTAATTTCAACTGAATAGTGTCAAAGCAAACTTTTAAGAGCAAAGTGTATAGGATTTGTTTTTATAAATGCAAGTAGAAACAAAAAAATGAATTTTACCTCAATTCCACTAATGAAGGGATCCATCAATGACATTGTTGAATAAACACATTATGCTGCATAGTTGTACCTTTTTCATTCCAACAATTCGGTTTTTAAGGAAAGTATATGGATTGCTCTTAAATACACTTGACTTCTAGGTGTTCCTGGATGATCTTCCTAAGGATTTCAGTGGTGCTTTAGATGAATATAACATGCAAGTTACAAAGGATTTTGCCTGTTTTCTACTAATTGTGTCCAGATTGGCTGATATGAAACAGGAATATCAACTCCCATGCTCAAAAATTGGTAAGTATATTTTAACTGCATTGTGGAACACTTTAAGGACAAAAAATCTTGCCTAAGAATATTTTATCTCAGGATTGTGATTGTAGCTCATTGGTAGTACACTTGCCTAGAATCTGCAAGGTCCTGGGTTTGATACCTAGCACTTAAAAACAAAAAGTGTATGCACAGACACACACACACAACACACACACATAAATAGTTAAAGTACTGTACATTTTAGTATATTTTATTTTATATTGTATATACATACATATGCGCACACATATACATACATATACACACATATAATTAAAAATATTTTTAACATTTTTTAAAATATATTTTTAAATTAAAAACATGTACTTTTTAATCTCAGAAGAAGACTGGAGTCCTGGAAAGGTCAGCCTGCCTTAAAAAGGGGATTCCTTCTGTTTTCCAAAGAAGGAAACTGATTATTAGAAGTTGGAAGGGTAGTAGAGAATGAAACTAAGTAGTCATTCATAAACCATCTTGATTAAAGGCTGCCTTTGAGTCAAGCCTGGAAAATGGAGTGAGGACATCTGTGAGATGAAGAGAAACTAGAGATTAATTAATTGTCACTCTTTTTCTTGAGAAAAAATATGCTTAGTGTTCATTGAGGATAAACTCAGATTCTCTGGGTCCAAACTCTGGTTCGGTTCCTTATAGGCAGTGAGATCTGGGGCACGTGAGCTCATAATCATGCCTTAGTTTTGTCCACAGGTGTATGAAAAGAATGGCATTGTCTATCTAGTTTCAGTGAGCTTTGAATGATTAATATATGTTAATATCTTAAATAGTGCTTGGCACATTGTATACACTGTGAGTGTTTGCCTCATTTTTCTTTTCTATGACTAATAGATGGAAACATTCTAGGGGGAAATAAATGGGAGAAGGTGACAGAAATAAAGGAAAAGTTTTGTGTTTCAGGTAGTTATATACTGGTTTCATTATTCCCTAACATCCTCGATTGGAAACATTCAGGGAGGTGGAGCTTAGGGTTTGCCAGGTCCTATTAAGGTAGGAAGCAGTGTGACCAAAAGCAGACAGTTAACATCGCAGGGGAGGAGAAGTGGGAGCACATGAATATTCTGCTTCAATTGTACATGAGAGCCCAGTTTGAATATATGACTTGGAGCTTTATAAGAGCATGAATGAAAATGCATATCTTCTTGTATGCCATTCCCAAACCTACTCGTAATGGCTGATTGTATTACCCTGTCTAGAAAGATTCTAAGGCCCATTCTGAGTTCAGTGGGCTAAAGTACCAAAGTAACAATCATTTTCAGTTAAAAGAGTAAATGATATGAGCCGGGCCAGTGGTACACACCTGTAATCCCAGTGGCTCTGGAGGATGAGGCAAGAAGATCATGAGTTCAGAGCCAGCCTCAGCAACTCAGTGAGGCCCTAAGCAAATCAGTGAAACCCTGTCTCTAAATAAAACACACGTACACACATACACATACATGGCTAGGGATGTGGCTTATTAGTTAAGTGCCCCTGGGTTCAATCCATCCCCAGTATCAAAAAGAAAAAAAAAAGTAAACAGTGTAAATTCAGTTTCTTACTATGTGTTAATCAAAGTAACTAAAACCTAATGTACACTTTTTTTGTTTTTATTTTTATTTTTTGGTACTGGGGATTGAACTCAGGGGTACTCGACCACTGAGCCACATCCCCAGCCCTATTTTGTGTTTTATGTAGAGACAGGGTCTCACTGAGTTGCTTAGCGCCTCGCTGTTACTGAGGCTGGCTTTGAACGTGCGATTCTCCTGTCTCAGCCTCCCTAAGTGCTGGGATTACAGGTGTGCGCCACCGTGCCTAGCTTATAATGCACACTTTTGAAGCAGCAATGCTAACGTTAACAGCTCACACTTGTTGAATGTATCCTAACCCCAGCTGTTCCACTTACTTTGTGCAACATAGATCATTCGGTCTTCACTGTGACAGTCCCTGAGAGGCTACCCTGTAGCATGGTCTAGAGCAGGCCCACAAGGTTTGGCAATATGACTCAATTCTAAAAGCTAACCTATCACAATTCCTGATGGTCAGAGTTCACAGGTAAAGAATGTGAAGACTCCCAACTTGTGTCTCACCTGATGAACTGCAAGGAAGGAAGAACAGCGATTTCACCATTTGTTTGTCTCTCTGGGAACTTTGATGATATTTTACTTCAACCAGAAACTCCAAGCCATGTAAGTGAAGAGTGCAGTTTATTAATAAACTTCTGCAGGGCTTTACCCCATTCTCAGTGATGTCTTATAGTAGACTGCTTTTGATGCTTTTGAAGGATGCTAAATTCTGACATACAAATGATTTAGGATTGCACTTGAACTTATAAGAGCAATAATTTTGGAAAGCTTTGCTTCCTATATTTTGTATGGATGTTTCCATGTCTATTTTGAAGCATCTTGCACAGGTGAATATTTACAGAGCGTTGCTCCATGGTAATGCCCTTTGCCTTACCCAGTTCACTTTATACAATTTATTAGTCATATACAAGTTATAATCTCTTAAAACTTATTTGTTATAGTTTAATAGAACACTAAGTATGCAAACATATTTCTTTAAATAGCATTTAGATGAGTGATGAAGCATAAAACTATAATGAACACCCCTTAGAACTGAGGACTCATATGTTTCTCTTCTATTTCATTTCTTTGTCTCCCTTCTTCCCCCCTCCCCAAAGTCTCTTAAACTTTGTATTTCATTTTTCTTTTTAAAAATGTCATATTACAAAATCACTTTTTATGTGTGCTTGCTTTTAATTGTACAAAAAGTGAAGGAAGTCATAACTGGAGTTTCCTAAAAGTGGCTTTTTATTTTGCATTCCATGTTATGCCCAGATTCATTCATGTTGTGACTGGAAGCTCTATTTTATTTTTTCCACTTCATGATATTTCATAAGATGACAAAACCTGTTGCTCTATCTCCTGTTGATGATTGTTTGGTCTGTTTCTAATTTTTCTGTTACAAATAGGGTGGCTGCTGCCATTTATAGTCTCACTAGCAGTATGCTATAGGTCCCATGGACCCTGCATAGTTCACAGAAATGGGCAGACAGAAAATCCTTTTCTTGCCTTTTTCCTCTCTTTATTGTCTTTGTTCTCATCCTGCTTTCTTACCCCTTTTTTAGAACTCAATTACCAGTTTATTTTTCTCTAGTGACATACAAGCTTCTAGCTTCTTGGTCTCCTGTTTGCAAAGGTATTTCCGGTCCTGATGAGGATAGTGAATGAATTTTAAATTAGTTTTTCTTTCCTGGTCAGTCTAGTGGTGGACGGTAGAACTTGCCATCAGTCTACTGTGGAAGCAGTGATGTCATGAGTGGAGCTCATCCATTCTCCAGACTTGCTTAGGATGGCACTATCAGTGTGTGGGAAAGACACCTGCTCTTTCCCCACCAAGAGTGTGCTGGAAAAGCATTGATGAAAGGGAGTAACTACAAGGTATGATAAAATAAATCATAAACTTTATTTACACATAAATAACTAATTAAAATGTGTATTTCTTTAGGTCGTCCTATGCACAATTGGTGTCAATCACATTCAAGCCCCTGTGCTGTGGCCACAAAACTTTGACAGCCAAGGAAGAAAAATGCCACTCAATGCTTATGCACTTGATTTCTACAAGCATGGTTCCCTAGTAGGATTAGTCCAAGACAATAGGTATGTCTTCTTGTCTCCTTTTCCATCAGATGAATCAATTAAATGAATTTTTTGAGAAAAGCCCTCTTTACAGTTTCAGGTAGAGGTTAATCATGGTAAACATATCACATTTGCCTTACAGACTAATGGCAACAAATGACAAATTCTATCTTTTTAAGTGTATGTGTGTATGAAAGAGGGAGAGAGAGAGAGAGAGAGAGGGAGTAAGAGACAGTGAGAGAGAGAGAGAGACAGAGAGAGAGATACTGGGGTTTGAACCTTTGGGCACTTAACCACTGAGTCACATCCCCAGCTGTTTTTTTTTCTTTATAGTTTGAGTCAGGGTCTCACTAAGTTGCTTAGAGCCTCACTAAGTGTTTAGGGCCTTGTTAAGTTGCTGAGGCTGGCTTTGAACTCGCGATCTTCCTGCCTCAGCCTCCGGAACTTCTGAGATTATAGGCGTGTGCCACCATGCCCAACAATTCTGTACTATTGTTTGTGGTTTACCTGCAAAATCTAGGCACTTAGGCCCATCTCACTTGATGTAAACATAGACTCTAAAGATCACAATTATAGTTTTACTTCTTATGATCCTATTTATCCATTATTACATATTTTTAAACTGAAGGACAAATAAAAACAATCTCATGCTCTCTAATATCTGAGAAGAGTATACACAGAGTATGTAATCCACACATCTGAGTACTGAGTACATGACAGTTGCTTTAGCTCTTCGTTAGCGACACCATTTTCAAAAGTTGTAAGCAGGGTTATACACTTTTAAATTTATCTGGGAAGGGAGAGATTGGCACAATTCTGAATACATAGATGTGGAGATGAGCTCACCAAAGCAGGAATTCAATACACATTTTACATAAAATTTTGAATAATCCTTATTAAAGTATTTAAAAATTCTGACACTCTTCAAAAATATAGAGCATTTTTTGATTTGTAGATCTGTTTATTGTGAATAAAGTTGGTATTACATTAGCAAATAATATATTTGTACCATTAATTTTGAAAAATATTTTTTTATTGTTTAGGCTACATGAAGGGGATGCTTACCAGTGCCTGAAAGATTTTGCACTCACCATCAGATCTATCAGGTATGTTATATATTTAAATAGTGCATTCATAGTTTTCAATAATTTAATTGTAATTCAAAAAAATACTGAGGTCTTTCTATGAGCCAGATATATGGAGGTGCCATTGAGCCTCCTTACATTCTATGCATTTCAATTTCCCAGAGGGTCTGTAGAACTTCTCCTCAACACCTTGTTGAAATGTTTTCTATAATAGAATTAATTCCAAAGCCCATCTGAGATGAAGTTGCATGATTTACGTACCAACCCCAGGCACTATGCGTCAATAGGCAGTAAAATTTCAAGGCCTCACTGACCTTAGATCCTAATAGTCTCAATTATTCACCAGCAGTGTGTCAACATACTTTAGAAGGCCCCTTGGGGCTCCATCACGCCTTTAGTTTATATCCACTTGCATACTGAGTACTGTATACTCTTGAATCTCTTGTTTTACCCAGTATTTTCTCCATGCTTCATCTGACTCTGATCTCTCACTCTGGTTCTTGTTTTTATCTTTAACAAAGCTGACTAGGGAACCAAATGATAGCAAACTTTATCTGGATGTTCACACCTTTAGGCTCCATTGGCCATCTAAAGCTGCCTAGTTAGAAGACCATCTTTCTCAAGCTTCAAATCTGCATGTACTTCAATTCTTTACAGATATTCCTTTGCTCTGTCAGTTAGTTATATACATTTAATTTGCTATAAATCTCTTTATTATTGGATTTTTGCTAATCAGGTCACCATTTTTATTTCTTTAACCTAAGCCAAATCAGGTCTGTTTAAACTTTTTAAACAGAGAGTGAAAATTTGAGGATGTGATAGCAGAAGGGAATGGTCTCATTCATCTGGAGTACTCAAGACAGAGTATTCCTTGAATGGCTCAAAATGACTCAAGTTATTTTAATCTCCAGAACAGTCCAAGAAACACCAGAGATTTTGGAGCTATGTCCAGAGATGGGCTTAAGACAATTATCCATTCATGCATTCATGTAACAAGTGTTGGAGTATTATGGGTTCAAGGCACTTTAAGCATCTGAGATAGAAAGAATTATTAAATACATCCCCATTTAAAAAAAAAACTTATGTAGTGAAGGAAGCAGACTTGTAGATGTTATAAATGTAGTAAGCATTATGAGGGCAGATACAGTGTGATGAGCTCTGTTAGGATTTAGAGGACTTTAAAAGGAGTATTTATTTATCTATAGTATTTATTCATTTATCTACTCTGATGTACCTGGGATGGGCTGCAAGCCCACTATGGTGACATATAAAATATAGGACTTGTGATGAGGATGGGAGAAGATATTGAGTTGCTGTAAGCAACAGGAAATTTGGTTCTGTATCCGGAAGGGTGCTAATTGTCACATTATGGAAACTGGGCTTAGGCAGTGCATGAGCATGAGTGTGGCATGTCTATGGTTTATATATGTGGCTGTCTCCAAGTCCACAACTGTGAAAAAGTGAGAAGTGAAGGTCTGAATTAATGAAATAGAAGTAATGACACAGAAGAGTAGTTCGGGAAAGAGTTATGATGCAGAATTCAAAGAGATTGGTTTAGATTTCAGGGAGCTGGTGAAGGTGATCAAGGTTTCTATTTCAGTTAAAAATACATAGGAAACAGGGAGAAGACAATATTTGGGGATGAGAACCAAAAATAGTGAGTTAGAATGTATCCATGGCATGGGATATCTTGGGGATATCATTCAGGAGACAATGTTCAGTAGTTGGAATTATAGGTCTGTAATTGAGAAGGAAATTCAGCATTGCAGACACAGATCTGTTCATTCTCAGTGGTAGTTCAGTGAAGACACTAGGATAAAAAAAACAACTCTGGTGGCAAAAAGATGATGCAAATAATGAAGGCGAGTAGGATGTCCTGCTTTTTTCCAATCTTGGATCAGCCCAGTTGCATTTTTCATTTGTGTATCTCTTCTCCCCTTCTTGTTTCTTTTTTTTTTTTTTTTTTTTTTTGGTACCAGGGATTGAACTCAGGGGCATTCAACCACTGAGCCACATCCCCAGCCCTATTTTGTGTTTTTATGTAGAGACAGGGTCTCACTGAGTTGCTTAGCGCCTCGCTGTTGCTGAGGCTGGCTTTGAACTCGCGATTCTCCTGTCTCAGCCTCCCTAAGTGCTGGGATTACAAGCGTGAGCCACCACGCCCGGCCCCTTCTTGTTTCTTAATGCTGCTATATCAGGTTACCACAATCCAACACATATTTGCTCTGACAGTTCTGGATGCCAGAAGTTCAACATGTGCCTCACTGGGCCACATCAAAGGGTCAACATGGCTTTACTCTTTTCTGGAGTCTCTAGGAAACAGTCTATCTTGTACATTTCCCAACTTTTGGATGCTGTGGCATTCCTTGGCTCCTGGGTCCTTTCTATCTTCAAGACCAGCAGTGGTCAGTAGAGTCTCATATTGCACCACTGACACTGTCTCCTGTCTCCCTCTTCCACTCATGAGTAGCTTTGGGACTGCATAAGACCTACCTAGGCGATCCAGGGTACTCTCCTCACTTTAAGGTTAGACAATTAGCAACTTTATTTTCATCTGCTGCCTTCATTCCCCTTTGCCGTGTAACAAAACGTGCTCATTGGTTTAAGGGGATTTGGATGGGACATATTTACAGGGCCGTCATTTTTCTTATTTTCTCATATGCATAGGTAAGGAAAGAAACATTTTTTCATTCCAAAGCGGTAGATGTTTGTGGGTTTCAGTATATCCTGGGTGTAGTAGCAGAAAAAACAAAATATGACTCCACAAGATATGTATGGAAAAAAGAAACTTGTGCTGCATCATCAAAGAGAGGAAGATCAGTTTTACATGGAATTTGGTGGCTTTTCAGACACTCCTAGTATTAGAAGAACATCATGGGAATTGTCTTTGTGTGTTTGTGTGTAAGGCTTTTCTGCTAAATATTATTTCTTATCACTATTTCTCATATTTAGCCAACATTGTTGGGTCATCTGAAGGGATTTACTTACTTCTGCCCACCCAGGGAATGCCCTTATAATATGCAATGTCATTAAAATGGGTGCTATATATTTATTTTTCTATTTGCAGTGTTTCCTTGCGGGAACTATGTGAAAATGAAGATGACAATGTTGTTTTAGCATTTGAACAACTGAGTGAAACATTTTTTGAGAAGTTTAACAAAGTCTGAAAACAAAGTCTATGCAAAAACCACTTTAAAATGTTGCCATAGAAGTTTTGAGTCTTGTTTTTTATTCCTGTGGTTTTTGTCAGAAAAATATACATGAAAAAATGGAAAGCACAAGCACATGTTAAAGAGAAGCAGTCAAACCTACCACATTCAACCATGAGTGCCCTTGGACAAATCATTTTGGAAATCTGAATCTCAGTTTCTTTTTGTAGTTATATAATGCCTTATTTCTTATGTCTCAGGTATGTTGAGGATTGACTCCGAGTGTGCAAGAATTTGTATGTGACTGAAGAACAATTTTTACTCTGTGAAACCTAAAAAATATTACATTTAAATATTTTTCTCTAGCGTTTTGAACATGAATGGGTGCTGGGACGGACTTAAACTAAAAAGCTTCTTCTCAGCAAAAGAAATTATGAATGAGGTGAACAGAGAACCTACACTCTGGGAGCAAATTTTTGCCACAAGCACATCAGATAGAGCACTGATATCCAGGATATATATAGAACTCAAAAAACTTAACACC
>CM053403.1:132981565-132997902 GCA_028644305.1 Xerus rutilus
ACATCTATGAAGACTCTAATGGGGTGACTTTATCTGGTTTGCAATCAGAGAAATGGAAAAACAGAGATCTGGTTATGTACTATGACTTGAAATGCATTTAAATAAAAAAAATAAATTAAAAAAAATAAATAAATAAATAAATAAATATTTTTCTCCTCACTGTCAAGATTTGTAAAAGTGAAATATATTATAAAAGTGAAATATATTCTTACCGATTAGCATAAGTGGTAGTACATGATTTAGATATATAGCTATTGAAGTAGTACATTCTAATAAACTACTTTTTAAAATATGAATGAAATTTTTGGCATAAATTTTGTGATGCTTTAAAAGAAAAATAGCTGATGATTGCTTTATATTAATTGTATGTACATGACTGGAAAACCAAAATTAAAATAAAATGGGCTAAATCTTTTATTATTGGTTCATTGTGTGAATCATATGCATTCATCAATCCATTTTTACACACTTATACATTATATATACATATATGCATAATATATTTTATATTATATTATAAACATACAGAATAGTTTATATATAATCATTTTCTCTCCCTAGCTTCAGCCTCAGATCACAGTTCTAGAATTTATTCTAGACCATAAACTTGAACATAAAACAAAAAGTATATTCTCTCTTGCCACCTTGATGCCTTACTGACATTATTTGTAAGTACTTTACACTGGTTTTGGGAAACATCTTTTTCTCATTTTTCTGGAGATAGAATAATACTTGACTCCCTGGAACTGGCACATCATTTCATGTGCCATGTTAGAAAATTCTACTTTCTTTGGGCTAAATCCAGTTTCATTATTTAAAATAAGCACTACAACAATTTCTAAGGACAAATATCCTTAGAAAATAAGGTGGTTTCTGCTGACTCAGTCTGTATTCAAAACAATGGTGTACAATATTAATATACTGTCACACTGGTTTCTCCTTCCTGCTTGTAGTTATGAGTCTAATTGAGACATGAAGATTTTTTTTTTTTTTTGGCATATGACTAAGTCAATCTGGCTTCCTACCTTTTAGAAGATGAATAATGTTATTTATTTTTTTCGTCTGAAATCTTCTTGAAAGATGGGAATTATTCCTAACCTCTTTGAGATGGGTCTAATGGGACAGCTTCCCTTTTGATTTTTAGCAAAAATTAATCAAAATACACTCTACTGTCATGCATATCTAAAAACATCAAATAAAAATAAATTTTAAAAAGGCAAAAGGAGTGATCAGAAATGATTTCTGAGTGAGGTTAGGTGTAGGTTATTAGCAAAAGGGTGGAATAGGAGTTATTTGGTTTCATCTTCCATCAGAGAAAACCAACTAAAAACTATCCAGTAGTAAGGCTTTCACCAAGAATATCACAGAAGTCAATATGGAGGCTGTAATGATCTCTTGGGTCTCAGAGAAAAAAAAATCATGAGCAGACATTAAGGGAAACAGCTCTCTTTCACCACTACATTCCTTCCCCAAATGGGCAGGTGCTACACATGGAATAGTTCTCTGAATTCAAACAGTTTCTATGTTGGAATAAGTGAGTTTGAGGTGGACATCTGGCTTCCCCACCATCTTGGGTCTCTTCACAGTAAGTTCATAGGAAGTGCCTGCATTGGTCTGGGCAAAGACTTTTTTAAGATATGACTGTGAAAACAAACAACAAAAGCAAAATATGACAAAGGATATTATATTAAAGCCAAACTCTAAAGTTCTGTACAAGAGAGAAATAATCAACAGAATGGGAGAAAATATTTGCAAATTCTTCATTTCAAAAGAGATCAAATTCCAGAATATATAAGATACTCAAATAAATCAACAAAATAAAGCAAAACAAGAAGAACAAGCAAAACAAGAAAATCCCCAAATAATCTAACTTCAAGAAATGGAAAAAGACCGCAATAGACATTTTTCAAAAGTGGATATGCAAATGGCCAATGGGTATATGAAAAAATAGTCATCACTTGTAGGAGCACTCCCCAGACCTTCAACCCCTCCCCTCCCTCTTTCCCCATTCTATGCTGATGGAGTGTGCACCTAACACAGAGCAGTACCCCATTGGTTGTAACCTCGGGGCCATGATTGGTCCGAGGACCATTCTTAAGCTGTTACACTTCCTGGAATAAACAGATTCTGTGTCTTGCTCTGACAGAGCAGTCTTACCTACCCCTGGAGTCTGGGGTGAGTGACTCTGCAACCATCCACCCCATACCGCGGCCCGCAGGACCCCATTTCATCCTTCCTAAGGACCCCTTACTGTCGTCCCCTGGGACCCCAGCTCATCGGCAGACCCACACAAGGCACGACATAAAACAACAATCACTGTTAATCAAGGAAATAAAAATTAAATCCACAATGAGATATATCATACCAATTAGGGTGGCTATATTGAAAAGGTAAAAAATAGCAAATACTGGAGAGGATAAAAAGAATTGGGATCTCTTATACATTGTTGGTGAAAATGTAAATTAGTACAACCAGTACGGAAACCAGTATGGAAATTTTTCAAAAACTAGAAATAGAACTAACATGTGATCCAGCAATCCCAGTATTGTGTATATTCAAAGGATTAAAATAATTAGATCAAAGAGACATCTGCACTCATGTTTTCTGCAGCATTATTCATAATAACCAAGACCCAGAATCAAGCTAGGTGTCTGTTGACAAATGAAAATACATAATGAAAACAGAATGCTATTTAGACACATTCCATAACAATGGGACCAAAATCCCATCCTGGGAACTCAGGCTACTGTCTTGAAGACTCCACTGAGCTGGAAGGGAGACTAGGGGAAGGCAAAATACAATGCTACAGTTTTCCTAATGTTATGGTTTAGATATTAGGTGTCCCCCAACAGCTCATATGTGAGACAATGCAAGCATATTCAGAATGAAATGATTAGGTTGTGAGAGCCTTAATCTACAAATTAATCCCCTGATGGGATTTACTGGGCAGTAAGTGAAGGCAGGTAGGGTGTGAGTAGAGGAAGTGGGTCATTGGGGCTTTGCCTTTGAGGTATATATTTTGTATTTGGCCAGTGGAGTCTCTTTCTGCTCTCTGATATGTGAGCTGCTTCCCTCCACCACACTCTTTTGCCATTATGTTCAGTCTCACCTCGAGCCCAGAGGAATGGAGTCAGCTGTCTATGGACTGAGATCTCTGAAATTGTGAGTCCCCAAATAAACTTTTCCTCCTTAAACTTGCTCCCATCAGGACTTTTAGTCACAGCAGTGATCAAGCTGACTAAAACATTTCCTCTATTCTTCACTCAGAGTTAAAACTTTGACTTTTCTTTTTTTTTTTTTTTGGAGTCTTACAAGTTGATTCTAATAGTTTTTGTTTCACTTTTTGGGGATGTTTCTGCTAAGGGGTGGGCTCTTGCAGCTGCCTGCTCTGTTATTTTAATGGACGCGACTCATGTTTGGCACTATTTTTAATGTGTGTGGAATGTTTAACTCTGATGATATTAATGTGCTAGTGTACAAAAGCAAAGTTGTATTTTTTAGTCTAATGATTAGCCTCTCTACAGTCAACTTATAGTCAAACTAACTATAGTGAAATACTGCATGCAAAGGGCATCAATTCTCTGCTGACTTTCTATATTTGGTTTTATTGTGTTTCTGGATCAGCCAGGAATTCAATTATTGTTTACTATTTCCTTTGTTTTAGGTTGAGTGCACAGCAAAAACAATTTTATTCTCTTAAATGTTGCTTTATTTTTTTCCAAATAGTTAAATATGGAAGATGCTTTTAGTTTAATCAGAGACTTTATACTTGCTATTCAGTTTTAGGTCTAGGAAACTTTTCTGCACTTGAAGATCATATAAACAATGTAACATCATTTAAGCATAAATACCAATAAGGATAATTCAAACACTAAATTTTTCACAGAATTTCACTAGGTGATTTATGTGATGATGAAAACCATACTGTTCTGTCAGCATTTAAACAACTGAATGAGGCTTTTAACACAAATGCTTGGAAAAAAAGGAAGATGCTGGCAATATTAAACTTTACTTAAGTACTGTGTCTTTTTGTGTTTCAGGAAATGATTTACGAAGGGTTCTGTGAAGCCCACTCTTTCTCATATGACTTAGATAAGATTCAAGACTCTTGTTTTCCTACAATAATCCCTAAATACACCTTCTAAATTCTGTCTCATAAGTTAATTGATCAACACCCTTGCCACCACCCAACAACTTCCCTGGACTTTATCACACTTTAGTTGGGCTTCTTCCCTCTTGAGAGGTTCCTAAATTTGATTAACCTTCAGACTGAGCCTCTGATGAACTCCTTAGCCCTGACTCCTGAAAGCTGCCTGGTGGCATTCTCTAATTAATTTTCCTGGATCGACTGTCCCAAGTATAGATCAGCTGTCAGTAAGAATATCAATCAAAGTCATTCCCAGAGAGACAATTTATTTAATCATACTTTGTATTTATCTTACTCTCTCACCCCTGTTTCTTTCTAACCTTATTTATTCCTCTCTGTAATTGAAAAATCCCCTTTCTGACTGATTTTTGAGGTCCCTGCACATCTCCTGGTCAGAGCTTCTTCTCTGTCACAGCAGCCTCCTCTTCCTGTTGCAATCAGCTCTCCTCTCCCATCCCAGCAGCCCCTGTATGCCTATTGCAGTAGTCTTAATGAATGAAGTCTCCTTCTGAGACCCAACTTTGGATTAGCTTTAGATATGATAACAGCATGTTGTGCCTAAGGAAGAAAATGTATTATCTAGCTAACAGAGATTTCATAACTATTGAACTAATTCTAGAAAGATACCATAGTGAGGAAAGTTGTTTTTTTTTTAATATCTAAGTTCTCAACAAGAATTCTCATATTTTCTTTATGATTTTTAGTTGACAAACATAATAGGTATGCTAAATACCTCTAAGAGCAATGATCATTTTTGGCTTGAAATGCTGATTGTTATTTTTTTTAAAGAAAGAGAAACCAAGCCCAATTTAAAATGACATCATACTTTTACCACAGCAGTAAACTGCGATCTTGACAGTGATCTCAAAAGTCTAATTATTCTTTACTGTTGCATGTTTTGCCCTTTGTTCTCCATGTCCCATTTCATGCCAGGTTCCGTGTATACTTTTGCTCCCTGAGACCAGCAGAAGCATATCCACAGGGAATGAGCCATAGGCTATTGAAAATTATTCCATGCACAGTAATAAGTTCTGTTGTCCCCACAGGTTCATCTAGATTCACGGCCTTGCCTACATCACTACTACCACTTTCTATGGTATTGGACTTGGGTTTACTTTGTTTGGACTGGTAGTCCTCTGTGCTAGACCTACCCATACCTGCCTCTGCTTTCAATCTTGGCAAGACTGCCACATCAGTGAGATTCTCCCCAGTATCTGATCTCAGTGAATATTCTGTCTTTTTTTAACTCCTAATTTAATGTATTTTGGGAGACAAAAGGAACTAGGCTCTATTGATAGCATAAATCATATCATAATTTCCCAAAGTCTTTGGTGTTAAGAAGTGAAGACAGTGAGCATTAACTTTTCTGGCATTGCTTATGCCAATAGTTGATTAAGTACTGATTCAAAAACAAGAAAAAAATAGCTAGAGATAAATTGCCTTTATCAGAGTATCTGTAAATACAACCAAAATATTCACACACACACACATGTACCCTCCACTTCACACTCTTTGCATGTAAGTCTACATATAAATTTTTTATACATCAAATCCATTTAAGCACGTATCTTAGTGCATTGTACTGTTTTATATCTTTATTTTCTTTTACAGCCTGCTTTAGGTGCTCATTTTAGCTTAGTTGAATTTGCACAAGATTCTAGAAAATTCCTCGAAGGAGAATGGTGACAATACTGCATTTCCATTGATCCCCTCAAACATGCCTTGGACAATTCTTGTTGTAGCATGTTGACAGTTCACCCTTGAATAAAATTTATTCCAATATAATATTTTTTCTTATTCCATCATACATAGTTTATTAATTATTGATTGATACAGATGCCAATACAGGATCATATATTTCCAGTAATAGGTTATTTTTGGCTTATAATAATTTTAAAGATAGAAAAGAAATATGATTCTATGGTTTTGTTATAGTGCTAATAATAATGAATTTAGCAGAAAGTCTGTCTTTTGATGTGCTTATTAAAGGGAATGCAGAGTTCTTCAATTCCTTCCCTTCCTTCTCTTTATTTTAGTAGTCTTCCAAGTCACCAGCACAGATAGCAAGCAATGCTTTCTCATAATGCCCTGAAGCAAAATTCTGTAAAGAAAAGCACATAATGTATATAAAATAAGATCTCATAGTAGTTCTAAAAAGAATTGTCATTCTTTTAAATTGCAGTATGAAAGACCCATGGACTATCCCAATATTTCCAAAATTATTTATTCTTTAATCTAAAAATTTAATATTTCCTTAGAACTATTCTCAGTGAAAGGTAGTGAAAAATTATAACATGGTTGTAGTCAATAGTATTTGGCTTCTATAAAGTCAGTAGAACCCTAATGTGCATTTGTAAGTACAATGAACTTATATTAAAATGAAATCTTAATTTAGAAAGAGGTGCTCTAATATTGTTATTATTATAGATCAGTGTAGAGTCTGGAGAGCAAATGGTAATGTGTTTCAAAAGATTTAAAAATATTTATACTAATTAATGCTGTAATTTTAGCTCAAGAAACAGATTTTTAGGAATCTCTTATCAATTGATGAACACAGAGATTTATGCTAAGACTATATACAAAATACTATTATATATAGTAGTGAAAACTGAAAAACCATGTGTATAATAATGTAAAGTAGTTTTTGTATTTTATATTTTATACAACAGGATGCTATGATTCAAAAAAAAAATTCTCCCTTTTGGTAGCAAAACATTATTTGTTTATTTTAGAAAAAAGATTGAAACTACTATCTTAGTCCATTGGCTGCTATAACAAACTTCCATAAAGTGGGTTGCTTATAAATAACAGGTCTTTATTTCTCACAGTTCTGGAGGCTGGGAAATCTAAGATCTAGGTGCCAGCAGATTTTGTGTCTGCCTGCTTCTCATAGAATGGCTTTTTCTCATTCTCACCTCCCATGGAGGAAGGGATAGAGGTGCTTTACTGTGTCTATTTTATGAGGACACTAATTCCAACCCTGGGCTTACCCTCACTACTTAACTCCCAAAGGCCCAACCTCCTGATGCCATCACTGTGAGGAGACAAACATTCTGACCATAGAAACACCTACAATAATATTTCATTACTGGTTATCTGTGGTAGAGAATTAGGGCGATTTTTATTTTTGATTTTTCATAGTTTCAAAATTTTCCAAAATAAAAAAATAAGTAATATTATAAAATTGAACTTGGTTAAAAATCAGCTGTTAATGTTCCTTTATGCAAAATTGTGTCATTATGATTCACTGTTTTAAATGCACATAATAAAGTTTTATTAATTAGCTGTAAATATTAGTAGACTTCTAGATGGCTCTGCTTAATTACAAGAAGTGTATAAGATCTAGTTTATTGCTGGGTATTGTGGCGGACGCCTGTAATCCCAGCACTTAGGGAGGCTGAGACAGGAGAATGGCGAGTTCAAAGCCAGCCTCAGCAACGGCGAGGCACTAAGCAACTCAGTGAGACCTTGTCTCTATATAAAACACAAAATAGGGCTGGGGATGTGGCTCAGTGGTCAAGTTCCTCTGAATTCAATTCCTGGTGCCAAAAAAAAAAAAAATCTAGTTTATTCATCTAAAAATTGAGTGATATATATTTCTCAATGGAAAATGTTTATCATCACTGAAAGAGTTTAGCATTTTGAAGGTGGACATGAGAGTTTTATCAAAGATAAAGTAATAAGATTTCTTTTAACGGCTCCATCAACTTCTAAGAACTACTTTGTCTATTATGGGCTTATCAGGTCTTCTAGATTTTTGTGGTTTCTTGATCTTTGGGTTGCTGAATTGTTTCTGGATCACTCTGTCAACAAACTAAAAAGTTGTTTCTTGCTATTGGAAATTTCAGTTGAAAACAATGTGAACCAGGTAACGGTGCTTATCTATGTGCAAAATATAAATGAAGATAGATTCTCAGGTCCCTGTGCTGGGTCTGATTCTTTGCTATACCATCTTGAAGCCATTTTATTTTTCACTGGGCCCCTCAAATTAGATAGATGGTCCCACATACTCTGATAGTTCTTTGCTAGGTTTTACAAAAAACCCAGGGTAAAGTTTAGAAGAATCAGAATGAAGCAATTGCTTGTTTACTTCTGAATCATTGTTCTTTGCCTTTTAAAGGCTAAAAGGATAAAGTTGTGCAGATTTTCACATAAGTAGTAATGTTAAATTCCTCCTGATTACAGTTGATGGTATTTGACTGGCTGCTTTGCCTTCCACAGTGACGTGAGAGGAGAGCTGAACAGATGTAAGAATCTTCTTTATGATTATGGGGTCCTGGCCCAAGATACAATTTTCTGGATCCTGAGCATACCTCAGAATTTATCTCTTGAAGCACAATTATAGGGAATGAATATTTTACATGACGATGTCAATGATTTTGCTTAAAATAAAGACAAAAAAGTACTGTCATCAAGGTAAAGGGATCTTCTTTGGCACCTATTCACATATTAAAGGCTGTCTAAAGTGTGAAAGTAGATAATCCCGTCAGAATACTTAACTTTTTAGACTGTAAATGAAGTTATTGAAATGAAAGCTTTTATATCAGTTTTAAAAAGGATAAAATATTGGCCAAAATAAATCACAAGTAGGAGACTTACTTTGATATCATGAAATAGGGATTTTCCATATCTCTCTTTGTATCGTTTCCTTATGGTTAGCAGGTCTATTTCACTTCTGGCAATTAGAATCCTGATTACTGTTTTATTATGAAAACCAAAGTCCTAAAAGATTCAAAAAAGGGAGGGGGCAAGAAAACAGTGCCTTAAAGTCAGCATGTCCAACGTGCACTCATCTCTTTCTGCAGCAATTTACTCTTTGACCTGTGTTCCTTAAACTGTCCCTGCAGCCTCCATGTCAGAGCCTGAGAGCTACCCTGTGACTTCACTCTCCTCCCCCTGTTCTCACAATGAGTCACTCTCTTCCATCTGTCTTCCTTAACTTAAACCCCAGGGTCGTGCCCTTGACTCTGCCCCTCATCTCTCCCCTCCCCCGCCCTCTTCAGTAGTTCCTGCTTTTCCATCTTATCAGTCTTCACACTGTCTCCTTCACCCTGCAGGGTGAACCACACATCTGATTATGGGTCATCCTAGGTGAACTTTCTTCCCTGTGGGGTACATTCTGCACTCAGGTGAACCTCGGCCAGTCTGAGACAGCAATTGCATTTTCACTATTGAAATATTGTAAAACTAAGAATTCCAGGTACTTGACATATTTGCTGATGGAAATTCAAATACTGAAAAAAAATAAAATAAAATCCATAATTGCACTAGCCCCAGAAACACTGAAGGGGGGAGCATGGGGGTGGTAGATTTTTTTTTTTCAAATGGAGTAATGATGACATCTGGTGGCCACTAAGTGTAATCTAATTTTTGATGTCAATGTTTTAGATGTAGATCTAACAAATTTTTTTAAAATAATTAGAGGTGATTAAGATGAATATTTAACAAAATTTCCTGTTTTAATTTGTGCTCAGAGTGCTTGGAGGAAAACATAGAAGGCTTCTTTGATTAAAGGTGGTGAAGAGAGTTTTTTGACACTTGAGGTCCTCATGTATGAAAAAAAAGATTACTAGAATACAAGCCCTTCCTCTTTACCTCCAAACCATTTGTGAATACAGATACCTTCTTTCATCTCTGGTAACACAGAGAGAAAATACATAGTTTTTATTTATTATTGAAATAAGTGTCCCTGAATTTGAGCATAGTCAGACTGAGAGTAATTGCTTCTACTTTTCCAGGATCATTCACAAGTAAGGCTTTATTCTGTTTTTGTAATGGTTGGTTCTTTGAGAATGGGACTGCTGAAGTCATCTTGCAAATACCTTCATTTTAATCCAATCAACTTTTTCTCCTTGGAAACAGTAAGAGAGAAGCAGAGGGCTGTGAGCATTGATCTTTCATTTGGGTTCTGAGCTGGCATAGATTCTCCTCATGCATAAGTAAAACAAATTTTAAGCATGAGATACATAGTTAAATATTCTTGTTATGAACATATTTTTCCTGCGCATTGACTTTTTCCAAGAAGTTGGCCTGTAAAAATTACTTTGAAGATAAAACACTCTGATTATTAAACTTACTATAATATTGTCCTGTTTTTAATAATTTTCATCAAGTTTTCAAGGCTGTGAAATATGTAGAGTGACATATGAGATGCTTTCTTTTTTGAAATATGCCTCGTGTACATTATGGATAAAACGTACACTACCTGATGCACTTCAGTGTTATTTTCCTTAAATATGACGGCTCCAAAGGATGTGTGATTGGATGTCACATCAAATCATGAAAACATTCCCATTAAATTACAAAAATAGCTTTAGAGTTTATTGTTTGCTAGTTATCTCTGAGTAATTTTTGAAAAATAATACTTTATACTTTAAAATAATCACTGACATTATTTTGTGTTTTTAAACTTCAAAATTACAACTTTTTTGCTGAGAGTTTATAATGTTTTAACATTTTGTGCTTGATGTCATATGTTTTATACCCATTGTAAGTATGAGGTATGGGTCTATGGATATATGCAAAAGCATTTGGATTTACCAGTTTATTTAAATGCCAAGAGCCTCTAAAGCACATGAGGGAGATAGACCCTGATGAATAGTATTTCTTAGGTATCTAAATTTGATGTGGAAAGCAGAAATTATTTTGATTCGATGGGTCTTCCTTTTGGTGTATAACACATTATTTTCACTTGGGCATATTTCTTTAAAACGTATATATTTAAATACAAGGGAAAATGTGAGTCAGTATTTAAATAATGGAAGTAAAATCAAGAAAAAAATAGATACTATATCAGGAGAAATTTTTTAAATAGGTCTTACTATTAATTTTTTTAAAATTAATTAATTTTTAATTAATTAAAAATTAATTTAAAATTAATTATTATTAATTAAACTAATTATTAATTTTTTAAACAGGTCTTACTTACATGGATCGCACTATATAATCTATAAGCAAAATAGGCTGGCTTGTCTCGAACACAGAGGACTGGGAGAAATTAGAAGAGAAATGTTAGTGGAGAGACATGATTTCTCAAGAATTCAAGAAACAAGGTGAACAGGCATTTTTCATGTTAAAAATCTTCATATTGTGTTATAGTATGAACGCAGAATAATGGCAATGTTATAGCTCATCCAAAAATATACAGCAACAATATTCTAATGATCCATTTAGATTTTCATTTTGTCTATCTCTTGGAACTGTCAGCTCCTTCCTCTAACCTATTAAGAAACATTTATCTTCTTCATCTGAAAATTAAGTTGCGCTTCAAAAAGCACAAGGTTATCACCACTATTATAGATTTTTATTATTGACGGATTTAATGTAACAAAGATCACATGTGATTCATTTGGAAGGCTCTGCGTTTAGATGAGTTTTCAAAGTAATTTACAGTTTTAGTCCACGTGGTTTCTCCTTAAGAGGCTTCATTCATATCCCTTACAGATTCATGAGTAGATCTGAAGGCTTGTAAGGAGAAACTGTAAGGATGATAACAGGCCTGGCCAGTTTACATGTCATCAAATCAAAATGGCCATGGTTTTGGATGACCTAGAGCCTGAGCAACAGTTGTTCCTGATGAATGTGAGCTGTTGATTTTAGCCATTCAGTAGTATTTATTTGAATAATAGATTAATACATAAATGAGACTATATCTTCTAGCCAAAATAAAACCATTAAAACAATCTAGTTCAAGTAATTGTTTTAGATTGTGAGAACATAACCTTATCTTTTTCTTATTTTTACTATGAAGAAAAGTGAATCTGATAATCACTTTTATCCTCCCTGAAATGCTAGGAATGGCATTCAGGACTTCATGCATGCCAGGCAAACACTGTCCCACTGAGCTACACCCACAGCCCTTTGTGATCTCCCTGGAGTGGTTGCTAGGTAGTGCCATGGCTGGGTGTGGGGACTTACGTTCATTTTATTGTTGGATACTATTCATCTGCAGTGCCTAAATCAGGGACTTGAGGAGCAGGTGCTCCATCAGTGTTCACTGGTTGAATGGATGAGTCTGTTAGTCTGTTTTCTGGATTTCTAATGTCCACTCCTCTCTTCTACCCACTGTTTCATGACAGTGGTCTACAGTGGAAAGTGAGCTCTTGAGTTTCTGCTGACCTGAGTTCTAGTCATAACTTTGTTAATTAGCTGATAAACTCTGGAGCAGTCACTGAACTTGTTTGTAAAATGAGGGGTTTTGAAGTGATATATGAGCATATAATTTTCCTGAGAATTATGTACCTTATTCTCAAAAAAATACATCGACATATATCATTATATCATATCCGATTTTAGGGGTTTTCATAGAAATTGCCAAACCTTTTTCACTTTACTAAATGAACCGTAAAAATTATATTCTATCTTTTTTCCCATGACTGTGTATGTCTATATCATTCTAGGAATGGAAAATCACAATATTCATTTATTCAACAATTATCTAAGTGATCATTAGATAAATACCTACTGGGGGGATATGTCACAATGACTTTTCATTTGTAGTGGAGGGATTGGGTGTTTCAAGTTAAAGTGTAGCACAAGATAAATTATGAATAGTTCCACAAATGTAGTTTTACAAATGACTGCCACTGCTTTTTCTTCTATGGGTATCTCTTTCCTTAAGAAGGCCTGGGAGGTAGGTCTCTCTCACAGTAATCTAAAGAAATCGCTACTGAGTAACAACTTGATAAATCTCTTTTATGGCAGGATTGACTCCTAAAGGCAAATTACTGGAGATGGTCTTTTTCTCTCTTACACATCCATGCCCCAAAACACAAACAAACAAAAATATCCCCCCCAAACAAAAGAACAACAACAACAAAACCTTTTTCTTCTTGAGGAAAAGGAAGAAACCACATTGCTAGAATTCTGCTCTTGAACAAAGGAATGGAAGTCAATAAATACAAAATAGACTTGACAGTATGAAAACATCATTCCTGAGAGAAAGCATCAGATAATTCTGATTCCCAGTATGAAATCTGAACCAGCCATTAGGGGAAGTGCCCATTTATTAATGCCATTAGGCTACCAGCTTAGATCACTGTATCAGTAGCTGATATGCTTTTTTTCTACAGAGTTCACAACCCTTTTAAATAATTGCATTCAGGGGAAAATGACTCAATAAAGAGCTTACTACTCATGCACCTTTAATTCAGTCAGAGCCAGTCAGTATTTATTGTGAAATAAAAGGTCTGCTGTGCACACAATAAATTATTACTTACCAATTGCCACTAGCAGCTCCTTAAAGTATCCATCATAACAATCATTAATGGCATCTACCATGTCTTGCCCAGAAATATTTTGAAATTCCTGGAAAACTTCAACAAATTGATGTAATTCAAAGGAAATTTTGTAAATATTATAAACTTAAATACAGATGTTGATTATATTGCTATACATAGTAAAGATATTTTCCTTAAAATAATTGAAAATACTACCATCAGCAGTATTGATTCCTAAGCTTTGAAACAAATACAAATACTCTTAAGTTAGTGGAGTAAGCATAAATCTTGGACTTCAAAGACCTGCTTTTTGCTCTGTCCTCCTGGGGATCAACTGCCATTTCTAGTAGGACTCACTGACACACTGCTGATTTAAATTCAGAGGAAACACAAGACCAGACATTATTTATGAGCCATTTGTTTAGGACATACATAGAAATCAATCAGACTTATTTCAAGAGCAAACTTTCTGCTAGAGCTTAACTATGAAAAGTTATTATAAAAATCCTCTGAGTGATGATTAGAACATAAGATCTATAAAGAATATTCTGAGAAATATGAAATCACCTTTAGGTTATCATTATTAGCAATATTAGGCTCAATTAAGCTTCTTATTCAAGAGCTTACTTATTTGGTTTTATCCCAAGTAACTTTTCATTCTCCATTTTTTTTTACATAAATTAGAAACAAGGATGTGTCTTCTTATTGTTATTTGCATGTCTGATTGACATTTTAAAATATATAGAAGGGAGTTGAATTGGATAGACCATCTTTTAAATTTTTTTATTATCTTTTGTGTTTTATATAAATTTTTTTTTAATAGGGGAAAAAGAAAGGTGCAACAGCTTGGAGAAATTGAAACAAAGTGCAAATGGATATGGATTACCTCTAAGACCGACCAATATGTACTACCTTTATTGAAGAAATCATGATGTCAATAATGACCTTGACTCATGATGGGCTAATTAAATTATGTTCACTAGATACTTTTCAAGACAACATATAGACAACATACCTAGTAGAAAATAGCTAATATATCTTTAAAACAGTGATAATTTTAAAGAGATTCAGTATGTGGAAGTTATAAAATTCATTTATTAGAAAAATAATTTTTTTTGCAGGGAAAACTTTTTTCTTACTAATACAATTAAATGAGGCATGTATGTATAATTTATAATCCAAAATCAGTGCCTTTGAGATAACCAACTTTCCTCTATTTCTATCCAATGTTCTCTCTCTTTTTTTGCTTAAGTACTTTCTTTTTATTATATAATCAGATAAGTAGCTGGAGAGAAGCCTGATTTCTAATTACCCAGCCACAGCTGCTGGTAGCTCTTGTTGCACAAGATCATCTGTAGCATGGTTTTATGTTCCCCTGTTTTCTGCTGACAAGCTTCCCACAGGACCTGAAACATACAGCCAGGAAGAAGCATCAGAATCAGCTCAGAGGATCTGAACAAAGGTTCTTTAGAGCCTGTTGGAGAGCTGGTTCTAGTTACCATTGCATCCTGAGCAGCCATAGCAGGGTCTGTGTATCCCTCTTCCCTGGTTCCCTGTAAAGTAAACATAGGGTTTCTTTTAAATGTCCCTAATCAACAATCCATGTGGTATTATTGAATCAAAAAATCCTTGAACCACTGAACCCTTTGGTAATTCCTGAGGAAGTTCTAAAGTTACCTGGAATAAGACTGTCTCTATTTCTTGAATACTTTTTGAAATACTTTATAGGCTTTTTAAAAGGGTGCTGTGAGCCGGGCATGGTGGCGCAAGCCTGAAATCCCAGTACTTAGGGAGGCTGAGACAGGAGAATCGCCAGTTCAAAGCCAGCCTCAGTGATGGTGAGGTGCCAAGCAACTCAGTGAGACCCTGTCTCTACATAAAACACAAAACAGTGCTGGGGATGTGGCTCAGTGGTCGAGTACCCCTGAGTTCAATCTCCAGTACCAAAAAGAAAAAAAAAAAAAAGGGTGCTGTGATTTGGATATGGGGCATCTCCTAAAAGCTCCAGTTTTCATAGAGGAATATTCAAAAGTGAAATGATTGGACTATGAGAGATGTAACCTAACCAGTCCATCCTAGGTTGAATGGACTGACTGGGTGGCGAAGCAGGTGCGGTGTGTCAGAGGAGGTGGGTTACTGAGGGTGTGCCCTGGAAGGGTTCTTTTTCCCTGTGCCCTTTTCCCTCTTCCCTCCTACTCTCTGCTTCCTGGCTGCCATCGGGTGAGCATCTTTTCTTGGCCTTGCCCTTCAACCATGATGTTTTACCTCACCTTGGGCTCAGAGCAATGAAGTCAGCTTGTCTGCAGACTGAGACCTCTGACACCCTGAGCCTCAGAATAAACTTTTCCTCTTCTGAGTAGTTCTTGTCAGGAATTTTAGTCACAGTGACAAAAAGCTGACTAACACAAAGGGAAATTCATTTTTTTTCTTTTGCAACAATGGTGGTCTTTGAAAGGCACTGAGGTACTTTTCAGTTTTCCAATTCTCTACAGAATTTTCTCCCCCATTAAACTGAGAATCCACTGCCTGGCCATGGGTGGCAAGGGTGCGATTTAACATTGTTAGAGTGAAAATGCAGAGAAAGAGTCAGCATTTGGCTTGTAAAATAAGATTTATGTAACAACAAAATAGTCCTGAAATCCAGATTTTGTGGAGAAGAATATTTTGTAAATTTGTTTACTGCCTTTTATCATATAGATAACAGATGTTGTCTACATGACCATTTCAAACAGAAGGAAGGAGAGCTAACCAACGCAAGACACACTGGTCTCCAAAGAGTATTCACACATGAGGAAGGAAAGAAGTAGAGAGAGCATATGATCGGAGTTTATTCAACCTTTCCTTTGGGGTCAAGATGCGGCAGAGAAGCTTTATTAAAAATCCTCCTGAACGAACACATTGGGTACAGTGGCTTCTGCCCCTAGATCAATTTCTAGGACTCTGGGAATAGCTACAAAGGTCAGTGAGACAGC
>CM053403.1:132998402-133019084 GCA_028644305.1 Xerus rutilus
GATGATCATACTTAAGCATTGTCCATCTCTCCTCCTCCTTTCTTTCTTTCTTTATAAAAATGGATGGGGGCTGAGGTTGTGGCTCAGTGGCAGAGTGCTTGCGTCCCACATGTGAGGCACTGGATTTGATCCCCAGCACCACATAAAAATGAGTAAAACAAAAATAAAGACATTGTATCCCTGTATAACTAAAAAATATTCTTTTAAAAAATGAATGGTTTTGTAGACTGAATGCAAAGATAAAAATTATGTAGAATACATACATACACTTAGGCATTTCTCACTCTTTTTCTTTCTCCCTGTCTCTGTCAAAATAGATGATCTTGGAGGTAGTCTAGATCTCACATTTGCAATTTTCTGGCTTTTTATCCCTGAGAAGAGGAGTCAAAGTTTTTGAGCCTCAATATTTTGAAAAATGAGAATGGCAATACTTTCCTTGAAGATTTTGAGGATTAATAATAATATAAGTCAAACCACCAAGTAGAAATCTAATACCTCCAAGAAGAATTTTCAAACTTTGTACAGTAAATGATATTCTTATAGAAGAATTTGATGAGTATAAAATTAGACAAATTATACAAAGCTCCTACTGTAATACAGGAGCTTTCTTGTGTAGGTATTCAAATGATAATAATAATTTTTCTATATAAAACGTAATGTTATCTAGGTATGGATTTTATGGATATATTATATCTATATGTTGTATTATTTTTAATATTGCTATGATTAACATGTTTCTGCCAGTCAATGAATATGGTAGCAATATGAGAAGCTATGAAAAGGATCAAAAAGGAAATAGGAGTAAAGTTAACATAGATTTCAAAAGGAATCTATAACAAATAAAATGATACTGTATAAAAAGGGAGGCATTAGTTGGTAGCAAAACAGGACAAAATCAGCAAACAGTTTCTTTAGCAAAATTAGGGAAATACAGTCTGAAGAGGTAATTTTGTTTTAGTAGGAAAGTTTTGAGTTCTAGGGTCTAGGTATGCGTAGGTTTGGATCCTGACTTGGATTAAACTCTGTTAACATTCTGTCCTCCATTCTAAGAAGGATACTATAATAATATCTTCCTGCAATATGATTTATATCTGACTAATTAATAAATCAAAATGCTTCCAAGTTTTCAGCAACCAGTTAAGTCTCCATATCAGTAAATGGTCTTATAGTCAAGCAAATGAATAAGAAACACCTATTACATCAAAGATAAATTTATCTTTGTAATGTAATAAGCACACTTAAGCTACATCATTGGGCATCACTTAACTCCATACTTCTATAAAGTAATTTAAAAATATTACATATGCTTATTTCTAACAGAAACTTTTCCACCTTTCTTCTTGATTGATGGGTTTAAATTTTCTATATTTTGTAACTGACAGTAATGAACTACTTGGTGTCTCTCAAAAATGGTACTATTTTTATATCAAATGTATTTTTCAAATGTTGTCTCTGCTGAATCAGAACTGCTGAGTAGAGGGTCAAGTAGTCTAAGTAACCCAGTCAATAATTTTTTCCATTGTGAAATAAGAACTTCTTGTCTTATGGAATAGCTTGCCTCTTCCTTGATAATACCAGACCCAAAATGAAGATTAAATCAAAGAAGCTGGTCTTAGATATTGGTCTCTTTAATTCCAAACACTAATCACTTGCTGATACAATGATAATAATAATACATAATATCTTGTGTTTGTGTGTGTGTGTGGAGAAAGAGAGGGAAAGTGAGAGAAAAAGAGAGAGAGAGAGAGAATCAAAGAACTTGGCCCTAGATATTGGCCTTTTTAATGCCAAAATCTAATCACTTGCAATATACAAATAGTAATATATATAATATCTTGTGTTTGTGTGTGTGTGTGGAGGAGGGGAGGGAGGGAGGAAATTGCTTTCAAATACAACATTTATGATGTAAAACCATTTTACTATTTACATTTGCTGAGGTTATACATAAAGTATAATATTCCTCTCTAAGATATTTAATATAAAACATTTAAAATGAATTTTTAGGTGTGCTCAAATTTAACTTTTCAACTTTCTTTTTTTTTTTTATACTTTATTTTTTTTCCTCAAAAGTTGCATTTTAATACATGTTATCAAACATAACAGAAAAAAACAAATTTTCAGAAGCTGTACACACTATTCACTGAAAACATTTGTTGAGGCAAATAGAAAAAAAATTGTTACAATCATAATTTTTCTAATTTTGCACAGAATTATAAGCAGATTACACTCTTCATATTAAACATCTTTATATGCACTTTCAATGAACAGTATATATATATATATATATTTGTATATATTTTTTATCAACCATCTTTACTATACCCATTCCCCTTTCCTGCATATTTATTTATTTGCTCTAGAAGTATGGCAAATGATTATATTTCCTAAAAATTTTGCTGACATGGGAACTTAAATCTTTGAAATATAATTTATATATTCTTTAAATGTTTCTTCATAAATTGACATAAATATTGATTATGTAGTGTATAATATGATTATTTTTAAAGTATTGTGCTCAAATAAATAGAGAAAAAACTATAGTATTGTACAAATTGAATCATTTACCATGCTGGTTTAAATTACTTGATCCCTTTTGTTTCTCTGTAGTGAAATGTAATTGTCTCACAATTAGTAAAACAATACTCATAACTTTCAACTGAAAAATGAGATCTTGGCTCTCAAGTGAAATTAATCGTTAAACCAATAGTGATGGAGAGTAGTCACATTTGAATCCCTCATTCAATATTTGTCTTGAAAAATAAGCTACCTAATTAAAATTTTCTAGAAATTAGCACTTTGAGAATGAGTAAACAAAAAGATTTTTTGTGTCAAAGTTTAAAGAAATAAATAATGCTATGTTTTTTATATAAACTCTTCCTGAAAAGTTTCTTTTATAACATAGACTTAAAAAAATCAACACACATGTATGAATTCTGAAGCCATATAAAATAGGTATTTTTTCAAATTATCTATATAACTATGTTGGCTCTTCAGAATTTAGTAAACTATCAGATTTGTTAGGTTGGAATGATTCAGACAAGAAAAAAATAAAATTACTTAATTAAAATAATCTAGATAATCTAAAGAGATAGTGGATGTAAAATAAAAATAGTCATCAAAATTATTTTAATTTTTCATAGACACAAATAAATATGGAGACAAAATCTTATAACTTAAGTCAGAAATCTGAGTCAGGTTACTTAAGAAAGTAGAAGCTACTCAATTGCCTCTATGGGATAATGCATTTAAGATTTAATAATATTAACTCCATTTAATAGTTATATTAAGCATCTACTAATTACAGCTTTAGTGAAAACAAATGAAAACATTAATATTTCCTGTTGAAAATGTCAAGTAATGCATAAAATTTTAAAAATAAGGGTTAAATTATAAAGACTGAAAAATTTTGCAGAAATAACAATTATACTTACATAGTCCCCACAAAACATTTTGATGATAATGAATAGCTTCAGTGTAGATCACAAAATTCTAGTAAGTAATCAATTGTATAGAGTAGTTGCACTGTGAAGCCAGAAAGAATTGAGGTTCACTTTTGAATCAAAGCGAAAAACATCCAGTTGTTCACCTTAGTCTCTCAGACAGAAAAAGTAGGGTCAATAATGGACAGAGTATGACTCAAGATACAGCATTTATACTTAGTTATCAATCATAGGTAAATAGGCAGAATTATTGCACAAAATAAATAGAACCATTAGCCTGACCCTTGGTTGGGTGTTGATTAAGAGGAATAAATTAGCTGAACAATGAAAGAAATGTAAACTTTCGCAAATGTTAATGACTCATGGAAAGGTAAGTTGATTATCTCCAAAGTTAATAATTTATTTTCTGTTTAATGACTGTTAAAATCCCAAATCTTTTAGTACTTCAGCCCTAGTTTTGTATTTCTAGATTCTGTGGGAATCTATACTATCTCTCTCTTTCTCTCTCTCTGTATGTGTGATATATATATATATATATCAACTACATAATTAAAATTTTCTAGAAATTAGCACTTTGAGAATGAGTAAACAAAAAGGTTTTTTTTGTGTCAAAGTTTAAAGAAATAAATAATGCTATGTTTTTATATAAACTTTTATATATATATATATATATCAACTACAGTGTGTATCTGTTGTTCTCATGTTAAAACAGCATCATTAGGATAGATGTGATTGCCCAGCAATAAAAGTCTTTGGAGAAACATTCACCATCATTTTTCACACTTCATTTTCCAGTATATTGTTTTAATATTTTATTACATCTTATGGAAACAAATGTAAAAATAAATTGTAAAAGTCCAATATTGTATCAAGAGCTGTCTATCCTCATAAGTCTCATATGTCATTCTAAAAACAGCAAAATTGATTTATATTAAATTATTTTCCTTCTACTTGCCAATTAGTGAGCAATACAGTATTCACTTATTCTATAAAAATTTTTAAAAGATTTTGAAGAATTAGAGATAAACAACTCTTGATTGTAAAAAGAGAATATTGCAAAATAAGTATCAATTAATCAACAATCATAATTCTGAAGCCAGAATTAGATAGGCAGTCAGTGTAGATAGGTAAATTGAGTCAGGTAGGATCAAGAAGGCCAATTTGAGTCTGGGAAATTGAAGAGGTATTGAAATGCTAGTGCCTTTAGAGTTCTTCCTCCACCCTTTTCAGGATAACTTGCCCCTGCTCCAACCTGTTGCTAAGGTAATCTGTCCCAGGGATTATCCCTCCCTACAGAGAGTTGTTAAATATGCCCCCCTTCCTGCCCAAATCACTCTCCCTGTCCATCTGCTTTTCACATTTTTGGCCATCCCCTTGAGCATCTCCTGGACCTGGTCATATAGGCAGGAAGGAGAGAGATGAGGAGAAGTGAGGAGAACAAAAGAAGCCTAGGACATATAAAAAGTCAAAACACGTGTATTTGTTGGGATACCAGGATACCAGCTGTGACCCACTTCTCTCTCCCTGGAGAAGTCTATGTTACCCCTTTTAAATAAACCCTGCTTAAATGCTTGCCTTGGTGTGCTTCTCTAATGTGATACTTCAGCATATGAAGGAGCAGAACTCGTCACAGGTAACCGGAGAAATCAATTCTAGAACTCTGCTCAAAATAAATCTGATATTCAAATATAAATAAAAGTCATTAAGCAGTAATTTAATATATGAAGAATAGCAAAATATATAGATTATCTAGCATTCAAATTTATAATATAATTGAATTAACAATATCCTTGGTATTATGAGAGATATAAAGAAGCGTATTTCCTGCTAACAGAGATTATATCTATTGAATTATGCTACGTGAAAGTGTATTTGCTTCTAAAGCAGTCTTATGTTTTCTCTGTGAATATTTAAAAGCATGTAGTGATTCTTAAGTAGCATTAAGCATATAGGACTCAGAATGCAAGCAAAGAGTGTTTTCAGTTAAAATCACTATTATTTCTTTTTTATGATTAATTTTAAAAATTGTGAGATTTATGGCTTTAATTATAGACTAAATATATCAATGTGAAATGAAAATTGTCAAAATATTTAAGGCCAAAATATTTTCTCTGATGTTACTAGATAATTCAGAGAAAAGAAATTTGGACAATATTCTCTAATTTTCACCCAGATAATGGTTGGTTTCTTAGTATTCATTTTTATTTACCATTATTTTGTAAGTTAGTTTTAAAAAAAACTCCTCATTCTCCACATGCTCACCCTCCCCCTCATTATAGATCAGCATCCACTTACCAGAGAGAACATTCAGCCTTTGGTTTTTTTGGATGGTCTTACTTCACTTAACATGATATTCTCCAACTCTATCTATTTCTCTGCAAGTGCCATAATTTTATTCTCTTTTAATGCTGAGTAATATTCCATTGTCTATATGTACCACAGTTTCTTTATCCACTCATCTGTTGAAGGGCATCTAGGTTGGGAACTTTGATAGGGCAAAGGGAAGAGAGAGAGAGGGAGGGGGCATGAGGGCCAGAAAGATGGTGGAATGAGATAAACACCATTACTCTAGGTACATGTATGACTGCACATATGGTGCAACTCTACATTCTGTACAACCAGAGAAATGAAAAGTTGTGCTCCATTTGTGTACAATGATTGAAATACATTCTGTTATCATATATAACTAATTAGAACAAATATAAAAAATAAAAAATAAATGTCCCCAACTGAAACTGTCATGTCTGGGGATTGCTTGATGATGCTTTATGGAAAAAAGTCATGTGAGACATGAAGCTAGTGTGCCAAAATATTAACAACTATTAGGGAGAGGGCAATTTATTAGACAATTCTATTTTTATGTGTATTTTTTTTCATAATGAAACTTTTAATCATTTGGGTTTGACTGACTCATATTTAAATATGGCGTCAGTATCTGCTATTTGCAGAATGATGAATGCTAGCAGTAACTGAGCTTTTAGTCTACTTTAGGCATTGTTTCAAGCGAATATTTCTGTGTCAATGAATTTAATTCTTACAATAGCTCTGTGGGCTAGGCACTATGACTCATATTTTAGAGAAGAGGAAATGAAGGTTCTGTGTATTCAGGACATTTGCCTAAAATCACACCCTATGAAGTGGTAGAACGCAATGTGAGCATAGGTGAATCAAGGTCAGAACCTATGACCTCAACTTCTGCTATGCAGCACTGGGGTAGGCAATAAAACAAAGCAACTATTAAAAAGGAAAAAAAAAAGTCATGTTTCTTGATTCAAAAAGAATCAAGTGTAGTAAATGGAGAAAATTAATAGAATACAAGATGAGAAATGGTAAATGCCAGGAGCAATTCACATAAAACATGATGGACAATTCTGTATGAGGCAAGTTACTTTAGGCAGTAAGTAAATGAAGAGCCTTCACAGATGAATTAGCATTTGAAATGTGACTTCCAATGGAAGCAAAGAGCCTTCCAGGTACAGAAACCAAGGAATCAACACATGGATGAGCAGGGAGGTGGAAGGCATTAGGTTTGTATTATAATTGTCTTAATTCCACATTTGACTTTGTTAATTGTATGTGGTCTATAAGAAAATGATTTTTTTTCTGATTCATTTATTTGAGTTAAAATTCAACCTGGAGTTAAAGTTCAACAAAGGAATAATAATAGCAACAGCTAATATCTTAAATTAATATTGTCCCATAGGCATAAATCAGCACAAATTGAACTACAGAGGAGATATGCTAAGTGAATCTAAAAAGATAGAATGATTTCTGGGCCAATAAGACATGATTGTAACCCTTCAAAGTTAGTAGTTTATTTAAAACTCAAATGAGGATAAATGAAAAGGAAGATCAGTCAGTTAGTAATAGAAAAATCGGGCAAGTATTCTGAGTGCCCAGCTGATAAGCATAGCTATGAGATGTATGGTTTGCAAACATTATTTTTTCCTAATCTGTGGGTTGTCTCTTCACTCTGATAATTGTTTCCTTTCTTGTGCAGAAGTTTTTTCACTTGATGCAATTCCCTTGATCTATTTTTTGTGTTTGTTGTCTGTGCTTTTTCGACTCTTACCCAAGAAGGTATTGCACAAATCATGCTATGGAGCTTTTTCCCTATGTCTTATTCTAGTTGTTTTATAGGGTCAGGCCATGTTGTCTTCAATCCGTTGTGGGTTGATCTTTGTATATAGTGTGAGATAATGGTCCAATTTCTTTCTCCTGCATTTGGATATCTGGTTTTTCTAGTATCATTCATTGAAGAGACTGTTCTTTTACCATTGAGTTTTCTTGATACCTTTGGCAAGTCTCAGTTGACCATAATTAGTTGAGTCTATTTCTGCATTGTCTGTTCTCTTCCATTGATTAGTATGTCTATTTTTATGCCAATACCATGCTGTTTGATTAAAACATCTTTGTAGTATATTTTGAATTCAAGAAGTATGATTTTTCTAGCTTTGTTATTTCTAGTTCAAAATTGATTTGACTATTTAGGGTCTTTTGAAAAGTCCATGAGAAGTTCAGAGTTTTTTTTTTTTTTTTTTTTTTGGTTTCTATTAAAAATGTCATTGGTGTTTGTCTATAGATCACTTTGGGCTATATAGGCACTTTAACAGTATTAATTCTAACCCATGAATATGGGATATGTTTCCATTCATTTGTGTGGTCTTCAATTGCTTTCATCAATTTTAAAACAGTTTTTAGTGTACAAATCCTTCACCTTGTTGGTTAAGTTTACTCCTAAGTTATAAATAATTTTTTCTAGGTGCTACTGTAAATAAATTTTTTCTTAACTTCTTTTTTAGATAGTTCATTGTTATTGTATAGAAAGGCTACTGATTTTTTTTAATACTTTATTTTTATTTATTTATTATTTTTATGTGGTGCTGAGGATCGAACCCAGTGCCTCACTCGTTCTAGGCGAGCGCTCTACCGCTGAGCCACAATCCCAGCCCAAGGCTACTAATTTTTGTATGTTGATTTTTATAACTTGCAACTCTACTGAATTTATCAGTTAAACATTTTCGAGGAGAGCGGTGGAGGATAGAAGCGAGTCTCTTGGGATATAGCTCTAAGGATTGAGGTCAGGTTTTAGATGTGTGTTTCAGATCCTTCTTTGCTCTATACCAAGGAAAGGATTCATAGCAGATACCTTTGCTCTTGCTCAGATTGCTTATTTTGAACCTAGGAAGATAGTCACCGAATGTTTGCAAGTTTCAAAATCACCTTTATGTTCTCTGGTCTAGCAGGTTCAGAAGTTCAGAGCCTGTCACCCCCTAGAGCTAGATAATTTAGAAGCCAGTCCTCAACTTTACAAGTTGGGGAGAGTCTGCAGATCTATTGCCAGAGTAGATTTATTGCCAGAGTAAAGGAGGGGAAAAGGCAGGGAAGTACTCACTTTCCCCATCAGTCACAGGGAGCGATTCCATCTTCCTCCAATGAGAGACTGCGGGGCTTATCACTAGAACAAGTTGAAGAAAACCTGTGGAAGTGCTGTCGCTCCTGTTTTGACTTGAGAAAGTTTATTTGTGACATAGGTTCCTAGATACAGGCTTTTCAGAGGCCAGAACACCTGGAAGCTGCTGGAAAAGTGGGCAGCCTAATCCTTTCAGGAGAACCAGATGGATCCTGGGGCTGTCACTGCTGGGAGCAGCCACATAATTTAAAAATTCCCTTTTGTTCTTTGTGGTCCTACAAAGAAGGGATGCTGCTTCTTAAATGAGGCTAAAGCAAACTCTCTGATGGGTTTGTAATAATTGGGAGCCACACGTGTGGTCCAGACCCCCCACCTCTCAGGATGCAGCTGGGAGTCCTTCCTGATTTTCAGACTCAGGATGGAGCTAGTATTCTGATATAGCTCTGCTTTTCCTATCCATCTGGATATGGGTATTTTCTCATTTATCCACTGTTTAGGGTTTTCAACTAGACTCTGGCTTTCTCTTGGAGAGAACTGGTACGGGTACAGGTGTCTACTCAGTGTGTCTGTGAGAAGACCCATAGCAGCTTCCCATTCTGTCATGTTGCTAAGGTCAGCTTCTGAGTAGAATTTGAATTCCTGTCTAGTGGACCACATTAATAAGCATTTGCTAGTCCTTTGAGTCTCATTTCCTATCATTCATGCAATTTATTAGCAGATATTTATTAGACAATATAATAGATGTTTGAGATACTTCACTGAACAAGACAAACAAAAATCCTTGCCTTGCATTATTTGTATTTATTAATTAATGATTTGGATATTTATTTTTTACAAGATGAAAACATACACCTAACATAATACTTTAAGTATATATGTATTTATGTATAACTAATACTGCCTCTTTGAGGACTGGAAATTACCTAACATAGCTAATTATAAGAAGGCAGCTATAAATGGAAAAAGATTTCCTTCCAATTAGACACTTAAGTCTTCCAAGTAGATAAATGTTTTGTGTCAATATTACCCAAAGGATTTTGAAAAACTCTATACCTCCTTGTTATTTTAAAAGTCACCATATAAAATATTTCATTCATGTTTAGATAGCTGCAGTTTTTTTCTATTCTTCTAAAAGCATCCAGGAAGATCTAAAAATTATAGCAATTCAGGGTTCATATTCATTAAAATATATATAAAATATGCCCTTATGTAACAGTTGAATGACCTGTATTTTTCTTCCATCATTTTGAATTCTGATTTCCATTCTGTCTTGTATGGATGTTCATCACAAAGTAATTTTTGTCTGAAGTTTATTGGGGTCTCATCACATATAAATTACATTTATAATTTTTTCTCTAATCTTACCTGTAGAGATTTCCATTTTCATTTAAATCTGGAAAGCATAGGTTCTTTCTATTAATCTTTGTTGTTTTCATAAACAACTTTAATGAAGTATAAATTATCTATAGTAAATCATAAGCTGGCAGTGTGCCATTGGTGATATCCATATATATCTGAAATTAACAGCACAAAGTTCACATTTCCATCGCCCACAAAGGTTTTCCATTTCTTTCTGTTTCATCTACTCCTATGAGACAGCTGATCTGTGTTTGGTGACTATACCTTGTTTTGCTTTACACAGAACTTCACATAAATGGAAGAAAATATTGTGGATTTTTTCAGCATAGTATTTTCAAAAATCATTCATGTAAGTATGAAGAGGTCTTTCCTATTTTTTTGCTGAGTAATAATGTATCATATGGACATACCACATTTTTTTCCACTTACCTGTTGAAAATCATTTAAGTGTTATAAATAAAGAATATTTTATGCTAACATTTGACATTATCACTCTTAAATTTTAGTGATTAATCAGTTACATACTTGTACTATATTTTGCAATTCCCTTTGACTTAGAATGGAATCTTCTAATATGTTGAATGGCCATGTAAATGTTCTTATGTAAATTGTTCAAAATTTTTCTCTATTTTCAATCTAGTTGATAGCTTTAATATTGGATTGGAAGAGAGTTTTACAAATTTTAGAAACACATTCTTTATTAGTTTTGATTGACAAATCCTTTCTTTCTGTCTGTGGCTTTGTTTCTTAAATTTTACAATGATGTCATGTATTTTTGTTTAATTAGAATTGAATAAAACCCAATTAACAATTTGATTTCATGCTTTTTATTTTAAGAACATTTTGCCTAATCCAAGGTCATATTGCTGCTTCTAGAAGTTTACAGTTACACCTTTTACAAAATATGTGATCAATACTTCTTTATTTATGCTTATTTATTAAATTTGTTTTTAACTAAGACATAAATCATAAAAATATACATATCAAAGGGGTAATGTGATTTTTTAAATACATTGTGTGATGTTTAAATCATGTTACACATATCTGTCTCCCAAATGTTTATTATTTCATTTTGGGGAAACTTTTAAAATCCTTTCTCTTAGCTTTTTCAAATATACATTACTTAATTGTTATCTAGTCACTCTATGTGAAATAGCACACCAGAACTTCTTATTTCTATCTGATTAAAATAATACACATTGATCAACTTCTTCCCAAACTTCCCTCCACTCCACTTTCCCCAGCCCCTGGTAACCACCACTCTACTCTCCACTTCTATGAGATCAACTTTCTTAGATTCCACATATGAGTGAGGTAATACAGTGCTTGTCTATTTGTGTCTGGTTTATTTCACTTAACAGAATCATCTCTAATTCCACCCATATTGTCACAAGTGACAAGATTTCAGATTTTTATGGCTAAGTAGTTTTATATTTTGTATGTACCACATTTTCTTTTCAATGTTTTTATTTATTTATTTTTATTTATTTATTTATTTATTTATTTTTAAATATATTTTAGTTATACATGGACACAGTGTCTTTATTTTGTTTATTTGTTTTTATGTGGTGCTGAGGATCGAACCCAGTGCCTCACACGTGCAAGGCAAGCACTCTGCCACTGAGCCACAACCTCAGCCCTCAATGTTTTTATTAATGCATCATGCTTAATAATTAATATGTAACATTGGAGTTCATTTTGGCATACATGTATGGAATAGAATTCATTGCACTTTGGTCCCCAGTACTTCCTCTTTCCTTCTTCTTCTCCTCCTTCCTCTTATCTTCTTTCTGCTGGTCTTATTTCTATTTATTTATAGTTTGCAACTTTGCAAATGATAGAATAAAACTCAACAGTCCAACATATTGGCACAGGCACTGACTTCTTGAACAAGACACCTAAAGCTCAAGAAATAAAACCAAAAATCAATAAGTGGGATGGTATCAAATTAAAAAACTCCTGTGTAGCAAAGGAAAAGAGAATGTGAAGAGAGAATCCATAAACTAGGAGATCTTTGCAAGTCAGTCCACTGATAGGGGATTAATATCCAGAATATATGAAGAAATCAAAAACTTAACACCAAAATCCCCAATTAACTCAATAAAAGAATTAAACAGACACTTCTCAAAAGAAGCCAACAAATACGTAAAAATGTTCAGCATCCCTAGAAATCAGGCAAGTGCAAATCAAAATTACATTGAGATTTCTTCTCACTCCAATTACAATGGCAATCATCAAGAATACAAACAACAATAAATGTTGGCAAAAATGTGGGGAAAATGGTATACACATACATTCCTAGTGTGACTGCAAATTAGTACAACTACTTTGGAAAGGAGTATGAAGATTCCTCAAAAGGCTAGGAATGGAACCACAATATGACCCAGCTATACCACTCTTTGGTATTTATCCTAAAGATTTTGATATTTATCCTAAAGAACTTAAATCAACACCTTACAAGCATATCAATATTTATAGAAGTTTGATTTACAACAATTAAGTTATTAAACTGGTCCAAGTACCCATCCATAGATGAATGGATAAAGAAAATGTCTTATATATATTCAATGGAGTTTTACTCAGTCATAAAAAGTAATGCAATTATGGCATTTGCTGATAAATGGATAGAAATGGAGAAAATCATGCTAAGTCAAATAAGCCAACCTAGGAAGTCAAGGTTCACATGTTTCTCTCATACACAGAAACCAGAGCAAAATAAGAAAACAACACAAAACAAAACAAAACAGTTCTGGATCTCATGAAAACAGAAGGAAAATCAGTGGAGTACAGGAAGGAGATAGAGGGAGAAGGAGGAAAGACAGGAATAGGAAGGAACAGTTGAATGAAATAGATCAAATTATTCTGTGTACATAGATGAGTATACTATAGTGAATTTCACTGTTATGTATATCTATAAAGCATCAATTAAAAATGATACTAAATAGAAGTGATCAATCCTTAGTAATAAAATATAACTATTCCATTGCAATACTCAGTACAGCACTATTTATTTAAAAGGTTTTCTTTTACCAATTGATTTATATTGACATTTTAGTAAGAGTATTTCACCATGAGCATGTGGGTGTATTTCTGTACTCTACAGAGT
The DNA here is from genome assembly GCA_028644305.1 of Xerus rutilus. NCBI lineage: Eukaryota > Metazoa > Chordata > Mammalia > Rodentia > Sciuridae > Xerus > Xerus rutilus. The sequence goes on from CM053403.1 coordinate 133,011,721, forward strand.
TATGCTTCATTGAAGACAAACTTGTGTGAGTTCCTTGTGAAAAAAATTTATTTTTATTATGATTTTGATTTCTGTGGCTATTCAAATTCCCATGTCTTTTTATGTTCAAATATTTTTAATAGAGACTTTGAAACCGTTTCTTCTAAATTCATATATGGACTACTTAGAATCATCTTATATGGCACCAGAAATTTTGTTTCCAAAATTTTAGGGTGAAGGTTCTGGTTACAGTTCACTTCCCAATGAACTAATCTGTTCCATCCATCCCCCAACTGCCAATCTACCTATCCGCAAATACTGCTCAGAGATGAACAGTAGTGAAGGTAGGAAAGGAAATTTAATCAGTTAAATAGCTGTATTAGGAAGACAAGGAGAACTGTGTCCTCGTCCTGTCTTTGGGGGTACTGACATGAGCTCCCAGGCTACATGTACAAGTGAGTCAGATGTTTGCATAGTCAAGTAGTCTTGGCCTAATGGTGATGGTTTGGTTGATCACTATCTTAGGATTGGTCAGGCAGGGTCTTGTCAGTAGGTAGGAAAGATGCTTTGCTTGAGTGTAGGTTTGACTCATCACAAGATATTTATCTATCTGACCTGATCCTGGCATTCACAGTGACTAAAAGCAAAGGAGACAGAAACAAAATGAGGCAGAGATGCCAAATTTCTATCCTGTTTTTAATTACTCATTAGATATTTGCAGGCCCAGTGGAGTAAGTGTTTTAGCAAAAGTAGTTTCTAAGTCCTTGTTAGAATTTCTGTTTCAAAGTGCAGGTCATTGGTGGTAATTTGTTGAGAAAACTCTGGATCCTGTTGCATTATTCTGAGGGCTGCTGGCTTTGTCCTAAAAGGTAATTAACTTACCTATACCCCAACAGAAAATTTTATCTTCTCTACATTATGCAATTACTGATATTTCTCTGCTCTTAGGACTTCCAGCTGCTGCATTTCTTGTCTTATTCCTTAAGGAGTGTTTCAACTATCTGCATTAGATATGAGGTGTCCCCTCAAAGCTCATGTGTGATACAGTGCAAGAATGTTTAGCATGGAAATGATTAGATTATAAGAGTTTTAACCAAATCCTTCACTGGTATGGAATATCTGAGTGGTAACTGTAGGCAGGCAGGGTGTGGCTGGAGAAAACCACCTTTGCAGTTTATGTTCTATCCCTCATGAGTGGCTTTCTCTCTCTGCTTCCTGGTTGTCATGTCCTGAGCTGCTTTCCTCTACCACACACTTCCATCTTGGTGTTCTGCCTCATCTCAGGCCCACTGCTATGGAGTTATCTGTCTATGGAGTAAGACCTCTGCAGCCATGAGCACCGAATATTTTCCCTCCTCTAAATTGTTCTTGTCAGGTATTTTGGTCACAGTGATGAAAAGTTGGCTAAAACAAGTTGTCAGCCATGTTTTGGTCCAAAATTATATTTAGGTATGTGGTTCTCCCATGCTTTGCTTCACATCCAATTTCCCTCCACTGGTCTGGCCTGAAACTTTCTTTTGTTTAAACTAAGAAGATTTCTGCCACTTAATCTGAATATGGTCCAAGAATGCACTCAGTTACCTGAGTAGGACAGTTGCAGATCTTTCAAGGGTAGATTTGTCTCTGATTGCTGCTGCCTAACATATCCTCACACTTTGGTTTGGGTCTTCCTTCTACAAATCTACTTTCTATCAGCTAAATACGTGATTTAGATTTAGGGTCTCATTTCTTTGTAGTCATCTTGCTCACAGGATTTTATCTCTGGGTTTCTGACTGGTCTTCCAACCTTAAACCTTAATTTCTGGTACTTTGACCATATAAAATTATGCTTTTGTATGGCCTGTTTCTATGGTCAGCTATCACTGTAGCTGTGGGGGTTTAGAGGGCTCTCAATCTAAAAGCCATACGTTCAGACTTGAAAGGCTGAAACTCACATTTCTTACTCTTTGGGGGCGGTTTTTGAGAGTCAGATTTCCTAAGCCTTCAATCTTATTTGGACTATTTCTAGTGCCTTTATTTGATTTTTAACTTTATCCAACTTTTGTAATTATGACCTGTGGGAGGGTTTACAAAACAACTTTACTAGAACACCAATACTGAAAGTTTTTCTTCTGCACATTATAATTTAATTTTTTAAAAAATGTCCTTGAATGTAAGCCTCTAAATGTTAAAACTGATCTTCTTGATGGAGATTTCCTTATAACAGTGCAGAATTTGCCAAAAAAATTCAAACATACTATAAACATAATGAGATAGCTAAAATAGTTTCTTAATGAGTACATGTATTCTTGGATGGCTATGATGACAGACACTATATATATATATATATATATATTCTGATTTTACATTTTTTTTAAAATATTGTTTTTTAGTTGTAGATGGACACAATGTCTTTATTTTACTGCTTTGTATGTGGTGCTGAGGATCAAACCCAGGGCCTTACACATGCGAGGCAAGCGCTCTACCACTGAGCTACAGTCCCAGCCCTGATTTTACATTTTTAATAGATGTAAGTTCTGAAAAATGCATTTATGCAAGTCTTTTGGTAGGAATAGAAGAAATATTGACTCATTTCTGTGAAGTTCTAAATGAGATAAATGTTATGATTTATCAAAATTTTTATTCATTTACTAATTGGACCAATACATTAGGTTCAGAAGAATTTGTTATTCAGTATTAAAACAACTTGTTTCAGTTTTTAGTACGTACATCAAAAAGCAAGACTGCTCAGACTATTAATTTTGTGGTTATGCTTTTGTTAGGATCATTTTGTCAGAGTTAAAAATAGACACAATGGAGAAGAGGAACCCTACAAGAAGGAAACTTACTAGTCTGCTTCTGTCACCTGGTAACAAAGTCTACATAATAATGCCTATATTTAATTTTATTGATTATCTTAAAGTTACTTGAAAAGGCTTGACTAGCAGACAAAATCACAGACACTTTAGAAATGTTACATAGCAGTAGAAATATTATGTGGTAATTTAATATCATGTTTGAATATAATTAAGAATTTTGACAGAAGCACATCAACATCACAGAAGGTGAGAGAGGAAGAGGAGGAGGAGGAGGAAGGAGAAAAGGAGGAGGTGGAGGAGGGAGAGATAAAAGAGAGAGTAATTCTAATTGAATGAAGCTAGTTTTTTAAAATCCTAGCTATTACATCCCAGAATACAGTAAAAGATTTTTTTTTGTCTTATACCCATGCATAAGTTGATATTCTTAGAATGCAAGTTCATTGACTTTGTAGATATTAACAATAATAAAGTGAAAAACTCCTCTGCTCTTCAGAGTTCAGGGCTTACACATTATGTTAATAGTTTTTACTAAGTAAATTGGTTGCTATAAAATTCACATGGTTCTGTTATGTTTACCTAATATGGTTGAAATGCAAGTGAGTGCAGAAATATGTCTGATAAAGGGATTATGCATATGGAAAATACACATATGATAAAACCATTATATTTCTTAGGTACAATTTAATATGTGACAGCAAATATCACAGGTGCCAGCCTTCCACTCTCCTGAAGGTCTATTTCACACCTCTGTTTTCATCAAACTGCAAACCTACACATTCTTCCAGTGTTCTTCTAATTTTCATTTGATACCTCCCTTGTTGTTTCATTGAGAATATATCTGTCAACACAAATGATTTTCTCCCTCCACTTACTATGGGCATCTGTACTCTCATATTCTTCTTCACCCTCCTGTCATAACAATGCTCATTGCTTCTAACTTTGTCCCTTGTCCTACCTATGTTCATACATTGGACTTAGGCATTCTCAGTCACTGACCCAAGGACTTCAATCCTGAAATCATCCATTTCTACTCAACATCATCATTTTATTCTCCTATTATTTTTAATAGCTCCTAATCAGGTTATATTAACTCTTTTTTTTTTTTTTTTTTTTTTTTTGGCAGGTGAGCAAGACACAGGATTTATTAGACAGCACAAGCTTCCTTACCCCTGGCTACAAGAATTATCTCCAAGGCACTAAATATAGAGTTCTTTTTTTTTTTTTTTACTAGTTTATTTAATTGCATTTCAAGTCAGAGCACATATATAGAGCTAAGTTTTTCCATCTCTCTGGTTGCAAACAAGATAAAGTTACACCAAATATTAACTCTTATTTTCAGAAAGCAAGTAACCACCACACAGAAAACAAATTCCCGTGACTTCTCTACCAGATACAACTCCATTTTTCTTTTTCTTTTCATAGGGAAATTTCCTTTGAACTGTTACCTTTCTCTCCACATTGACTAGTCTTGCTTCAAACCATGCCAATCAACTTTCCTCCACCACATTAACACTGCTGTTGCCAAGAATGATGATCATCTTGCAAAGGGCTTGTTCTCTCTTTTCATCTTCACACAGTTGTCTTATTCTCCCTCTTTGATGCACATTCCTCTAACAACATATTCTCTTGGTTTAACTTTGATTTCGTTGGTCACTTCTTCTCAGTCACCTTTACTATAAATTCCACATACATTATTATCTCTACCTTATTCTGATTCATTTTAGCTTTTCACTAGTGGAAATGATACTTTTCCTTTATTTTTTAATTCGTCTTTAGCTCTAGAATAAGTTTTATGAGGATAGAAATTGTTCTTGTTCTTATTCACTACTAGAATTATAGTACATAAAATAGTGTTTAAAACGTAAGAGTATTCAACAATTGTTTTTGTCATGAATAAATGCAGTTTTTTAAGAATTTGGAGTTGATAGACCATTGACCATGTTTATAGTACCATTGAAATTTTCCTGTTGACCATGATCTTTGTTAGTTCTCTTAACCTCTGACTTTATGTATCAAAACATGTGTTAGCTTAAGGACTGATGATATATGTCATCAGATTCTGTGTATTGTTTGTTCGAATGTCTTCTTCAAGAACTTAAAAAAATGTAATATTGATTACCTTACCTAGTAATCTCTTTAATATGACTCTTTGTCTTCTCTAAGATTCTTTTTCAAGAAAAACAGCAAAAGTAATTTTTCTTGAATTATCTGGTTATCATTTGTAGCAATAGATTTTTATCATGTATAGCAAAATTATCCCACTCAAAATACCACTATTATTTTTTAAGGATTGACAGGAAGAATTGGTATTGAAATGTAAAACAATTTGTCAGATAAATTCACAAATAATATACACTAGATATCCATGTTTTGGTAAATAAGCCAAATATTATTTCAAAAAATATCTTTATTTTTACATTTTGGACATTTTGTGATATTCTAAAGTTTAAATTTAACTCTAATTAGAAATTTGCACTGACCCTTTCCATTCTGATGTGATAGAAGTCATTAATAAAAAATAACCTGATTTTAATTATTGTCCAAATCATATCTCCAAATCCTTGAAGAATAAATTTAATTAAAAGTCAAAGAAAAAAGTAACTTCCTATAAAATTATTTTCATCACTTTGAAAATTAAATTCTAGTGTATTAGTCATGTATATTAATTTGAAACAAAGTTCACAGCCCTAGAATAGTAATTTTCATATAGTTCATAAAGATTGAAAATAAGAGAATTATTATTTAAGAAAAAGAAATATTTGTGCTGTGAAACTGATCTCTTTTGAATATTATTAATAGATGATATTAAGACTAAAAACAAAGCATATTTAAAAGTAGTATCAAATGTTTTTTGATCATGTTTACCTTTTGGTTTATAAATCCTTCTTAATTTTTTTTCTTTAAAACAGACTACATACATACATCTTATTCACCTTCAAAGAATATGTTCTTTTGGAACAAATGTTCCATTAGCACAGCCTTAAATTTGACTGAACTCTTCTTGAGATCCATAAATGAAGTTCATATCATAATATGAAAATATTATTTTCATATATATGTTAATCTTATTCATTAAAATAATAAATATTTTTAGCAAAATATATGCTTCCATTATGATGTGTGACTGTAAGGTAACAAAATATATATATGTGTATGTATCTCCAAGTATGTATTGTTCTTTATACTGCAAGTTTATATATAATGATGCCATTGTTCCAGAGATAAAGGACACAATTTTAAGCACTGAATGTGCCAGCTCTATTCTAAACACTTTAAACGATTTATTTTATTCCTCTAAGAAATCTTATGAAGTATTTTTTTGAAATACAAATGATGATTGCACAAAATAAAAATTAGATTCATATTATTCAAAGGACTTACAAAAATCCACAGAGCATTTTTGCATAAGGCTTTTAACAGTAAAGCATGCAGAATAAAGAGAATCCAGGCAAACATTAGGGACCTCCTTACCCAAGTCCATTTCACTCATACAGGACATGTTTCATCTCTAGATTGAACTGATTGAACTACTATTTATGCAAAGAACATTGTTTTGGGAGAATGTTTAGATGCTTCTGGTGGAATCTCTCTTTCTGCTTATGTACCTAAGTCGAGCTGACTAGCCAGCAATGGCAGTTGACAATGTTACTTTGAGAGTTATTTGGGGAAGTCTTTATTTTTATACCCACCTCAAATTCCATAATAAATCTCATAATGTAGAACCCCATGTTGGGGTTGCTTTGTCTTTTATTATATCAGAGTCATTTTTCAGGTCATATTGTAATACCCCAAAACTGATAAAAGAAAAAGGTGGGACATGATGGCGGCTGAGTAAGATATTCCAGAGATCATTTCCCCAAAGAGACCTCCATTTGGACAGCTATTCATGCATCAAACTACCTTCATCAGAGCTAAGAAAACCAAGTGTGAGATACCACAGGATCTGGTTATATTATGATAACAAGAAAAGACATTGAAAAAGTCAGGAACTAAAGAATTGACCATTTTACCCTACCCCAACTTCAAGCAATGAAATGTGGAGAAAGGGAATTAAAACCAGGCCTTATATTTAAGATTCAGTAGCAGGCCTACCATGGTGAAACCCAGTATCAGGCAGAACCCTACAGATCCTGTTCCCTAGCCTCTGGACTCATGAGGCTAAGGGATGGCCTCCAGAACCCCTCTCACAACCTGGGACAGCACAGCCTGGAGCAAGATTTTCACCACAGAGTAAGTGGACTGGAAAATAAGCATAGGACTTTGCCTTAAAATTTGGTGCTGGACTGGTGAAACTCAACATAGAGCAATCAATAAGTAAGAACACTTGGAATTCAAAATAGCTATTTTAGGAATTAAATGAAGTTCAAGATAACAAGAAACTAACAATTCAGTACTCTATTATGGAAATTTAAAAAGAGATTGAAGTAATTAAAATAATCAAATAGAATTCCTTGAGCTGAAAAGTACACTAAGCATAATTAAAAACATGACAGAAGACATCAATACCAACCATATCAAATGAAAGAATCGCTGAACTTGAAGATAGGCTATTTGAAAACACATGGTTGGAGGAGAAAAAAAATTAAA
>CM053403.1:133019584-133080049 GCA_028644305.1 Xerus rutilus
ACACACACACACACACACACACACAATATCCCAGATAGCTAGAGTAATCTTGAGTAAAAAGAACACAGCAGGAGGCATTATATTATACTATACAACTTTAAAATATATTTCAAACATATTGTAATCAAAAAAGCTTGGTGTTAGCATAAAAGCAGATACAGACCAATGGAATAGAATAGAGTCAATAGAAATAAACTCAAGCTTCTACAGCCAAATGATCTTCAACCAAGTTTCTACAAACATTGACTGGAGAAACTATAGTCTCTTCAATAAATGGTGCTTATAAACTTGATATCCAATATGCAGAAGAATGAAACTAGACCTCTCTCTCTTACCAGGTGCAAAATTCAACTTAATATGGATTAAAGACTTAAAGGTAAAATCTGAAACGATGCAACTACCAGAAAAAAAGAGGGGAAACACTTCAGGATACTGGAATGGGCAAGATGCTTTCTGGATTTCACTCCCAAAAGCACAGGAAACAAAAATAAAAATAGACAAAGAGATTGGATCAAACTAAAAAAGTTCTGCACAGTAAGGGAAATAAGAATGAAGAAAGAACACAATGGGGGTTATAGCTCAGTGGTAGAGCACTTGCCTTCCACATGTGAGGCACTGATATAAAGGTATTGTGTCAATCTACAACTAGAAAAAATTTTAAAAAAGAACATAATAGGAAAAATATTAGTGAATTATATCTATCAGTGGCTTAATATCCAGAATACATAAAAACTCAACTCAATAGAAAAAAAACCCGATGTAAAAAAAATGGGCAATAGATATACATAGACATTCCTCAGAATAAAACATAAACATCACTAATCAGGGAAATGCAATTGCAAATTAAAATGAGATATCAATTCATTCCAGTTAGAATGTCTAGTATTCAAAAAATAAAAGATAGGCGCTGAAGAGGATGAAGAGAAAAGGGAATCCTTACATATTCTTGGTAGGAATGTAATTGGTGCAACTCTTGTTTTTTGTTTTGTTTTGGTACTGGGGATTGAACTCAGGGGCACTGAGCCACATCCCCAGCCTTATTTTGTGTTTTATGTAGAGACAAGGTCTCACTGAGTTGCTTAGCACCTCACCTTTGCTGAGGCTGGCTTTGAACTCGCGGTACTCCTGTCTCAGCCTACCTAAGTGCTGGGATTACAGGCTTGAGCCACCGCGCCCGGCTTAATTGGTGCAACTTTTGTGGCAAGCAGTATCAAGATTCCTCAAACCATTAAAAATACAACTAATTCAGGGAACTGTGGCACATGCCTGTCATCCCAGCAATTTAGGAGGCTGAGGCAGGAGAACTGCAACTTTAAAGACAGTGACAGGAATTTAGTGAGGCTCTCAGCAACTTAGAGAGACCCTTTCTCTAAACTAAATATATATATAAAAGGGCTGGAGATAGGGCTCAGTGGTTAAACGCTCCTGGGTTCAATCCCTGGTAAAAACAAACAAACAAACAAACAAACAAAACCCCTACCATATGGTCCAGCAAGTACATGAAACCATCAAAGAGATTATTGCATATTTATTGCAGAACTATTTACAAGAGGGAAGATATAAAGTCAAGCGAGGTGTCTCCAGCGAGGAAGGAATGAGTAAAGAAAATGTGGTATTCAAACACCATGGTATATTATTCAGTCATAAGAAATGATAAAATTCTGTCATTAGAGGAAAAACAAATGAAACTGGAGATCATTATGTTAATTGAAATAAGCCAGGCACAGAAAGACCATGTGATCTCACTTATACCCGTAGTCCCGGGACAATGTGTATCTAATGTCTCAAAATAAATTAATGTACTTCTGTAATAGAAACAATTTCAACTAAAATACCAAGAACAATAACAACCTGAGAACTATCTTCAAGTTGTGCTTTTATACCTTGAAATTGCAGTAGGTTGCTTTCCGGCGAAAAATACAAGTTGTTACCGCTAGGTGTCAGTCGTGGGCTTTTGCCAAATGTCAGGATGGCTGAGAATGGTTGTTCTTATGGGATATTTTCAAAATCCCTTGAGCATCAAGAGTCCTAAGGTGAACATAGGGATAGTAGATCACAAAGGGTTTCTCTGAAAATGAGTGACAGCATGGTTCTTTAAAGTGATGAAATAGGAAAAAACTGCTGTTGCTCAAAGCCCCACTCAATTTTAGTTGTTTTTCTGGGTAATTTTGTGAATTGAAGCCAATACATGATTTCTTGTATAGTTATGCCTGAAACCAAATAACCTAGTCAATCCTTGTACTCATTGTTTTGATTTTTGGCATCAGAAGAAAAACAAATTTATATTTGGTTGTCTGAGAGATCTCTGTCCAAGGGAGAGCTAGGAAATTCATCATTTTTCTGACAAAATCTGTCATAGTTCTCTACAACTTGGAGAATTGGTGGGATAGCCATTCTTTACAATTGTACTCTAGTTGGGTTAATCAGACATTTTCTGGGATAATATGATTAATAAGAATTTATCATTCAGTTTTAGTTTAGTGTTCAGACTGATTGATAAACATTATATCATTAATTTAATGCATAACAGTACTTTCTAACTGAATCAAGTCTGTCTTATCAGGTACAGCAATAAGCAAGATGGCATAGTAAATGTGTATTTTTTAATCCATCTCACATGAATTGTCTTTGGATTTCTTCAGTAGAGATGGAAAAGAAAGCATTAGCCAAATTGGTCACAGAAAATAGTCTTCTTTAACTTGCTGCACAGTTTGAACGTTAATACAATACTCTGTACTATTGTGGCGTGAGGTTATTATTTATTAATATTTCTATAATATACAGTGAATCTTCAGGATTCATCAGCTTTTCATACAGACCATTAAACAGGGAATTTGTGGGTATTGATATACTTGTATCTAAAAAATCTTTAATTGAAACCAAACTTTATTTATGCACCTCAGATATCCAACCTTATTCCATTCTTGTCTATTTTTTAATTGTTTTAAATTAGCCAGTTGAATGAGCTTACATAATTCTAAAGTTTCCCATCTGCCATGCTCCATTAAAAGAGAATGAAAAACAGATTTGCAGGACAACTTTTCCCAACAATTTAGGTAAGAGTCCTTCATTTGAAGCTCAGATTCATTTCAATAATGCATTTTGGCAGAGTGAGAAAGGAACCATATGCAACTTTTGTTAATCCATTTCTACATTTTTAGCTGTACTTTTACCTGCTATCTTGTTCAATTGCTTATTCACTTTAATTATATCGCCTGCTAACTTTTCAATATCAGGTTTGCATGACATTATATTGGGCACTAGAGTCAAATAATCTGACTATACCACCCTCAGGTCATTTACCTAAGCTAAGAAAAATGGCTTTGGATCCATTGCTGAGGGTTGAACCAAGTGACCACAGTCCTTCTTTCATCCTAGAGTCACACTTTGCACTGTACAATTATACTTGGCCTTGACCCTGAGGAATTATAAATTCTTTTCTGTGCGATAATTATATCTTAAAGAATTCGTAAATGCTGGGGTAACTTGACAAAATCTGTCACAGTTCTCTACAACTTGGAGAATTGGTGGGATAGCCATTCTTTACAATTTACATATATATCTTCTGTCCTCTCTTTTTAAATGCTATTTTTAATCAACTTTCTGCACACTTACATTTAATTATATTTTTCTGAGTTTTTCCAAAATTTAATTTTTCCTTTCTTTTCAATAATCCTAATCATTTAGGACCATGAGCTCCCGTTTTCAGTATCTCAGCAAAGACAATCTCCCCCACTATAGTTTCCTTCTTCTCATCTTTTCCCTACAACAGTAAATAAAGTCAGAGTTCAAGCAGGTCGATAGATCACAGCATTCACTCTATCTTGACCAAAAGTAGAGTTAGGAGGATATTTAGAATTACTGCAGTTAATAAAATTTGCTCATATTCTCAACATTTCAGCAGTCTCAGGAATGTCGCATTTATAATTGAAGGGTGAATTTTGACAATTCTCTTTTTCAAGGCTCATGTTATTTACCTTTGCCTTTATAGGGCTTGGCTGATTTGAAGTTTGCTCCTCTGTTCACATTTTTGCAAAAGCTACAGTCAGTGAGGGTCCTGAGTAAGCACTACTATGTTTGTCCTTTTGACAGAATTTGACCAGAGGGAAAGAGCTCTTTGATTTCCCATGTACAACACTGATTTTAGTAGAGGTTCAGAAGTGAATTTGTTATAATCCACACAATGGTTTAACCATTTCACTGCATGTCCTTATACTTCTGTAGCCTCTGTATTCCATCCTCAGCTGACATGTGCAAACATTTAATGATTATTGTACATACATGGACCATATTTTGAGTAAAACATAACTTCCCAACTCCTTTTGGGCATTGCATTCTTAATCACATACTGTAAGTCTGTACCCCTGGAAGTCACAAGCTGTTTTTCCATTACTATCATTTTTTCCTGGAATACAAAGGAACAGGGCATAGTATGCTTGGTTATCTTCTGCTTCTTTTGTATTTCTTTTGCAATCTGTTTAACTCCCACTCCAAGCTAGTAGTTTTCTCCAGCATCCACTGATAGGCATTTCCTGCTAACCATGGTTGTAACCATTTCATGCCAGGGATGGGCAGAGAGTCTTTATGTCAACAATAGCTTCTGACTTCCTCCTTGTTTTTAATATTTCCCAAAAGAACCTTCACCATAACTTAGATAAGAGAGTAAACTGTGCCAGTTGTACAGATTCTATCGGGTCTCATCATGGACAGGGCTCACAAAATTCCACAGAACATACACATGGAAGGTCTTAGTTAAGGCAAGATCAGAGAAGACCCCAGAGAATTTCCAGGCACAGCACCTCAGTCTTTGTTACTTGCATGGGACAATCTTCACCTCTAGATGGACCACTGATATCTGTGTTAAATCTTGGTTTAGGGAAATCTCCCTAAAAGTTTCCAGAGGGATCCTTTATGCTCCTGATCACTTATTCAGTTAAGGTTGTCTCACTGGAAATACCAGGTGTAAGTCATTAGTAACTGTACCCGTTTGGCACCACTGGGAACGTTTTGAAGTTTAAATAATATCTTATAAATTACTAGTTGCAATGCTCCTTCTCTTCCCTCAACCAGGAATCAGCTCCAGACTTCCAGTTGACCCTGGGATAATAGAAGTGGTTTACTCAAGTTGTAAAATAACTGTATTTTACATGGGCATTCTAAGGCATAAAAGGCCTGGTCAAAGTTTATACAGTTAAAGAGCAAGGTTTTAAGTCCTATTATTCTCTCTGAGATCCTATGCTAAGCTCCAAGCCTTTGCAAGCATTTTTATAGTATGCATTGTCATTGGCGTTGTTTAGAATTTCATACAACAAAAGTCACTAAATCATCAGCTTGGAATGAACAGGAACTACAACTTAGTCTTCTTTACATGTTCAACTAGTATAGTGACTACCCTATTAGAGCTAACCAATGTTTGTTACAATAATTAAAAATGAAATTCTTTATATTCCAGTTTATGTATCATGTAAATCTAGAATGAGAGTCCCAGTCTGGTTTAACTAATCATGAATAAAGAAAGGAAGCATATGAAAAGTTTAGGCTCTGGGGCCAATTCCAGTCCTGACATTCATTTGAATCATGAAATAATTCAACTGGCTGCCTCTGAGAAACTGAAGCTAGTCATTGTAGAACCCTAAGGGCACTCTGTTGCATAGGTAATCTCCATGACTCAAGAAATATTTCTAATTTTCAGCTGTAGAAACCATTTCTTTCCAGGGTTTTGAACACATACAAATATGTAATGCAAATATATGTTTGTTTGGATTTAATTTTAAATTGATTTACAAATTTGATAAGGAATACACTGCAAATGTTAAAAAACTATTCACTTTGAAAGACACTTAATTTTATGAATATTTATTAGGCTTTTGTTATCATATTACATTCACCACCATGTTTTAAATGGTTGAGGAACATGATGACAACTTACAATGTAACGTAATGATTTACATATATATGTATGTGTGTGTGTGTGTGTGTGTGTGTGTGTGTGTAAGTGAAGGATTTAAACAATGTACAATATGATAGATACATACAGAAATAGAGCCTGCCAATTCTGAAGCAACCCAGTGAGATGGGTATTATTATTTCTTTCATTTTGCTGAGAAAGAAACTAAGAAACAAGAAATTGCTCAAGGTTGAGAGATTTGTTAATAATACAGCAGGAATAAGAGTTTGTGTAGTTTATCATAGTGAGCTTATTCCATTGAATTTTTACTAATATCCACAGAACAGAGTTGTTGAAAATATTATTGATTAAATATCCCATTGATCCATATAATTATTGATGTATTCTGAGTATTAATGAGATTTAATTGTTTAATATTTAATGGCAATTTCAACTTTCCATGAACTCACAGAAAATAAGAGTCAGAAACATGTGGGGTCTTGCAAAGTCTCATTTGATTTGCACCAATTTTGAAGTGGGCTCCTGGTTTGTGGACTAATCCCAGCACAGAACAGAGTGAAGCTATTTGCTTCATCTGAACTGTATCACTTAGAACTATTACCTGCAGTTGCTTGTAGGGTACAGTATATCAGAGGGAGCAAAGAGTTGTCTAGACCCAAAAGGGAAGTGACTTAGACAACTCAAGTCTCCCAATAAGCCAGATGTATCATAATATCTTCCAACTTCAGGAACGTTTTTTTTTTTTAAAGTAAAGCTTTCCTATGAAGGTCTTAAATTTTCCATTTCTGCTTGTATGTGGTCTTAGTCCCTAAGTTTATGTAAATTTTAAAAAATAAATTTGGTTTATTTGGTTTCTTCTCTTCCTCAATAAAATTATTTTCTCACATACTTATTTTAGTATAAGATATAAACGCCTGAGAAGAGTCATTATTGATCACAATAATTTGACTAACTTTTTGAAGTTATGTCAATTATAATGGAGGCGTATCTTAGCACAATGTTCTTTTCCATTTTTAAAACAAAACTCATGGTGTTCAAGATGGTGATTTATTCTTACTATTCTGAATATATCATCAAATCTTCTTCTGTATTGATTTCTAGATCCAAGCAAATTTCTGAAGATAATATAGAAAATGTACAATGACCAAATCAGAGCAAACTTTAAGACATCCATCGCTAGCCCAGTGTATGTTTGAATTTTGTTAAAAGATAACACCATAGGCAAATGAATCACTAACAAGTAAATATCAACTTAATGCCACGACTTGTTAGAAAAGAATTGTTAGAAATGTATAACTTCCTAGTTCCATCTCAGACCTCCTGAATCAGAATTTCTGGGAAAAGAGCCTAGTGATCTTTTAAAATTTATTTTATTTTATTTGATTTTATTTTTATTAGTTCTAATCAGTTATACATGAGAGCAGAAAGTTTTTTGATTCATTGTACACAAATGGAGCAGAATTTTTCACTTCTCTGGTTGTACATGAAGTAGAGTCACACCACTTGTGCAATCATACATGTACCTAGGGTAATGTTTGTCTCATTGTACCAGCTTTCCTACCCCCATGCCCCTTCTCCCTTCCCCTTTTCCCCATCCAAAGTTCCTCCACTCATCCGTTGCCCTCTCCCCCTCCCCATTATGGATTAGCATCTACTTATCAGAGAAAACATTTGGCCTCTGTGTTTTTGCAATTGAGCCCAGTGATGTTTAACTGCCAATTCAAATGGTTCCAATAGACTAAAGTTTGAGAACCATGGCTTTAAAAAATTATTGTACTTCCCACAAATAATTGTTGAGAAGTAGTAATTTGTAATTCAAGAGGATCTGCTTTTTGTTTCTTAACTATTTTCCCCAGTGTTGCATATCTCCTCACATTCTTCTCAGCATGAGCTTGGCCATAGCAAGCTAATGCAGAAGTTATTTTATGGCACTGAGAAGTGGAGATTGAACCAATGACAATTTTGTTCTGGGCAGAGCTAAGAATGGATGTATTGTTATGGACTGAGAGCAAGAACTTGAAATTGGCTGTGTTTTCATGAAATTGCTGCAGTTCTCAAGCTAAGATCTGCTTAAATAGAGAATAAGGAACTAGAGGTTTAACTTCATATTATCCATGACATTTACAACTTCACTTGAGCATCCCAGCCACTCCATAATGTGTTGGATACCAAGGGTATTATTCATCACAGCCTTGTCACTGAGGCTTATAAAATTCCACAGCCACTTATTGGCTGCTTATTTTTGTCTAAGTGATACAACATCTCTAGTTATCTATACTGTCACAATGTAGCACTTTGCACCTACTCAGCCTATTTATTGTAGGTTCTTTAGCTTTATTTAAATAATCATATAGCTCAATTGATTTATTTAATCTGTTGTAAATTGTAGAGCCTATTTAAAATACAAAGCTCCTATATTGTAATTTATTTTTTATGACCACCTGTACTGACATCTACTTATACAAAGCATTATTAAATACAAAGAATTTTCACATACATTATTTTCACTGGGCCCACAATGAAATAATATTTTAAGGTGAGAAGCAGCATTATCAAAACTGCACTGATGAAAGTATGAGACCAGCTGAATACAGGAAGCTGAACTTGATCTCTCTTGGTTACTCTGTGTAGTTATGAAGAGAAAGCAAAAGGGTTAAATATCACTGTCACTATTTAAAAAAGAAAAATAATTTTTAAGAACTAAAAGAGGCTTTTTGTGTATTTTGAATTCAGCTTTGCTTGAGAAAAAAATGAAATAAAATCAATCTATGTGTGAACATAATCTAGGTGCCACTTTGAGCTTTAATTGATTAACCAAAATTACTCTTTGCTTATTAATTTGCATCTTGTTTTGCGCATGCTTCTGGGAAATCCATAGACACGTGGGTTTTCATGATTTAAACATCCATTTACTCTCCTGAGACTGGAGAATCGTGAATTCAAATCCAGCCTCAGTAATGGCGAGGCACTAGGCAACTCACTGTGACCCTATCTCTACATAAAACACAAAATAGGGCTCGGGATGTGGCTCAGTGGTCGAATATGCCTGAGTTCAATCCCTGGTCCCCTCCCTGCCCAAAAAAAAAGCAGGTTGCTTGAAGCACTTTGCTGAAAGGCAAGCAAGGTGCTGCAAGTAAATGATCAGGGTTGTTTCCCTTAAACCCTGGGAGTAGAACTGCAAAGATCCAAGTCTAGCCATTTGATATGGGTGAAGGTAATTGGTGACCTAGATGACAGCACTTTCTGTGGGCTGAAAAAGCAGGTCTTTATTTATAGGATTGAAGCGCCATAAGGTTTCCTGTCAATAATAAACTCCATAATACTCAAGAAGGCTTTAGAAGGCAAGGCCTTGGTAGCACTCGTATTTCTTTGGTGAACTTCTCTACCTTTTGTAAATCCAGAGGCCTGTGCTCTTGAGTTGCCCTTGGTAGGTTGGAAGAGAAGAAAAGAAAAGAAAACCTGTGTAGTAATCTTACTATGATGATAAGTTAAGATCAGGGGCAAATTGAAATTTTTATGGGAGTATGTTGAAGAGGCAATGCCTAACACATAGGAATGATCTATTACTTGCAAAATATTTTCAATCAGTGGAAGAAGATTATCTGCATAGGTAACATGTCCAGAATTCTTCCATTCAGACCATGTAGACAGCTATCTATTCCATTCTTGCAGAAGGGTTTCTTGGTGATGTTAGGGAAGGATGCATTTTAGGTGTTTGATTACATTACTGATTTTACTTTAGTAGAGACATTGAAAGGAAACATTTTATACACACACACACACACACACACACACACACACACATATATATATGAGATATATATTAACATATATATAAGATATATATGTGTGTATTTTATTTGAAAATAAAAACTAAATAAAGTCATAAAGCATATGGACTATTAAATTTGTTCAAATTTAACTTATGATTTTCTGCAATATGTATTTGTTCCTCTCTCAATAAAAGTGAAGCCTTTCTTCATGCTTTGGTTTTGAATACATCTATCATATTAGCATGGTAGATTAGTTGGCACTATTTACTGAATCATAGCTTCTAAAATATAGCACCATCTTGCTAAGCATGAAGTAATTATACTCATATATAATCTCCCCTATTATGTAATAATTTTATAAGTATGAATATTTTGTAATGTCTTACCAAAAAAATGAGTTGATTGCAATTGAAGTCTACTTTGTTTTATTTGATCACTTAACAATAACATACATCTATGTGTGTGTGTGTATATACAGATGAAGATATATTCACATACATATATCTTTACATTTTGACAACTATGGAGAGAACATCTTCATCTGTGAAGAGAAAGAATTCCATCTACAAATGTGAGTCTTCACATGATTTACTATTATTGCTTCTCCCTCACTTCACTTCTTTGGCTCTTTTTTTACCTTGAAGTGCTGGGGGTCAAACCTAAGGCCTCCTGCATGCTAGGTAGGTGGTCCACCACTGAGCTACATCCCCAGCCCTATTACTATTACTTTTGCTTCACCTTAGACAACTTCCACTTCATCAAAATTAGTCCTCAATCATGCAACTCTCCTTATGTGTAAAAAACTCATTTGAATTAAGATACAAAACAAAATAGTAATCTGGTGTTTGAACAAACAACTTATTTGTATTCATCTTGCTGCTTTCTATTTTATCACCCCATCCTATGACTCAGAATCAGACTTGATATATATTCCCTATTTGGTTAATTTTCATTATCTATGGGAAAATGTACCTAACATTTAAGAGACAGTCTGTACATACACTATTGTAAGTGCAAAAAGATAGCAGTACATGCGAATTCTATATACTTTTTAGCACAATATGCAGGAAAAAAATGGCATTTTTGAGTCTAAAAGGAGCTAAAATACTAAGTGCAGATGAAGTTGGATCTTTTCTGGTGATGCAGTTCTCTGGCATAGACCTGTTTGATCCACGAGGTCTTGCTAACCTTTTTTATTCTTTTCCTTGATCAAATCTCTTCTGTCATTTATATATTGTTACTTCTGTTTCGCCACAGACACTGACATTTTTTTCCTAGTCCCTGTCAAACCATGTAACTTTAAATTCAGTCCTGTTATCTGAGAGACACAACCTAATACATTGAAATAGCACTGGATTCCAAGAAAGAGAGATTTGGGGTTTTGTCTGACTACCAGATAGGTAATTACTTGACTTAGAGAAGTTTCCTTAATCTTGTAGGTCAGTTTTCCACTTTAGTAATAAAGGGTTTTGATACTGACTAATGTTTTACTCACTACCAAACCAGTGGCCCTCTTGTACCCATAAAATACTAAAGAAACACTAAGGATGAATGTAAAGTTGCAGACTTGCAATTTTGCAGAAAAAGAACTTTAAAGAGACTTACTATTACCACCATAAGATTGGATAGCTGGATACCAGAAAATTTTAAGGAGATATAATCTTAAAGTTTAATGTTTTCTTAGTAATTGTTACTAGCTTTAATTATTTTTAGTAATGCTAAATGTATGACTTTGCTGTAAATACCTACCATTCCACAAATGGCCTAGACCTATGGTTCTCAAACTTTGTATTCATTACATAAGTATGAGGACCACTTCAAACAGACTGCTAGTCTCTATCCCTAAAATTTCTGATTTCATATGTCTGGTGTTTGAGCATTGGTATTTCTACTGTGTTCCAAGGTGATAACTGATGCTACCTGTTTTGGACCAAGCTTTGTGTCTAATAAATATCCTTACCATACAAATTTTGTGGCTATGCTGATTATTCTGTAACTAATCATAAGCAAATCATAGTGACATAGTGGAAATTATAAATGAATGTATTTGCCAACTACTAAAGATTTTTATACAGTAAGACTTTAAAAGTCAACATATGCAATGTATTCAATATAAGTAAATTTAAGGAAATTGTAACTTAAATATTAATTTTTGTCATACCAGTGCTATAAAGTATGCATTATTTATACAATTAAAATTTAAAACTATGTAAAAGGAATTACATCATACAAAGAAAACTAGGTTACATAAATTTTTTCTTATACACGTATCTTTAAAGTAAAAAAATCATAAAACATAAAAAATTACCACAGAGTGATTGTTTTAAGGTCTCATGTTTAAACTTGGTTTTGGTTTTTAAATTTTGTATATGATTTATGTGAAAGGGATATGGATGCATTGAACCTCTTTTTGATGTTAAATAAAGTGACTTCTTTTAAAAATAAAAGAACTCTCAAAATATTGGAAAGAATATTTTTCTAACTAGCAATAAAGGCAGGTTTCAGGATATAAATGCTCTGTAATTATTTGCTTTCAAAACTGGACAAGGAGGTAATCAGACATAATTAGTAGTGTTGCAGTATAACTTTAATGGTAGTGTGTAAATGCCAAGGGAAAAATATCTGACCCTAGAACTGTAATCCCATAGATGTTTAACTTTATACCTTGTGCCCCATTTAGGAAGCCGATTGAATAAGCCAAAGGAGCAAAATACCCACCTTTTAGTATTCAGCCGTTACCTTGACAACTGGTAATTGGTATTAAATGTTGTTTCTTTGTAAAGTGAACTGACTTTCATTTTAAGCAGGCACTTTTATTAACAGCAGTTCGTTTAACTGGGAGTATCTCAGCACAATTGGTATTGTACATGCAGATGGCTGAAAATGTTATTTCAATTGCTTTTTATGATTTTTAACTACAATATCCATTCATCAAGCAAATAAATGTGTTTCATTTAACTTTCTGAGGGTTACAAATATAAAGATTTCTTTTTTCTGTTCTTCAGCTTTTTCTTTTCCTGAGTTTTATCATCTCTATATATTTACATATATATATATATATATATATATACTTATATATACTTAGCTTTAAATTTTTTTTTTTGTAAACTATTCCTTTTTGCAGATTATATTTTAGGGAAATGGTATATGCTGTCCTTTAAATGAACAAATTAAAGAAATCATAATACAGAAAATTATACATGGCTTATGTTTCTAACATTAATATGTATATAATAACTTTCCTTATGGATATAAGGTTTTGGATGAAGAGCAGATAAATTTTAAAATTCTCTTTTAGGAAATAAGGACAGGATGCATTTTTAATGGAAAAATGAGAGTATTAACTTTATGCAGAGCTTTTACGTTATCAAGATTCACAGAAAGAATGTACATAACAGCAGGGTACCCACGATTATTCTATATTATGACAATGACCCAGCTATAGGAGCTGGTTACTATGGGCGAATACTATCCTTCTATTAAAAATTTCACCTTAAATTAGAGGATTTTTAGTAACCATCTCTAATATTCTAAATGATGCCTCCTGGTTATAAAACTTAATTGGAAGTGGACCAAAAACAGGAACAAAAAATGCTGTTGAGTGAGTAGTTTAATCTAAGCAAGAGATTGTGACCGTGTCAGAGAACAAAAGTTGAAAATGTTCAGGAGATATTTTGGAGTTTGTATCTGCAACATTTGATAATTATTGAATATGTGGTGGTACAAATATGTGGATAAGTCCATGATTCTGGGAGCAGCTAGGTGGCTTTTATGCCATTAGCACAGATCAGATAATTTGGGTATTTGAAATGCCAGTGAACAGTTAGGACTAAGTAATCAAGAGACAGAAGGAAAGAGAAATATAAAACTCAAGAGAGAGAGATAGATTTGGAAATCCCAGATTTACAAATTGGAAGTTGACAGTATGTGTATATGTTAGCTTATTAGAGAAGAATGTATAAAAAATATAAGCAAATAATTGGATCTTATTTTTTGGAACATCTACATTTGAGAGGAATGAGAAGAGAAACCATTCTCTCAAATCTTTAAAGAAGTAACACCTGTACTGCACAAAAAACCTCATAAAATAGAGATGGAGAAACCACTTCTCAATAAATTTTATGATGCTGATAATACATAAGCCAAAAATATCACAAGAAAATTTGGAGTCTATATTAGTCATGCATATCGGTACAAAATCTGTTAACAAAATATAAGCAAACATATGATCAAATCCAGCAACATATGATAAAAATGTTGTACCCTAACCAAGTGGGATTTACCCCAGAAATCCAAGATTGGTTTGATATTAGAACATTAACACAGAATATTAACATCATAAAGGACAAAAACTACATTATCATCATTTAGCAATATCCAAAACATATTCTCAACAAAGACTTCCATCAAACTAGGAATATAAGGGAAATTCTCACCAGCAGCTCTGAAAATTTACAACTGATGCTATACTTATTGGTAATGGTGAAAGACTGAATGCTTTTCCCATGAGATTGGGGACAAGGAAAGGTTGCTCTCACTGCTCTATTCAACAACAAACTGGAGATTTTACTATCACAATAGGTGAAATAAAGGAACCAAAAGCATCTAAACTGCAAAGGAAAAAGTAAAACTGTCCTGTATGTAAAACTGTATGATTGTGTATGCAGAAAGACCTGGAAAATCCATACCACCACTTGTAGAGCCAATAAACAAATTCAGCAAGTTCCCAGGACACAAGAACAATGTCCAAAAATCATCATGAATCTCACATTAGCATCAAGAGTAAAACGCATAAACATATATTAATCAAAAAGTGCCAGACTTGTACACTGAAGATTACAGACATTGTTGAAACAAATTAAGGAAAATATAAATGAATTAAGAGGTATTTAACATTCATGTATTTGAACACATTTAGTATTATTAAGAATGATTATCTCTTAAGAACTCCATTTTGCAGAAATGGGCACACTAATATTAATATTTATGGGAATGCAAGGGAGTCAAAGTAACTACAATATTAAAGATAAGAACAGGAAGACTTATACTTCCTTCTTTTATCATGAAGTCATTTTATTTTTTAATTTTTTTAAATTTGTTTTAATCTACTGAGATTTAAGATTTATTGGTTACTGTAGCTTAGCCAAACATTACTTATGCTGCCTCTGCATATTAATAGGAAAATAACATTATACAAAAATTAGACTATATATTCACTTTGTAAGGTGAGAAGTTGCAATTGATTATTTCAACATTTGTTTTGTGTCTCCTTGGAAACAGACCTTCAGTATACATACAGACATGTTTTCACAACAAATATCCAGTTATGTGTTATTCATCTCTTGGTTCTTAATAGACAAGACAAGTGTTCAAGACAGCATGATAGTAACATAAACATAAATATTTGGATCTATGGGACAGATTTGTCTATAAAAATTATGTTCATATTCAATTGATTTCCAATACAAACCAAGATAATTCAATGATAAATGATAGTCTTTCAAAAACAATGCAGGGACAATTGGACATCCACATTCACAAAGATTAATTTTGACTCTACTTCATACAATTCACACTCACCAAAACAAAACAAAACAAAACAAAAAATTCTAAACAAAAGAAAATAAAACCCCCAAAATCTCATTGAATAATTGACATAAGTGTAGAATCATAAAAATTTATAAAATTTATAGATTTCAGAAAAAATAACTTTTAATACCTAAGTTAAGCTAGTAAAAAACATAACCAAAAAGAAAAAATAAATTGAACATTAAAACCAAAAAGCATTTGACATTCAAGATATGATTTTAAGAAGATGAAAAGTATGGATTTCCAGAGAAAATATTTGAAAATTAGCTATCTGATAAAAGGCTTGTATACAGAACATTTTAAAAACTCTGACAACTCAATCATAAAACACAACCCATTTTATTCAAAAGCAAAATGTTTAGTCATTTCAACAAAAAGATATACAAGTGATTAATAAACATGATAAAATACTAATTATTTATGAGAAAAATGAAAATTAAAGACACACTGAAGTACCACTTCACAATCACTGAGGTGGCTATACTAACAGTAATGAAAAGGACAATAATAAAATTTGGCAAAGATGTGGGAAAATGAAGACCCTGCTCATTACTGATGGAAATGTCAACTGGTACTGCTACTTGGAAAACAGCTTAACAGTTTTTTAAAAATGTGAAATATATGTTTATTTTACGTTCCAACAATTCCATGAGCAGGTCTCTATATCCCAAGTAATGAAAACGTTGATCAACACAAAGACTTACACCTGAGTTTTTGTAGAAAGATTATTCACAATACTCAAAAGGTGAAAACAATTGAAATGTCCATCCACTGGTATATAGAAAAACAAATAAGCAAACAACAGGATTCTGTATTCAGTTGAACACTATCCAGCATTAAAATGGAATAAACTACTGAGACATGGTAGAACATAGATGATCTTCAAAAGGATTAGATGAAAGAAGTCTGATTCAAAGAATTGTATATTGTATGATTTCATGTATACAGACAAGAAGATGAATTTTAGTGTTGAGGTAGGTTTCTGGAGAGTGGGAAGGTGGGGTAGGACAGGAGAAAAGGCTATCAACTGCAAGGGACAAAGACCTCTTCATAGTGGTGAAAAAACATGCAATTATATGTTATACATCATCTGAAATGTAATTCAAAGCCAAAGAGAGTAAAAGGGGAAGAAGACATATCCTTACTATGTTCCATAGACAAACAGCTATCAAAACAAAGCATAACTACTACAAAAGTACTTTAGAAGTATGAAGGAAAGGCATCTAAGTTAAACAGATATGTAGATGTACATAACACATTGAAACTCATTTAAAATGCAGAATGTATTTAAAATGTGAAAGCAAATAGCTTGAGGAGTTTCTTCTCATTATATGTGTTAAACAGATAAAGCTATTTAAAATATAAATATTTTTAATATGGTCCATAATACTTATTAAAAAGAAAACCACTGGGGAAGGTGAACTGAATTTTTAAAAATTCCAGATGAGTTTTTTTTTTTTTGGTTTACAGTATAAATTTGAATGAGAATAATACAAATTTTTATTTGGCTCTTAAAATTTATTGAAATCAACACTTCTTTATGTTATATGTGGGCCTCTTGGTTATTTCTAGACATATAGTTTATGAATTTATATAAATAAATAATCTAGATACCAAGAATCAATATTGTATTTCATATAGAGACTTAAAGAAAATAACTATCATTTAATAACATGAATAATTAAGCAAGAGACATGATTATAAATTCATTTAAACTAAACTTAAGATTTGCAGGAACAAATGTTTTCTTTTTCCCACCTGAAATCTCTAACAAGAAGTTTGATTGTTGTAAGCATGTATGTGTGTATGTGGTGTGTGACTCTGTGTGACAGGCATAGAGGGATGATGGGAGGCACTGGGGCAGAACTGGAAGATAAAATTCTAGTTTATAATTTCTCTAAAGAAATTCATCTCAAGTGTTGTCTTGAGTGCATTTTCTTTCACTGGTTTTCTTAATTGTTGCTTGTGAGAGAAGCATGAACTCATTGGAGTAAACAACAACAAAAAACAAAACAAAACATAACATAACAAAACAAAAATAAAACACCAAATCCAACTAGGAAAACTTGCAAGAACGACTTGTAAAAACTTTGAAAAACACTTTTATAAGTTTTCCTTGATCATTACTGAGGCAGAATTTAGGGACTTTCTCTTTTTTTTTTTTAATAGAAATTCTTCATCAGTTGAAAAAATAGGTGCTTGTCATACTTTGGTTAGAGTTTTCTTTCCAAAATTTTCTACCAAAAATTTAAGTTTCTTTAAAACTATGAATGCATTCTTTTGCCTATAGGATACAATCTAAATGCCTTATTTTGATTTTATGAGGCCATTTGCAATCTAACACTAGCCATCACACCTGCCTTGTCTTTGATCATAATCCAAACTTCCCCTTCCTTCCTCCCACTTTAAGTCTTGTGCCACATTGAGCTGTTCAATAAATATGCTAAGTCCTTCTGGACTAGATCCCTGACATGACATTTTTGTCTCTCTTTCTGTTCACAAGTATGTGCTCATTCAGCAGGATTTAGCTAATGTGTTTCTTCTTATGGGGTAGATTTGAGTATCAACAAGAAAAAAAATGTCAAAATGAACTTTACCTATTATTGAGAAATAAGAAACAAAACTCTACATTATTAGAGTGTTTTTAAGTTGAAGATGTTATTTTGATAATATCCAGGGAATTCTTATACTTATTTAAAAATTCTAAGGAAAATGTCATTATTAAATAAAATATTAAGTATGTTTTCTAGCTAATGTCATACAAATAATATGAGTTTAATACACTAGTATTCATTTTCTATTGCACTTTGTTTCTGCTGCTATTTTTATCTATTATAAATAATTTCAATATTCATTTTCAATAAGGTGATCAATATATTTGTTTTATTTTTATTTTTATTTATTTTATTTTATTTTATTTTTTTTAAAATATGGAACGCTTCACGAATTTGCGTGTCATCCTTGCGCAGGGGCCATGCTAATCTTCTCTGTATCGTTCCAATTTTAGTATATGTGCTGCCGAAGCGAGCACAATATATTTGTTTTATTTAGAAGTATATCATTACGTTTGTATTCTATAATTCTCAAAATCCTCTATTTCCAAATTATGCAATTATCTAATGAGCAATTTTCAAAACTTCATTGTCAGCTTAGCATTACATTTCAAGTATATTTACATTTCAAAATTATTGAGTACATACAATTTATTGTGACACTTAAATTTTAGAAAAAGAATATTTTGGAAACAAAAATAAATCTTCATAATGACTTGTACATTGTGAATTAGAATTTTACACTCTTGCAGTATATGAGTAAGCACAAATCCTATTTTGGTAACATGCTTATATTGTTATGCTGACACATAATCTTAGGATTATCATGGTTTGGATGTGCAGAGGAAGGTTATCTTCCTAAAATAATTGTTTTTTAGGCAGAATTTATTCTTTTAACTTTGCAATGTGTTTAGCCTGAAAGTCTTGAAAATTCTAAGTTGTCATCAATGTAATTTTAGTGGGGGGAAAATTTTGTTGCAGTATAACTTTAAACTTAGGGAAAAATCATATAAATAGTAGAGTACAAATATTTTCCACAAGAACCTTTGCTTATACTCATCATTTGTTAACATTTTGACCTTTTTCCTTCAGCATTTGCTCATGCTTTCTTACTCTCCCGTTTCCTTTCTTTGTTCTTTTACTCTCCTCCTTTCTCTTGCTCTCTATTTTTCTAAACACACACATATGCACATGCACACTTATTGTTTGAGAGTACATAAATTAATAGTTTCAGCATCAAAGCATGCACTTGTAATCCTAAATATTTCCTTCTATTCCTAAAAGCAAAGAAAATTTTCTTTCTGAACCAATGACCTAAATCAGGAAATTTAATATTAAGCAACATGATAATGTAACCCACAGCCCCTGTTGAAATTTTGCCCATTTTCCTACTAATGTCATCTATGGCTATTTTTATTTTATGCTTAGGATCTACTCTGGAATTCTATATTGTTTTCAGTTGTAATATAATTTTATTCTACTTTAACCTAAAAACTTTTTTAAGTCTTTTGTTTTACGTCCTTGATATTATGCCAATTATTTATTGAATATTTTTGGTATGCGTTTGAGGGCCCATCATAATTATTCAGATGATCAACATTTCACCATATGTGTTTTTTTTTCTTTTGCAGTGCAGTGTTTCAGAAAGTACATAGTTTCAGTTTGTCCTGTTTCTTGTGCTGTTGAATTTGATCACTTGGTGGTTTTTGCCAAATTTCTTCATTGTTATTATTTTCCTTTTGTAATCAATAAGCTATTCGTGGACGTATGATATAAACAGCCTTCTCATCAAACATTGATCCCCTAGATTCAATCTACATTGGTGATTCTTCCTTGAAGCAATTAACATTATGGCCATACTGTCATTTTCTAACTCCATCATTCATTCTACATTTATTTGCTTGATATTCTACACAGCTCTCTCTTCCTTGATGTATTAAGAGCTTTGCCATTTCCTTATATCATTATAGACTAATGGATTATTTTACTAATACTTAGTTTATGTTGATGCCCTGGTTTCAGATTTGATCAATAGGAGTCCCATGAAGATGACTCTCTATACTTTGCATAATTCTCCATCAATTACTTTCTTTCATTTTATTTATTTATTTTTTGTGGTGCTAGGGATTAACCCAGGGCCTTGTTTGTACTTGTCAAATCCTGTACCACAAAGCTACATCCCCAGCCTTTCATCATTTTTTGGGGGGGGTACTGGAGATTGAACTCAGGGCCACTGGACCACTGAGCCACATCCCCAGCCCTATTTTGTGTTTTTTTTATGCAGAGACAGGGTCTCACTGAGTTGCTTAGCGCCTCACCATTGCTGAGGCTGACTTTGAACTCGCGATTCTCCTGTCTCAGCCTCCCAAAATGCTGGGATTACAGGCTTGTGCCACCACGTCCAGCTCCTTTCATAATTTTTTGATAGCTTCTGTAAACCACCAAATGTTTCAGACTCATTTGCACTAGTTGTGTTTAGATTGGTAGTCAGCCATTTTCTCAAAAACTCTTGGTTCTTTTTGAAGAAAAAGTATCTAGGAGCCAAGATCTGTCTATCTCCTAAGGTATCATTGTTTCTAAGCTTTCTTGGCAGACAAGTTTAGGAGACTATCATCTATCTGTGTTATCTATTAAAAGAATGAATGTATTCTGAGACTTTCCATTCCAAAGCCTAATGGTTAATTCTAGTTCCAAATTTTCCATACTTGAAACTTGTTTCTCTAAGAGTAACCTTCTCCTCCAAGAAATCTTACCTCCATAATTGTAACATGGTTCCTCATTTGATTAATTCTGCAGGAATATGCAGAACAGATATGTCCACTTGCACTGTGATAAAGATGCCCATTAACCAGACGTCAGTATTTCTTTTTTCAGTTTTGTTTTGCCTTTGGACAAAGTATGTTATTTGGATTAGTTATTTCTTTACCTTTCAATGTGGACATTGTACATTTCTTTGAAGTACAGTTTGGTTCATTTATTACTATTGGATATTCTCTTTTGTTGTGATTGCCATTTTTTCTTATGGAAAGCTATCATATTGTTTCAGCTTCTATCTTTTGCTGAGTGAAGCAAACATCCAAATCACAGTAGCATAAAAATCCACTTTATTATGTTTATTGACCCAAGAATCCAGACAGGGCTCATGGAGAGGTTTTTTGATTTCTGGATCCTGGGTTGGGAAGGCTTGAATTCTGGGGAAACTCAATGACTGGTCCTATTATAATCTGGAGGTTCCTTAAACATAAGTTTTGCGAATGACTCTGGGTATTGACTGGGATTTTACCTAGGGTTGTTGGCCAAACCTGCCTACATGGTGAGGCCGTAATCTGAAGTTGAATGTTCCATCACAAAACAACAAAACTGCATTACCTTTTATGACCTAACCTCAAAAGCTGCATAGCATTACTTCTGCCATATTTTAGTGGTCACAAGTGAATCATAATCCTGCCCAGACTCTAAGATGAGGGCCATTATACTTCTTGGATGGCAGAATGGCAAGTTTCTAGAAGAGGGTACTAGATGCATAATATTGTTAAACATATCCCTGGAAAATAAATTTACTACTCACTAGACACAAGAGTAAACATGAATTGTGAAATACCCACTAGTCACAGTAGCTCACATCTTACCACATGCAAAGTAGACTCTCTTCCTCTCAATAGCACACGTGAGTTTTAAACTAAATCAGGCTCAGGCTTGTGGTCCAGGGTATCACCATTTGTATCAGATCTAGGCTTGTACAAGGACCCTCAGATGAATTCACTGTTTGAATTCTCTTCTTTTTTATCTAAAGACTGGTAACTTAAAAAGACTTATCTGCCCATGCCCAACATACAATGGGAGAATAGGATGTACTTATTTAAAAATTGAGGAAATAGGAGGCAAACAATAGTTATTTGTCCATGGCAGTTCTGAAATTCAGTAAGGACAAGTCTTCCATTCCTATTTTTAGGATTTAGTCTTTCTTAGGAAGAGGTGTATTCTCTGGATCATAGCTGTGCTCACTGGACTTTTGATTCATTTCTCCTAATCATCCTTTTTTTTCTATAATAAATGGCTTATATTTGCAAGTGAGTTATTTTCTCAGCCAACAACTTGCCAGTTTTTAAAAAAATTGAGGATCCAAAGGTATGTTTTTATTTGTGGTCTTTCTGTCCCTTTCAATAAAATTTGATAATTCCTTTAAAACACTTGGATTAAGCAAAGATTATTAATTTATTATCCATAAGTATAGACAAAAAGATCCTGAAAATATCTTTGAGTAAAGACCTTCATTTGGGGGTGGAGGGCGTCCTATGCTGTGAAAAATCCCTGAAAACTCTCGTATATAATAGAGTAGAGTGGATCTGGGAGCATTTTTTAAGCTTTTAACAAATTTTTGGGAGTGAAATGGAAGATAAAATGACATTTTTGAGGCCATAATGAGAATCTTACAGCTCCACCCTGAGTCTGATCTTTGAAAGTCATTATGAATCATGAACATTTTGCTGGCTGAAAAGACTGTTCAGATCTTTTATGTTTCCTCCGAATTGTAACAAAAAACTAGTCATTCTTTCATGTATTTCTCTCCTCTTTCCTTTCAATGGGGAAAGCTGAAACAAAATACAACAGAACAAAACAAAACAAAGCAACATAACCAGACAGCATCCTTAACATATGATCTGAACATTTTCTTAACTTAATCAAGTCCATTAGTATTTCTATTTTCCATAGTACTATGGGAAACAATTAAAAAAAAAAAAACTCTGTCACCACCTATTAGGTTTCTTCTTTCTTCTAGAGCCTAACGACAGTTTCATTTCTTTCCTTTAAGATTTACTAGTATCTCTGTCAAGTTTCTGAGTGCTTCTACTAACATGTTTCATAAAGTCCTTTAGCTTTTACTAAGAGCCTTTTCAATTCCTTTCTAGCTCATTCTTCCCCACACTACTGCTCAGTCTCAAAGCCTGGCTACTTATTTTAGTTTTTGTTGTGGTAATGTTTAACATCCTAGTAGCAAATTGCTGTTAGATAGGATTTGGTCAGAGAAGCAAAACCATTATGAATGGTATGGAATAAAGAATTTATTAAAGTTATTAGACCTCATGCAGTCATGGGAGCTGGCGGGCATTTTCTATATGTCTACTGGTGAGCCTCAGACCATAGGCAAGTTACACAAGTATTCAAGAAGGAAGAGTGGATGTGTGAAAGAATAACAATGAGAACAATGAAGGAACAAGCTGAAATCAATGGGGACAAATTGAACCCACTAGACAAGTGGCACCCAAAGTGGAAACATGATTGTCTTTCACTATCTCCAGCCTTGGTGCCATGAGTGATCTTCAGAAGTGATGAGCTCCTTTGCCACAGAGCGGCACATATCTGAACAACTGAATGATATTATGAAACAGGAGCTGGAGAAGCTTAGAAGTGAGCACTACCTCATTCCAGCCTAGTAACCAAGCAGATCAACAATAATGTTGACAACTATTACAATACCTAGAGTCTTGAAGTGACCTTCAGAACATAAACATGGCTGTTACTTCAGTATGACCTTCTAAATCTGACACATGATAAACTCTAACCTTGAAACATGCAAAAGAAAATCTTGGGAAATTTAGTTCCAACTTAGCTAAGTTGATATATGCATCATTTTAGCATATGTATAGTTTGCAATAATGTGTGTATTGTATGTATATGTATATGTATGCACATATATAAGCACAGATACACATATATATGCATACACATACTTTGTGTTTAAATTTTATTATCTTAAAAATCACAATATATAAGTTCCAATATAGCTTTCTAGTATTATTTTTTATATTTTTGTTTTACAACTAAGTATTACTCCATTGTTTGGGTATAATATCTAATCCCAATTTTAATTCCTTCTGTAGAAGTTAAAGTTGTATACATTTAATTCCTTCTGTATAAGTTAAATTTGACACTGTTTAAACAGTGTCAATTACAAAATTACTACATTTAAAAAATTACATATCATATATATGTGAATGGTATTAATTTAATAACTTTGGACATTAACACTTGTCTAAAAATTTTTGAATTCTATTATAAAAGTTTAAAGTTATGTAAATTTGATTATTAATTTTATGTGTCAACTTGCCTGGACCATGGAATGCCCAGGCATTTGACCAAATATTACTTTGAGTATGTCAGTGAAGATGTTTCTTGATGAGATTAACATTTAAATTGGTAGGCTGAGTAAAGCAGATTGCTTTCCCTAATCTGAGGAGCCTCATCCAATCAATTGAAGTCTTAAACGATTATGGAAACTGGAACATTAGTCTTTTTGGGCTCAAAGTTGAGCAGTGCATTCACTCTTCTTCATCTTATTAGTTTTCAGATTGAGATTTACACCACCAGCTTTACTGGTTCTCAGGTCTATAGACTCAGACTGATGGTACACATTATCTCTCCTGGGATACAGTCTTCTATTGGTCTGTTTTTCTGGAGAACCTTAAGGCACTGTATTTAGGAATGCAACAATTCTTGATACTATTTAACAGAAGACAGACTGGGGTGCATTTAGAACAAAATAACTGGTATAAAAAGAAACTTTCAAGTGATTTCAGGAATTATCAAAGGAAAATGAGAGTCTTAGAATAATTTTTATAAAGAGGAGAAATTATAACTCTTAATAATAAGAGAAATGTCAGTAAGATGGAATCATCTGTTATTTGATCTGGTAGGTCTGACTGAAAGAAAAGGAAGAATTGTTTTGAGTGGAGACAGCATAAAATATGACAGTATGGGCCATGGGGAGGAAGGAATCAATTCCTTACTGTTGAACTTGTATTATTCTATTTTAAAGAAATAAGTTCTCTGATGTTGGAAAAGCTTAAATAAGGAACAGATGGACATACCTCAGAAATAGTGAAAAAATTCCAATAAATCCTTTTCCACAGATTTCCCCAAATATATAAATTAGTGAATCTCTATTAAAGCTGGTTTTATAACATAGTGGTTTATATGTTTAAACTACCAGTTTATTTAGACTGTATTCAAGCATAAATAAGCTTATTGTTTTCTGCTAAATTTAATGTATTTGTTTCTTGGATTAAAAAAAACTAATGATCAATTATTATTATTATGACTATTAAAATATGTGTGCAACAGTGTGGACAATTCACTAACTTTGCCACAAGTTTTTATTTTAATGAAAAATAGAGCTTATGTAAATAATTTAAACTGGTAATAAATGAAGGTTACTTTCATGGATTAAAGAGAATGGTGGTAACTATAAATTATTTGTGATTCCAACCTATTACATTCTGCACTTAGCTCAGCAACTGTAAATTTACTTGAAATGAAGCCATAAGAAATTCAACACTTTGTACATATATAAGGTTTGTTGTAACTAGATAAAATTTTAAAATTTCTACTGAAAGAAAAAAATTCAAAATTGTTTTTATCTCTGTTTAGAGCAAGCTGCTACTTGATCTTTACTTTGCTGTGATTCTGCAAAATGATATTTTTTGAATTACCTGGCTTATACATTAGTTATGCCCTATCAGCTTGCCTTTACTGATTTTCATATATGCATGTCTCAATGCCTATTCATGTGCCACCATGACACACAATTAGTTATTTTCTACTTAAAAACAAATCACTAATGGGTTTTAGCAGTCTCTAGCTTTGGCTAAACTTTCATTAAATTGAATTCAGCCATTCATTTTGTAAACTAACATACATCTAGCCCCAGGTTTTAAGGTGGCTTATGTATAAGTTGACAATTTTAATTTCCTTATTATTATTTTTTATATCACAAATCTTACTTTTATGACTCAGGATTTTACTTCACTGAAAGCTAATCACTTCTCCAACCCTGCCCAGTGTAAGTGTTAATACATTACTAATGCAGAGATAAGATATGCTCATAAATGTTTGTGCTGGAAAGATTTTCATTTTATGGTATTGACCTCTTTTTCTCACTCTACTTTGAATGTTGTAACTCATATTTGAGTTTCTTTTCTTAACATTATCACAGACTCAATGCTTAGGCACATATTTTAGCTGTTAAAAATCAACTTTTATTTTAATTCAATGCAAAACTGACAAAGTTATCTTAGATGTTTAGTGCAATTATTGCCAGAATGTGAATCCTTATGGAAACATACAAGTGAAGACAAAATATTTCAACAATTGTCATAAATGTTTGCTAATGAAGACAGCCTTTAAAATTCAAATGGTTTCAAACTCTTCTCATTTAAAAAATACATATTCAGCTAAAGAAAAACACAGTAGTCTTCATATTCTAACAGTCTTTTTTTTTCTCCAATAAATTATGCATGGCAAGCTAGCTAAGTTGCCAACACTGGGAACATGTTCCTTCTGAGGTGCTCTGAAAGCCTTCTGTTTGCTACAGACTTGCTGAAACACATTCAATGCTTCACACTCGAAAAATTTCCCCAAAGCACATAAAGGCTGTTAGCTGAAGAACTATCTGCTACTGGTGTAATAAATGTCCGTCATGAAGATTTTTCTTCCAAAGATACTCTTTAATAATTACTATTTTTCTTACTAAAGAACATTTTATAAATAAATATAAATTTTTTAAAATGTTTCTAAATACATCTTCAGGTCTTTGTGGCATATTGTTAGGTATTTCTCTTTAACATTAAGTTGTTCAGTGGTAATCACTAAAATCTGAATAACATTATATTTTATTATAGATAATTTATTAATTTCTGTGACATCACTTACCAGAGAAATTTGTCTGATTTTCAAAGAATTCATACACTGTCTTTCTCATTGCTACTGTTGTTCCTAATAAATTTTTTTATTGAATCTAAAAGAGCAGTTGGACTTGACATATTTTAGGATCTTCTCACAAATCCATGAGATCAAGGATACATGCCCTGCTAAAAAACTTATAAACAAAGGTTGTGTGATAATGAATTCAGTAATGAACTGGAACTGTCAACTAAGTTTTATTCGGAAAAGGTGTGATTGAAGGAGTGAGATAAACTTAGTAGATACTTATACAAAAAAAAAATGTTTGGAAACCAGGAGGATTAAATAGGTCTTTACTAAATTAGATAGGTTAAGTCTGTCTCTTGTTATAGATTCAGCTATCAGTTTTGGCCAGAATTCTGCCTCATAGCATCAAAGAGGGTGAGGCAATTAATATAAACTTTTGTATCTTGATAATGAAGTAAGAGTGTTGGATAGACAACATTTGTAATTAAAATATTATGCCTAAAATTCTGCTTCTCTTCATGAATATTCCTGCTACAGAACTCACAGTCTGCTAAGAAAAATGGATAAAATATATGAAATGTCTGTTTTCAGGCATTGGTACAACAGGCAACACAGAGTTTCAAACATAAAGTGAAAAGACATAAATTAGTCTTAAAATTGCACTGGGCTTCTTGATTGTATGTAGTTTTTTTTTTTGACCACAGTGCAAGAAAAGAGGACAAAAGCAGAACTATGAAATCTCTCTCAAGATGAGAAATTGTGGGAGGTTGAAGCAGCTGAAATTTGCAGGGCAGAATACCATAATGGAGATAATTATGAAAAAAATAAAGTTCGAGAAATCAACATATCCTGTTGACTCTTTGGTTATTTACTGATTTAGGCCTGCACATTTCCAGGAATCCCAGCAAGAACAACTCCCAAGGACCTATAAATTAAATAACTCACTGTGTTCACATAGTTCTGGGAAATATTCGTATGCCCTTCAGACAGATAGGAGGTTGCCTTAAACACTAGATGTTAAACATGCAATGTCAAGCAACCAAGACAAAATTATTAAACAAACAGAAATGACCAAAGTGATCCATAACCAAATAGGGAAATGGATTAATAGAAACATACCAGTAGATAACATAGATAATAGAATTTTTAATAAGAATTTAATACAGCTTATAAATAAAATATACCCAAAGATCTAAAAGGAAGGAAATACTGTAATTATGAGAAATATGTAGAAAAGAACAAGGAGAATTTTTAAAAATAAATAATGCAATGTCTAAAGTGAAAAATTCAATGTATGAGCATAAGACAATTTAAGATGCTAAAGAAACAATGAACAGCCGGGCGCGGTGGTGCACACCTGCAATCTCAACACTTTGGGAGGCTGAGGTAGGAGAATTGCGAGTTCAAAGCCAGCCTCAGCAATTGTGAGATGCTAAACAACTCAGTGAGACCCTGTCTCTAAACAGAAAACACAAAATAGGGCTGGGGATGTGGCTCAGTTGTTGAGTATCCCTGAGTTCAGTCCCTGGTACCAAGAAAAAAAGAAAGAAACAATGAACAATACCAGAGAACTTAAAGGCATTAGAACTAGACATAATTCAGGCCAAGGTACACAGATTAAAAAAAAAAAACTGAAAGAAAATGAAGAGAGCCCTAGTTACCTGTGGTACAATATCATACATGCAGCATAAAATGCAGTTGCAGTTCTAAAGGGAGAAGTGAGAACATTTGAAGAAATAATTCTAATAGATATTAATATTTATAAATCAATATACTCAGTGACCCTCATGCCTAATCACAGATATTACTATAAAACCATGCTAATAATTTTTCTGAACTTCAGGGATGATGAGAACTATAAGTTTAAGCAAAAAAAGAAATAGCACAAATGGGAGCAAGTTAAGTATAACTTCAGACTTCTCATCAAAAATAAAGTAGCCTGAATCACTGTAGTATGCTGATTTTAAGTCTTTTGGGTATAGACTGAGGTGTGGGATTCCTGGGTCAAATGGTGGTTCTATTCCAAGTTTTCTGAGGAAGCTCCATATTGCTTTCCAGAGTGGTTGCACCAGCAATGTATGAGGGTACCTTTTCCTCCACATCCACACCAACAGTTATTATTGTTTGTATTCTTTTTTTTGTTGTTGTTGTAGATGGACACAATGTCTTTATTCTATTGCTTTGTATGTGGTGCTGAGGATCGAATCCAGGGCTTCACGCATGCGAGGCAAGCGCTATACCGCTGAGCTACAATCCCAGCCCTATTGTTTGTATTCTTGATAACTGCCATTCTGACTGGAGTGAGATGAAATCTTAGAGTAGGTTTGATTTGCATTTCTCTCATTACTAGAGATGTTGAATGTTTCTTCATATATTTGTTGAACAATTGTATATCTTCTTTTGAGAAGTGTCTGTTCAGTTCTTTAGCCCATTTATTGACTTTTTTGGTATTAATTTTTCTGAGTTATACATCAATGTTTATAGCAGCTCAATTCATAGTAGCTAAACTGTGGAACAAACCTAGATGCCCTTCAGTAGATGAATAGATAAAGAAACTGTGGTATATATACCCAATGGAATATTACTAGGCATTAAGAGAGAATAAAATTATGGCATTTGCAAGTAAATGGATGGAATTAGAATATCATGCTAGGTGAAATAAGCCAATCCCCAAAAAATAAGTGATAAATGTTTTCTCTGATATGTGGATGCTGATCCATAATAGAGCAGTAGATGAGGCATGGGAAGAATGGAGGAACCTTGGACTGGGCAGAGGGGAGTGAGGGGAGGGGAGGGGGCTCGGAGTTAGGAAAGATGGTGGAGTGAGAAGGACATCATTATCTAGGTACATGTATGATTGCACGAATGGTGTGACTCTACATTTTGTACAACCCGAGAAATGAAAAGTTGTGCTCCATTTGTGTACAATGAATTGAAATGCATTCTGCTGTCATGTATAACTAATTATAACAAATAAAAAATAAAAAATGCTGCCATGAATGATTAAAATTAAAAAACATTAAAATGAAGTAGCCTGAATAACAGCAGAAGAATGTCTCCCATGTGCTGAAAGAGAACAAAACAAAACAGACGCAAAAAACTAAAATGTGGAAAACTAGAATTTGATGTATTATGTAAATGTTGTTTAAAAATTAATGTGAAATAAAGACATTTTAGACAATTCAAGATGAAAAAACTAACTGCCATTAAATTAAAAAAATTAAATCCTCTTTAGGATTTACTTTGCAAGTCTACTGACATTTAGAAAACTGTAATGACTATATTCATACCGCCTAATATGAACTTTAAGTCAAGGTGTTTTATGAGAGAGAAAGAAAAACATTTTAAAATAATCAAAATGTAAATTTATTAAGTCAATGTAATCCTAGTGGCTCTCTGTAGGCTGAAGCAGGATGATTATATGTTCAGGGCCGGCCTCAGCAACTTAGTGAGGCCCTGAGCTACTTAGCAAGATCCTCTTAACATAAAAAATAAAATAGAGCTGGGGAGCTGGGGATTTGGCTCAGTGGTTAAGAGCCCCTGAGTTCAATTCCTGGTACAAAACAAACAAACAAACAACAAGGAAAACCAAAATATATGTATTTTTTAAAATATATACATTTTCAGAAGAAAACACAGTATATCATAATTCCAGGATGAGTTAGGACAGTATATAGAGAAATTCAGATGATCGTATGAGAAAATAGGAAATTACTGTGACATGATGGGATTAATTGCTCTTATAGAGAGAGTTGATAGTGGGAGTTTGTCCCCTTTGCTCTTCCTCCTTTTGACACGTTATCACTTTATATTACTCCCATCCAGATGCCATGTCATCTTGGAAACAGAGACTAGACCCTTACCAGACAAGGAAACTTCCATTGCCATAATTTTGAGCTTTTCACTTCTAGAACTATGAAGAATCAATTCTTATTCTTTATAAATTATCCAGTTTGTAACATTTTGCCACAGCAATACGAAAAGAACATCTTTACTAAAATTACCACAGCAGATAACCACATAGTACATCAACTTTGAGGCTTTGCTTAAAGGTCACCTTGACAGAGAGATTTGTCCTCATCAGTCATAAGAATGAGGCTCCTGTGAGGAATAGGAGAGGTAAATTGATGTGGTTTCCTGTGGATGAATAACAGTGGTGCATTCTGGGCCTCTGTGGATAAGTACTGAAGACCAAGGTGTGGAGGCCAGATAGCTGGACTCAGAAATGGAATGAGGCCAAGGGAAGGATGCTTCAAGTAAATGAAGTGTGACTACAAGAGTAAATGAATAAATTGTGAAGAATAAATTCACTTTCACTTTATGTCATTGTTCTATGCCTCAAGATGTAGTAAGGACTGACGATTATTTGGAATAATGAAAGGAGTGAATAAATATTGATTCACAGTTATAATTCCAGTTATAGATGTGGGCGTATAATTGACAGGAATAGTCAATGCAGGAAATCATGGCATTTTCTAAATTTTGCTGAGACGACTCTTTAATCAACAATGTGAAAATACATTTTAAGTTCATGTGTAAAATTCAACCAAGGGCTGGGGATGTAGCTCAATGGTATAGCATGTGTGAGGTCTTGGGTTCAATCTCTATTTCTGCAAATAAAAATGTCAAAAATTTTCACTTATATTCTACTATTAACAATAGAACTAGGAAAAGGGGGAAGGAGTATGAAGAATATCCAAAGAAGGTAGAGAATACAGGAATAAAGTGTTCTAGAAATTAGTGAATGCAGAAATCCATATCTCTAGTGTTGCTCAGTCAAATTTTGTAAAGTATAGGCAAATGATGAGAAAGAGGAAGAATTTATTGCTGCTTTGTGACAACACAGTTCATAATCATATCCTATTTGATATCTTTCCACTGCTATGCCTATTGCACATGCATAGAGAAATTGTACTCTGTTAATGGAAATTAAAGGGTAAATAAAGATGACATATGGAAAGAAAGATGACATATGAACAAATCCTTTTCACTTCTCCTTGGAACCGTATAATTAAAAGCAAAAACTTTATAAAAGAGGGATGGGTGTTTAAGGTAACATTGAATATGTATCTCTTACAAATTTAACTTTGAATAGAGGAAACAATTTCCATTCCTTTCTGACACATCTGGTTTTCAAAAGGAATATTGCTTCATGGTAAGTAAAAGGATGCAGTTCGTGCAGCTGCAGGACCAGGATGTTACATCAAGGAACCTGTGAGCAGCAAAATTCCTCCTGAAAAAGTCTGCATCTTCAGAATGCTTAAAAAAAAAGAGAGAGAGAGAGACACACACACACACACACACAAAACCATTCTGTAGCTGCGTGTTTTTTACTGACCTCTTTTTAAGTTGCTGTCTGTGGTAATCATTAATATAGGTCTCTTAGATCGCTTTAATTGACTGATGACTTAATTGAATGATGGCTTTGAACTCACCTCCAAGGTTATGAAGTGGCCACACTTCCAAGGAACTCTTCTGAACATGGCTATGGTACTAAGGCAGGTATATTCTTCTGAGAATGAGACTTCACTGACAAGTAAGTCTAGCTCAAGGACTTTCCATTGGCCTTGTCTCAACTTTATTATAAATGCACAGTGATCTAAGCCTGTCTTATATGAATGCTTTCTTCCTTTTCTCTCTCCTTTAAAGGGAGCGGATCTTCATTTCTGTCTAATGGTTCTTTGGTCTCCCCTGGTTTTCTCTCCATCTTCTTTCCCAAACATTTTCTTCAATAAATCACTTGTACATCTCACACTGTGGGCTTCTCCTTAGAAGAACTGAACTAACACAAGTTGTGCCAGGAATTCAGAAAACAGCTGGTGCAATGAGATTCAGAAACAGACTCATTCATCATCACACAGGCAAAATGAATAAATAAATGAATAAAAATTTTCCATCCTGAATGGTATATGGGACAAAGGAAATCCCTAGAACCTATTTACTGCTTAGTTAGCTTTTTGTTTCTGTGACAGATATCTGAAGAAAACAACTAGAAGGAAATAGACTTATTATGGCTACAGTTTCAGTGATTTAAATCCATGGTCAGCTGGCTCCATTGCTTTGGGGATAAGGTGAGAAAGTAATTCATGCAGAAGGGTGTGCCAGCAGAAAGCTGCTTGGCTTATGGTAGCCAGGGAAGCAGAGAAAGAAAAAGGGGTTGAGCACAGGAAACACCTTTCCAGAGCATGGTAACAGCGATCTACTTCCTTCAACTAGGCCCCACCACCTAAGATTTCCATCACCTCCCATAATGCCATTAAATTATCAATTCATTAGTGGATTACTGCACTTATAAAGTCAGAGATCTCATGATTCCTAAAGCCTCACCGCTGCATTGGGGACCAAGCCTTAAGGTCTTTGGGGGGTACTTTAAACTATAACATTGTCTAATTGCTATTCCACTAAAGGGAACTGGAAACAATATTACAGTGCAAGGTAGTATACCTGCAGGTGAAATAATTAAAAGATAGACAGGAACATATCCTATGAAGACTGGAAAGGTGTTTGATTTCTGCTTATGTTGTACTGATGCTCTGCAAAGGAGTAACAAAATCCTGAAAACAATTAAAGACCAAAGACTGAGCATGACATATTTTCTTTGGTAATATGCAAACAGGTCTATATTTTCTTTAGGTAGTGTAAGAGTGGGAATAGCTGAGAAACAATAAAATATCAGCTAAGATGTGACGCACTTCTCATAGGCATAAAGGCTCAACCAAGACAGGTATGTTTTCTAAGTTCAGAATCCTAGCTAAGAAAATCCGAGAGACAGAAATACTGGCTAGAGATATCAGAATAAATGAGGATATTGGCTAATATACAAGTGAGCTTTTGCTACAGAAAA
This sequence comes from Xerus rutilus, assembly GCA_028644305.1. Classification (NCBI taxonomy): domain Eukaryota; kingdom Metazoa; phylum Chordata; class Mammalia; order Rodentia; family Sciuridae; genus Xerus; species Xerus rutilus. The sequence continues at coordinate 133,052,957 of CM053403.1, forward strand.
TGGGCAATATATCTTATCAAGATTCAGAGATTCAGTGGAGTTTTTAAGGTTCAATGGTCAAAGGCATGCCAAGATACTCTGCATTTTGGATTCTCTGACACAAAAATTAAAATTACAATGTCTAGTAGGTCTCTTAGTTTTGGATGCAAAACATTCTACACACAGGAATATTGTTGTTGTCTAGATATCAGGTGCCAGGAAGTTTTGAGTGGAGTCTAGAGCAGGAAAAGGTTCCAGTGGGTCCAGGATTTGCTACAAGCCGTTCTTCCATTGGGCTGGCAGAACCAGTAGTGTTGGAGGTACCAGTGGTAGACAAAGATGCTGATAGGAGCTAAGGATAAAACTGGGAGAATCAGCTTACTCCTCTAGTACTTCTGAAGCAGGGCTGATATGTTCAACAGAGGATTGTAAACCTTTTGAAAATTACTTCTACTATGTCTCAGGGCCCTAGTAGAAATGGAATGCTTGGCCACTGAACCCCAAGAAACAATGGACCTGGAATTGCCCACTATGATTTAAGTTCTGATTGACCCACCAACTCAAAGTTTGGCAGGTTAACAGCAGCCCATCGTAAGATAGTATTTCTTTTTTTTTCCTTTTATTTATTTATTTAGTTTTTATTTTTATTTATTTTACTTAGGTATATATGATAGCAGAATGCATTTTGATTCATTGTACACAGATGGAGCACAACTTTTCATTTCTCTGGTTGTACATGATGTAGAATCACATCATATATGCAGTAATACATGAAGCTAGGGCTATGATGTCCATCTTATTTTACCATCTTTACTGTCCCCATACCCCCTCCCTGCTCCCTCCCCTGTGACCAAAGTTCCTCCATTCTTCCAGTGTCCTCTCCTCTATTATGGATCAGCATCCACTTATCAGAGAGAACATTCTGCATTTGGTTTTGTGGGATTGGCTTAATTCACTTAGCATGATATTCTCCAACTCCATCCATTTACCTGCAAATGCCATAATTTTATTCTCTTTTATTGCTGAGTAATATTCCATTGTATATATATATACCACAGTTTATTTATTCATTCATCTATTGAGGGGCATTTAGGTTGGTTCCACAGTTTAGCTATTGTGAATTGAGCTGCTGTAAACATTGAAGTGGCTGCATCACTGTAGTATGCTATTTTTAAGTCCTTTCAGTATAGACCAAGGAGTGGGATAGCTGGGTCAAATAGTGGTTCCATTCCAAGTTTTCTAAGGAAACTCCATACTGCTTTCCAGATTGGTTGCACCAATTTGCAGTTCCACCAGCAATGTATGAGTGTGCCTTTTCCCCCACATCCTCACCAGCACTTATTATTGTTTGTGTTCTTGATAATTGCCATTCTGACTGGTGTGAGATGAAATCTTAGAGTAGTTTTGATTTGCATTTCTTTAATTGCTAGAGATGTTGAACATTTCTTCACATGTCTATTGATCAATTGTGTACCTTCTTCTGAGAAGTGTCTGTTCAGCTCCTTAGCCCATTTATTGATTGGGTTGTTTGTTTTTTTGGCATTAAGTTTCTTGAGTTCTTTCTATATCCTGGAGATCAGTGCTCTATGAGATGTGTGTGTTGCAAAAACATGTTCCCAGAATGTTGGCTCTTTGTTAACTTCATTGATTGTTTCTTTTGCTAAGAAAAAGCTTTTTAGTTTGAATTCATCCCATCTATTGATTCTTGATTTTACTTCTTGCACTATAGGAGTCTTGTTAAGGAAGTAAGGTCCTAAGCCTACACAATGAAGATTTGAGCCTACTTTTTCTTTTATTAGGCCCAAGATCTCTGGTCTAATTCCCAGGTCCTTGATCCACTTTGAATTGAGTTTTGTGCATGGTGAGAGATAGGTTTTTTTTTTTTTTTTTTTTCATTTTCCTGCATATGGATTTCCAGTTTTCCCACACCGTTTGTTGAAGAGGCTATCTTTTCTCCAATGTACATGTTTGGCACCTTTATCTAGTATAAGATAACTGTATTTAAGTGGGTTTGTCTCTATGTCTTCTATTCTGTACCATTGCTCTACATGTCTATTTTGGTGCCAGTACCATGCCATTTTTGTTACTATAGCTTTGTAGTATAGTATAGTATAGTATATATGTCTGTTAAGTCTAAATTATTGATAGTTTTATTGAGTTCTATGGTTTCTTTGTTTAGTTTTTGTTTGGAAGATCTATCCAGTGGTGAGAGAGCTATGTTAAAGTCACCAAATATTATTGTGTTGTGATCTATTTGATTCTTGTAGTTGAGAAGGATTTGTTTGATATACATTGATGCCCCATTGTTTGGTGCATAGATATTTACGATTATTATGACTTATTGATGTATGATTACTTTAAGAAGTATAAAAAGTCCTTCTTTATCCCTTTTCATTAACTTTGGTTTGAAGTCCATTTTATCTGATATGAGGATGGAAACTCCTGCTTGTTTACATAGTCCATGTGAGTGATACTTTTTTTTTCCCCACCCTTTCACTTTCAGTCTGTGGATGTCTTTTCCTGTGAGATGAGTCTCTTGAAAGCTGTATATTGTTGTTAAAGAAATGCAAATCAAAACTACTCTAAGATTATCCTGAATAGATAAGGCAATCTTGAGCAAAAACTACAAAGCTGGAGGCATCACATTCAGGTTCAAAATATTCCACAAATCTATGGTAACTAAAATATCACAGTTTGGTTAAAATCAAACATATATACTAACAAAACACAATAAAAATTCCCCAAATAACCTCACACAATTACAACCAACTCATTTCGGACACAGAAGATCAAAGGACACCCTCTTCAATAAATAGTGCTAGGAAAAGTGGACATTCATGTGGAGAAGACTGAAAGTAGATGCCCATCTCTCATCAGTTACAGATCAGCTCAAAATGGATTAACAACTCAAATGTAAGACCTAGATCTATGAAACTACAAGAAGAGAATACAGTGGAAATATTTCGGGACATTGGTCTGGTTAAACACAACAAAAAATTAACAAAAGAGGTTGTATTAAATTAAAAATCTGTACAGCAAAGGAAACAAGCGGCAGAGCTAAATGACATCTTACATAATAGGAGAAAATATTTTCAGACTAAACATGAGACAAGATGTTAATATCCAAAATGTATAAAAGATTCAGACAATACAATAACAATACAATACAATACAAAAGAAATGATAAATGTTTAAGGTGATAGATTTGCTAATTATATTGATAGGATCATTATTCAATGTTTATGTGACTCAAACTATCACACTGTATCTCATAAACATGTACAACTATTATGTGTAAATAAAGAAAATCTGTAGCCTCCAAAACACTGAGACAATAGATGCCTGTTTTTTCAAGCAAACCATTTTGAGGTATTTTGTTGTAACATCCCTAGGAAACTAAAACACCAGGCAATTATATATTAAATTAAACAACTATATATATACACATGGTTTGGTTTAAGAATACTTACATATTTAATGTAAACTGATGTTGAATTTTTGATATAAAACTATTTGAGATAAAAAGTCACAGATATGTAGAGTTGAAATGATGTGCCATTTACTGCTTAGCCTCTATATTTATTGAAGGTCATGAAAAGGTCATCTTCAACTATAATTATGAAGAAAATAATGAACAACAAAAATACATAAGTAAAAATCTTTAAGTAGAATACATGTAGCACATTTTAAGCACAAATTCAAGTTTATTTGCACTCATAATGAAAATGATATTTTAGGGGGCAGCAAATTTAGGGAGTAGTCATAATCTTCCAATGAATGAACAAACTGTCGAAAATGTATAATGGGAAGTTCATTCTCAGCAGGACCATTATAAAGAGCCAACTGAGTTAATGAATGCTAATGTCATTAGTCTTACTGTAAGACTACTTAAAGAGACACAAACGTAATAAAAAATTTATGTTCATTCATTGAAGTGCACATATATTCCAGAAGAATAACTATTAATTATGAACTTTTATAGAGTGAAGATATTAAAGTGTTGCAATTAATTCAGTTACTAATGTATATCTCAAATAATATTTTACATCCATAATAACATGATTAATCTAAGAGTAATGAGTACTAGATTAATAATATCTGATAATCTATCTTAAATTGATATCAGTCACATTTTAATGGTGCATTAATTATGATTAAGTAATTACAAAAATTATTAAGGAACATATGACATACTCTTGTTCCAATTTATTTCATTAGGATTAGCACTGGTAGGGTAAAACAGACAATTAAAAATTAATATTGAGATTTTAAATGTTTAACATAAATGTTTTATTATTGTAGATCCAATTTTTATGGTATGTTCAAATTTCAGAGTGGGACATTTTTTCATTCCAGTGGACTATTAATTTAACCAGCACATCCTTAATTTATAATGTGAGATGATTAAAGGGTGAACATTGTTTTCAGAAGTCAGCCTAACATTTGTAATTACTTTTCCCAAATTTGAGTTGTTATGTCTTAGGGGAATATGGATATTTACACAATCAAAGTAATTTAAATGCATACACTAATGCATATCTATCTACCTACCTACCCACCTACCTACCTATACTAAATGATAAAGTTGTTGCATATGTGATCTTAGTTGTAATTGGGGGAAGTAGGCGAAGGGCCTGAGAAAATAAAGAGGGACATGTTGGCAAAGTAAAACACCATTTTCCACAGCTTTTCCAATTTTAACACTTCCTTTTACATTCATTGTCCAATGCAGCCCATGTGGTACTCACTGCCTCTGTGTCAAACTTCAGATTCTGTTACTTTTTGAGAAGGGCACATATCAGAATAAATCTGATATTTGAGAAAAATTAAAATGATAACAATAACTGCTAATGCTTAATGAGAGCTCACTATGTGCCAGGAACTATTTTAGGTGTTCAGGATTACAGAGTAAGACAGTCACAGGGTTAGGATATGAATCCAGGGAGATTGGTTCTGGAGTCTTTGTTTCAGATCTAGGAACAAAAATAACTTTATATTGCATTTTAAGAGATATAACAATTCTAGCCTCTTTTTTATCCCAAGGATATTTAATTTGTTGCCTTAATAATTATGGGGATAGATAAACTTGGGATTGAGTATTGGTAGCATAATGCCCATTTTTAAATAAGGAAACAGAAATCCCAGAGACAATGACTGTTTTTCAAATCTGTAAATACATAAAAGTGCTATAGTCAAATACATGGTTATAGAAAACACCACATTGTAGGAGCGTCTCCATACCTTCCTACCCCTCCCTTCCATCCTTCCCCATTCCATGCTAATAGACTGTGCTCTTGCCAGAGTGCACCCCTTTGTTTGGACCTTTGGATCTGATTGGTCCAAGAGTGCATTTAAGCTTCTGTAGTTTCTAGAATAAAGTGGTGTTCTTTGCTTCTCCTCACCCTGGCTGTATTCCCTTTTGTCCCCGGTATCTCTGTGTCTTGCTGGGGTGAAGCAAATTTTTACCTACACCCCGGGGCCTGGGAGATTGGTTCCGAGGATCGCCACCATCCAGAGAGACCCCATATCGTCTAACCTGGGGACCCTTTCTCTGTCTCTCTTGGACTCCAACTCATCGAGAAGCCACGTGCCCCACCCCCCTTATCAAAGGACACCACATGTGGGAATGTGAATTCTGATAGGCAGGTCTTACCTTTTCTGAAGTAGAACCTGACCTGACCTTTGAGGCAGAACTAATACATTATATATTAAGTTATGCATTTTTTGAGTAACAATGAAAATTCTTAAAAATGTTTATTGTAATATGCTATCATTAAGTTTTAAGGAATCAATACCTTTGGGAAACTGGCAAACTATGAGGAGATATGATATAATGGAAATAGCTGGAAAAAAATGTTCACTACATTTAAATTAGATCTCAGTTCTCCTATTTATTATTTTTCAGAATTGGAGAAAAATCATTAATCTCTTGATTTATCTCTAGTTCTTTCATCTGAAAAATAGGGTCAGCTACAACTATTTAACAGTTAATTACAGAAAATCATCTAAAAGGGATTTGCATATTTATGTTTAGAATGGTTTTTCCTCCTTCTCCTCCTCCTTCTTCTTAACTGATTAAAGGTCAATTTTCTGAGGGTAGAACAAAACCAAGTTAGTGGGACTACTATCAGTTGACCCTTTCTAAAGCTGTTAATACTTACTGAGTTACTATTTGCCAAGGATTCTAAGGGCTTTACTTATTCATTTAATCTTTGCATTAAATCTTTTCATTTAATCTTTCGTGTTACATTTACTGTCCCTGATTACCATATATGGCTACCCTATGATTACCAATCCTGTGTTAACACTGCTCTCCTCAACACACTCTCGGCTATTATCTCAGCTGAGAATACATGTGAAGAAGGAAGAAGGTCTTTTTGCCTTATATTTATTAAGTACCTGTGGTTTTCATCACTGATCTTTAAAATATTTTTTAGTTGTAGGTGGACACAATACCTTCATTTTATTTCTATGTGATGCTGAGGATCGAACCCATGCCTCTTGCATGCTAGCTGAGCACTCTACCACTGAGCCACAACCCCAACCTTTCATTACTGAATTTTATTTTAGTTTGCTTTTTCAGGGAGTGCTGAAATCATTGCACCAACAGAAAAATAGTACTGAAAGGCCAAAGAGGTAGCACGGGCTTGATAGTGTATCTTTGACTTATTGAAAACTTCGGCATTTGTATTAGTCAGCTTTTCATCAAAGTGCTGAAATATCTAATATGAGCGATTTATTTATTTAGTGTTGCTGGGATTGAACCCAGGGCCTTGTGCATGTGAGGCAAGCACTTACCAACTGAGCTATATCCCCAGCCTTAATACAGGCAATTTAAAAGGAGGAAAAGATTTATTCTTTCTCATGGTTTTGGAGGTTTCAGTCCATGGGTAGCTGACTCCATTGTTTCTGGACTGTAGAAAGGCTGAACACTGTGGTAAGAGGACATGGTAAAGCAAAGCTGCTCACCTAATGGCTGCCAGAAAGCAGAAAGAGGGAGAGGAAGTAGGGGAAAGGGACAAGATGTAGTCCCCGAAGTCATGGCCCTCAGGACATGCTCCCTTCAGTTAGGTCCCCCTCCAATAGTTTCCATCACCTCCCAAAAGTCCATGCAAATTATGAATCTATCAATGGGTTTATCCATTAATAAGGTCAGAAGTCTCGTGATCTAATCACTTCTCAAAGCCCATCTCTGAACATTGCTATATTAGGGACTAAGCCTCAATACATGAGCCTTTGGAGAACATTATAGATGTTTTATTAAGTAACCATAGCAGTGTTTCATTAAGAAATAAGAAAAACCACTCCTGTGTTTTAAAGAGTTTATTTGTTCAAGAATATACTTTTAAAAGATTGTTTTATGGAGTATGGGTAAATGATTGGAGTTGGGATTTTTAATTACTTGTTTAGAGGCTAGCGTGGAGCCAGCTCAAAATGCTTACTTGGATTGTGGTGATGAGACAGGAGCTCGTTGAATGCAGTGTAGAAGGGAAAGATAATTAAGAAGTACATGGTATCAGGTTGGGGCCAAGGAGAGAAAAGTTTCAAGTCTGCTTCCCATTTTTTTGATTTTATATTTTAAATAATGTAGCTAGAGAGATGGTGAACTCATTTGTGGAAGTAGGTCCTCCTGGAGGAGAACCAGGTTTGGATATGCAGTCCATTAAGATGCCTAATGGGAGGCGGATGTTGTATTGAGTTTGAGGTGCTTGGTTGTACACACCTGGAAACTGCTAGCAAAGCTCTTAAGGGGGAAGCTAAGGCATGCCCAAGATTACATGAGAACTGAAAGAAGATGAAGAGAGGACCCAGCCTGAACCCTTGAGTATTTTCAACATTCAGAGGTTGAAAGCAGGAAGATTGGTAAAGATTACTGAGAAAAAGCTGCCAAAGAGGTAGGAGGAAGATCAGAGGAAACAAAGGTGTAAAGTATTGAAAGAGAAACTGGTCAATAGTGTTGAAAGCTGCTGAGCTGTTTATTCAGATTAGAATTGAGAAATGACCTTTGCATTCACCAATATGAAGGGCAATATTGATTTTAGTCAGTTTTTTCAAAGAGAAATGGTGATGGAAGACAACTATAGGGTTTTGATTAGTGTGCACAGTATAATAAACTTGCTAGTGTAATTAAGATTTCCTTTACTTGAGCATATTTAAATGCTAGATACAGGAGACATTCTTTTGAAGGCATTTTAAAGGAATCTTGAAAGGTCCAGGACAGTATTTCCTAGAGTGTGATTACAAATCATTAATAGATGTTATGAAGAAGAATGAGGGTCAGTAGTCAAAAAAATGTTTGAAAAACATAGAGCTAAAAATAATTATTTATTTACCCAAGTCTTTTCAACTTTAAATATACTACTGAAATTTCATCTCTAAGAGGGAAACATGGTATATAGGGTCTCCTAAAACATTTCACCTAGGTTTACCTAGTTAGAGACTATCTTCATTTTTGATTTTTCCTTTTTTTCTTGTTAATTAGTATAATATTTTAAAAATGGTTTTAGATTTACCAAAATAAAATTAATAAAAAGTACAGTTTCCAGCTATCCTCCTTCCTCTCACCCTCTAGATTCCCCTATTATTAACAGATTTTATTAATGTAAAATATTTGTCATATGTTGATAGTATTGCTACATTATCAATGAAAGCCCATAGTTTATGTTAGCATTCACTCTGTGTTGCATGGTTCTATGAATTTTGACAAATGAAAAATATTATGTATCCCTATCACAAAATCATACGGAATACTTGTACTGAGTTAAAAATATCTTTTGCCAAAACTACCAATCTCTTCCTCATTCCTCCCAATCACTGGCAGCCACTGACTTGTTTTTTTTGTTTTTTTGTTTTTTTTGGTACTAGAGATTGAACTCAGGTGCACTCAACCACTGAGCCATATCCCCAGCCCTATTTTGTGTTTTATGTAGAGACAGGGTCTCACTGAGTTGCTTAGTACCTTGCTGAGGCTGGCTTTGAACTTGCGATTCTCCTGTCTCAGCCTCCCTAAGTGCTGGGATTACAGGCTTGTGCCACCGTGACTGGCTTGACTTTTTTTATTTTTGTTAACTCTATGATTTTTCCATTTCCAGGACGTCATACATTAGAATCCTGAATTATGTAATCTTTACAGAATAATTTCCTCTTTCTCTTAACAAATATGGATTAAAGGTTTATTCATGCCTTTTTTGCATGGAGTGTTTACAAAAGCTAATTTTCCTTTATCTTAAAATAATATCTCATTGTATGAATGTGCCGCCATGTTTATTCAGTCACCTATGGAAGGACATCTTATTTGCTTTCGATATTTGACAGTGATGAATAGTGCTGACACAGACATTGATGTGCAGGCTTTTGTGTGGAAATGAGATTTTAGCTCATTTGAATTAGTATCCAAGAGCTCAAGTGCTAAATCATAGGGTAAAACTAGCTTTGTAAGAAAATGCAAATTGTCTTCAATAATGACTGCAACATTTGGCATTTCATCAACAATGAATGAGAACTCCTGTTGCTACACATATTTGATAGCATTTGACCTGGTCAGCGCTTTGGATTTTATCTATTCTTGGAGATGTGCCTTTATCATAGTTTTAATTTGTAATTACCTAGTAACATATGATGTTGAATATCTTTACATATGCTTACTTCCATCTGCTTATTTGGTAAAGTGTCTGCATAGATCTTTTGTCCTATATATCAGTTGTGTTGTTTGTTTTCTCATTGTTGAGTTTCAAGAGTTCTTTGTATATCTTGCATAGAGGTCCTTCATCAGATACATGATTTGATTTTCTCCTAGTCTGCAACTTGTTTTCATTGTCTTAATCTTTGGAACGTTTAAATAATTATTATTTTAAACATTTTTACTGCCCACATGTATTTGTTTACTTTTACTGTATACTCATATGCAGTTGTCATCAATTAATTAGTTGATCTGTTTTCAAATGAAATATACTTAGTACTTTATGCGCAATCTCTTTTTCCTTAGAAATAGAAATTTAGAATGGTGACTGGCTGCTCTTTCAGGCTGCTTGTTGGCAGTGATGCTTACAGTTTATTGCATGCTATATCAGAGGCCATATATCAGCATGGATTATATAACTCTTCATTTAATCTCTATAGTGACCCTGAGAATTAGGCTATATTATCCATACATTACAGAAGTGCAAAATGAATTCTGAAAATTAAAATAATTTGTTGGGAATGCAAAAATTAGTAATTGGTGTACCTGAGATTTTAGCCAAACTGTGTAGTTCTGAAGCCTTTCTCCCTCCCTTCCAATCTTCCTTCCTTTCCTTCCTTCTTCCCTACCTTTCTGCATTCCTTCCCTGGATTTAGTTTCAAACTCTATTCTGCACGATGACATATATGTGCACACAAAGGGTGGTAGTCATTTCAAGATACATTCCCTTGGAAGTTTCTATGTGTATGACAACTAGCTGTCGTTCTATTTCTTTTTTTATCTTGTTTAAGAAATACTATTTATATGAAAATAATTATGAGGTGAACTGTTATACCATTGTCTACATCAGTTGTCCTCAAAATGTGGTCCTTAGATTGACACAATATCATAACCTAGATATTTATTTGAAATTTAAGTTATTTTTACCACTTGATTTTTTTTTGTGGTGAAATGTGCTACTCCCTTAGCAAATTTCAAATATGCATTATTGTTAACTATGATTACAATGCTGTGCATGAATCTCTAGAACGCATTCATCTTATAACTGAACGTTTGTACCCATTAGCCAACATTTCTCCATTTTTGTCTTCCCTACTCCCTGGTAGTCACCATTATTCTCTCCTTCTATGAGTTCAGATTTTTAAAATGTGATATCATGCAGTATGTGTCGTTCTGCATCTGATTTATTTCCCTTATTATGATGCACTATACCTGGATAATTCCAACAATAATTTTCTTCCTCAGATTTATTTGGGGACCATTTTGAGAGAAAGGATAATATGATTGGTCACTAGACAACAAGGGTTTGCCAGTACAAAGCAATAATGTAAATCTCTGTTTATGCATCTAATGCCTTCTTTACTTAAACCATTAATTCCAAGTACCTCAAAGGTAGAAGAGTCAAATAGTGCATGTGAATTGTATCACATTGCTGTGTCATTTTAAGAATTCCATAAATTGTAGACATGTCTGCTGTAACTAACATAATTCCCATTATTATTGCCTTTGCTTTTATTTTTAATTATAATGATTAGATTTTGTTACTTGTGGAATGTGAGACCTTGAGCCAATCAATCCCCATCTAGTTTAGCTTCAGCTTCTCAGAAGTGAAATGAAAATTATGATAAAAACTCCTTCAGAGGCACTTACAATATCTAAAATGAATAATACATGTAAATTACTCAATGGAGTTACAGACATAAGGCCTGTGCTCTGAGGAGGCAGATTATCTCCACTTCTCTCTCTTCCTTGAAGGGTGTTTACTACAGTCTTTTGACTGACTTCCAAGGAGGTGTGTGATCTGATTACTGATATGAAGTTGTTCATATCTCCTGTCCTCTCTGGAGCAGATTTCTTTGACATTTCAAGCTGATAGATGATCTCTGTCCACATGAGATAAAATATATTCATTGGTTATCCCCACAGGCTAAGGTAAATTCTTGGGTAAAAAATTATAATAATAAGAACAATGTTTGCATGCCATCAGTGTAAATTGAGAAAGACAACATTCTAGCTGACAATTTCAGAACTTACTTTGGTGAACATCAAATATAAGCAACTAAAAAGTTATCAACAAAATAATGGCATAAATGGAAAGGAAAAGGCTTGCTAACATACATAAAATATACCCTTACACTCCTAAAATGTAGTTTACAGACAGAAATGGAAGTGTCTTCCACAAATAACTCTCTTTATGTTTCTCATAAGTAACAATTTATTCACTCGGATCTTTCCAGTTTCACTCTGACTCCACTTACTGTACACTTCCATCAGTTCCAGGATTTGATGATAGGGTCCATGTTATAGTGTCCTCTCAGAATTCTAGGATGATTTTCATCTTTTTAAGGTTAAATTCATTTCATTTTCTTCTCTTTCCCATACCAGTCTGCACAATATGCTAAAACACAGGGTCATTGTTCTCGCTTTCATTATCTTTCTTCATCTCTCAAGGATCAAAAGTGTAAAAGAAAGATAAGTGAGAAGCAAATAAGAGGAAATTGAGCTTTTTGGTCATGTGTTAGATGTCAGAAATAAGACTCTATTTAAAATAAGCAGACTTCACATTTTTCAGATAAAATAATGTATTGAATTTTAGAATGTATTCACTTTTAGCCAGTAGCTGTTGCATACGTTCTCTCCAGTTCTAACAATTTAGTTAAGTATTTCATTAAGGAACATTTATTAGAATCTGCTGTGCACCAGTGTTGGAACACAGGTAGTTTGATTTCAGAGCTTGTTTTATTAACCAAAATGTTTATGACCTTCCATGATGTGTGTCTAGTGTGTGAGTCTTCCTAATTTCTATATGCTTCATAAGGTATGGAGTGTTATTTGTTCATGGAAAGCCATTTATGGTATCTCATTAGGCTAGAGGGAGACATTTTTAAATCATTAGTTGCTTGAATTGCATAATTCAAGCTGTCAATTGGATATTTGATTTCAGTCTTCTAGATGATAATCTAATACGTTGATTGTAAACAGAAAATTCCAGATAGTTTCCTTCCTTTAATTATACAGGAAGGCAACTTCCAGAAATACTGTATCTATGATTTAGTAGCCTTGCATTAAGAAATTTCTGTGCTTATGAGATACTCCAGAATATTTTGGATCCTCTAACAGTAAACAATTTATTTGCTATGAATTCACATGTCTCTGGAAAGGAATAAAGGATATGATTTTGTGAAATTGATATGATTTTGCACCGGAAATCATCAGCAACATACATTATAAAACATCATGCTATTATTGCCTTAAAAAGCAATATGTAATCACCTGTTAATAAAAATTTCAAAAATATTCTTTGCATGTTTTCTTGATAAATGCTGACAGACTTTGCGATACATTAGGGAATACAAAATTTCTTCATTCTCTTCTTATTCTGTAGAAAAGAAAGTCTTACATTTTCTGTACCCAAGGGTATTCAAGGATGATCAAATATGTCCCTTTTACATGTACTTTATTGGTGCTCAAATGCAAAATTAATTTACAAGAGCTTGAACTGAATTGAAATAAAATGACTGAGTGCATGTTCCAACCAATGTAAAATCCCTCTTGGTTTCTATGGAATTCTCTAGCTGCGATTACTTCTCATGGGATCAGCCCCTCAAAGTCAACGGTCTCCTCATTCTCTGCCATTCAGCTTTCCTGTACTCATTTAAAACTAGAATCACCTAGCTGCTATGTTAGAGGAATTGTGGATGTGCTCTATATTTGCTTGCGGGTCCGAGTCAGATATAGCCTGTCTGTCAAGTAAATGTATTCCATAATCTCCACTATCTTATCTTCTCAGGCTTTTAAAATTGTCAGAGATAATCCACTTAGAGACTAATTCCCAATGTCCAAACAATAATGATTGATCTCCAAGACAATTTCTTGTTAATAATTATTTACTGAGTAAGTTTATAGTTCATTGGTAATAAAGGAGGAAATTAACTTCAGACAAACATCAATTCTTACAAATTTAGTAAAAATGCCAAAGTGAGGATTTGCTGAGGTGTTTTAAAGTTTATCTTAGGGTATAAGGTGACTATGGATAGTATGTGCTATAGTCTTTTGCTCACTTACTATTTTATGGCTTCAAACAGCATTTATTTCTACAACCTTTCACCTCCCTTCCCTGCAGGCACTTAGGGAAAATCTCACCCTTACTCAAGATTTGAACCGTCACCTGTCTGCAGACATTTCATTTCATGAGTTTATTTGGGAATCCTAATTTCCAATTCTTTATCTGTAAAGGCCAGCTGAATATTTCGACCTGTGCAATTTCTAGTATTTTTTCCATTCAAAAGATTTTATTTTTATAATCTTTTACCATAAAACAATTTTTCTTTTATATCTACTTTTAAAAATATTAATAAGATATTTTAAAAAATATATCAGTACTTCTACTTTCCATAACTCCCTAAATTATCAGAAACCTTTACTTGTTCATTTTTAAGTCATTACCACATTCAACTGAATACTAAATTCTGTTATTTATGTACCTACAATATTTCCCATATCTATGTCTTCCTCTTTCTAATACCATAATCAAGTCCCTCTTTCTCAGGATATTTTAATGATCAACTCATGACCCTTCCTTTTCCAGTGTTGTTCACATTAAATGGTCAAGCTAGTTTTCCTAAAAATGTAATGAGAATTTTACATTTTTGCTTTAAAACTACAAATACACATTTAAATATACTACTTTTTAAGATTTTTCTCTCTCTGTATGTATGTATATATATAAATATAAATATGGATTTATTAGACTGGCTCAAACAGTAACATGACTGCAAAATTCCATTACAGTTGTTTGCAAGCTGGAGATCCAGAGAAACCCAGAACATGGCTCAGTCCAAGAAGCTGGATGTTTTAGGACTTGGTAGGGCGGTGGTGATGCAGTCGCCCCCAGTCTGAGGCCAAAGGCCTGAGTCCATGGAGGACCACAGAGGCAAGTCTCAGAATCCAAAGGCTGCAGACTCTGGGGTTTGATGTCCAAATGCAACAGCAGCAGAAAATGAACCTGCTCAGAGAAAGAGAGAGAGAGAGAGAGAGAGAGAGAGAATTGATTCACTCTCTTTTCCTGTTCCCTTCCACAATGGCTGGATGCCACTCACACTGAGGGTTTTCCTGACTCACTTAGGGAACTCATATGCCAGTCTTCTTTGGAAACACCTTCACAGACATATCTAGAAGCAATGGTTTATTAATTCTCTAGGCATCCCTTAACCCAGTCAAGCTGACACTCCAAAATTAATCATCACAGATGTGTATGAGTGTTTATAACCAGCTTTCCCAAATAAAAGTTTCTCAGGTTCAAAATCAAAAAAGAAATTATTCAGCAGAGTATTTGTATGAATGTTGGTTGGTCAAAATTGAGACTTTTCCTCAATTTTTCAGTAATGCTTTTGTATTATCTTTGCAGTAATGCTTTTTTCCCTTCAAACAAATTGTAACTTTATCCTAAATTTGTGAGTCTTTGGCAATTATAATTGTATACAATTGGAAATAGTAGTGAATTATGAGAGTTATCACAGAAGTAGGACATAATTCTTTAAATAACATGATTATTCTGTTTTTTCATTTCCATGTGAGGTCAGGATTATCAGGAAATATTTTTATAAAATGAGTCCAGAGAAAGAGAAATGTTGATTCTATGATTAATATTTCAACTGGATTTTGAGATATAAAGTAGCTTACTTATATCATAGTTTATATATTTCATGTTTGACATTATAAATTCTTATAGCTGGAGACTAAATCTTCTCCTTCTCTTTTCCTCTTTTGATATCTCTATATTCCCCCAGGTGAGACAAAGCAATGCTATGGTCACGTGATAAACATTTATGAATGAACACAGTTGGCATTTAAATAAAATTCTCTTGCATTAGTTGTCCTTTGTTGATTTTGTTTATTCCAGTTGATGGCAGTAAAGGACCTTTGCTCTAGCTAAAAGAAGGAGGAAAGGATAAACAAAGCTCATACGCTTAAACTTCTTCCACAGAAGAGAAAATAACCCTGTTTGTCATATGACACAACTCACACACACATACACACGCACACATACACACAATCCCACACTTCCATTAAAGGAATGTGTAAGGAGCTAGGAAATTATTAAACTGACAATCTGTTGATCTTCATAAATAACAAGGGAATGTATGTTTTCATTCATTTTAATTTATCTTTTCTATGTCACGTTTTCAGCATAAGATGCAACTCACATAATTTGATGAACTTGTAGAAATATTTATATTCCACCTTAGGCATTTTACAATGCACCTGGATGAAAAGAATAAATGGTATGTTCAGGGATAGATGAGGCCTCAATAAAGCTGTTTAGTTCAGATTTGTCACATAAGGCAGATGGCAGTAGAGCAGTGTTATGTCAATGACAGTTTTCAAATGAAAAACATTATATTAAATCTTGAGAATGCCAAGTGGAATTGCAATAGCTAGGACACTGAAAGAGGAATTGTAGATAAGTTTTAAAATAAAAAAGTACACCCAAACACCACAGAAAATGAGTTCATTGTGGTGGTTTTTAATTGTTGACAAATAAGAGTGTTCTGATTATTTTTCTAACTAGAGAAAATAGCAGCCTTGAATTTATCTGTTCACTAGTAAATTGCAAATATAATAGTAATATTTATCAAAAAGAAAGAAGAATAACATATTATTGCTATTGACTTGCATATATCAACTTTTCTGTTGTGAAAATTCAAGATTCTCTGATTGTTTTTATATTAACTTATATTATTCATTGTTTCCCAAAGGAATAGAATGCTGGAAGGCCCCGTTATAATTGCTGAGTTTTACAATTACAGAATTTTATATCTTGTCTTATTAATTGCATGCAGTTTTCATCATTCTAACCTTGCAGTTGAAATGTCCAAGAGGTAGAAATGTTTAATGACTTGCCCAAAACCGTAGAGTTTTGTTAGAAGAGCTGGGAATATAGCTCAAGACTTTTAATTCTCTCTTCTGCATCATGTAGTTCTTTCATTGCGATAAAAACAGAAAAGAGCAAAACAAAACCAAACCAAAAACCAAACACAAAAAGCATACACAAAGAAAGCAAAAGCTGCAGCTACTTCCCCTGCTCTTGTCAGGTTCTCCTCCCAAATGAGAATTGTGTGGACAAGTGAGAACATGCCCTACCACTCCTGGCATCTCTCCCTGGGATGCTCGAACCCTTCTTCCTGCCAAACTGCTCATCCCCTGACAGGTTTTGGCATTTACGATGTGATTTCCTCTGTTCTGGATCCTGAGGGAAAACCTGGAACTTCTCCTAATGCACACAACAATGCAGAAGATGTCTGTTCCCTCACCACCATCCTCAGGATTATGCACACTCACTTCATATGAGGACAGTTTTTTCAAACTTAATTTCAAAAACTGCACAATTTTATTTCTGCATGAATGAGCACCTTAAATGGAGGACAATATAACAAACTCATAAACACATCACCTTTTGTATGACTTCCTCAATGGAAATATTTTAAAAATAATTATATTATATATAATATATTAAAGTTATGTGTTTCTGTGTATTTCATGATGATTTCTGAAAATTTAAATGCCATCAGAACAATATAAAAAGATTTCATAGCCCATGTATGAGATGGTCATTGCCTTACATGACTGGATGAATGAAGGATATCAATGGAGAATATGAATGTATAAGGAAGTATTCAGCTTAATGTTAAAATGCCATGAAATTCTTTGACTGATAAGAATTGTAGAAGTATTTTGAAATTTGATCAATATTATGTCATCTAGTAACTTTTCCCTAGCTCTTCAATTGGAATATGAATCTTTTTTATGATATTTACCATATTTAAAATAGCATAACTAGTGAATTATATAACTTAAAGGAATACTTGGTATTTTTTTTTTCTGTTGGAGACCTATGAGTCAAATCTTTCTTTGCCTCTTTCCCTACTTGCACACAAATTAAAATCTCCATTTGTCCTTGAGTATCCATAGGGGACTGGTTCAAGAAACTCTGTGGATGTCAAATCTGCAAATGCTCAAGTTCCTTAAAATGATGTCATATTTGCATACAACTTATGTACAATCTCCTGCACATTTTACATAATCTCTGGATTATGTATAATACTTAATGTAATGTAAATGCTGGCACCAAGTATCTTGAACACTTGAGTGTTCAGCCTCCATATATGTTGTTTTAAATCCTTTAGTTTAACTATATATAGACAATACAAAGTCTATGATGAAAAAAAAACTATTTAACTACTTAGGAATAAAACTTGTCCAGAAGGAAAAAAAAAGCCAAAAACTTTGACAAACTTTTAGATATTTTCTATATTTTATCTATTTTTCACAATATTTGTGGAAAAGATAATGAAATCTAATTGACATTATGTCTGGGAACCTGAAGTTGGCTATACCTTTCCTATGACTGAGTATGGCAAAGTTGCTCAGGCATAACTGTCCTTGGGAGTCATCAGATTCCTCTGCAGACTTTGGTGTGAGAACCCAGTGGATGACAGAGGAGGTTTCAGGTTTCAGATGTCTTTCTTATATTCCAACATTAGGATTGCCAAATATGTGGTTGATTATAATTAATTAAACATGGACAACCTGAACATTGTTATTTTTAATTAATAAAATATATTCTTGAAATAATGAAGCCAAAGAGAATCTGTCAAGTATTTGGTGATAATACACTTTATGGTGGTATTTAAAAATTTTATTTAAGCTTGTTCTGTCATGTTATCATTTCCAATAAATGTTATGACTTTCTTGGTGACTAAATATAGTCAGAAAAATTCTCCTTTTGTAGTTTAATGTGTAAGCTTAGCATATAAATTTAAGGCACAGAAAATATAATTGATAAAAAAGTCAATGTATCAGGAATTATTTATTACAATGTAGACTGTTTCTTTTGATCTGCAAGTTATTCTGTGTATTTTTTTTAGCACTTCTCTGAAAGAAATGTTAGAACAGCATCAAATCCAGTTTTCACTACAGGGAAATTTTTAGTAGATCCATGATGAAGGTCAATCCTATTGAACAAGGGACTAATTAAGTGCTCACCTTTGGTAAATGCCTCATCAAGTTGTGCAGTTTACTCTTCTCTACTGCTCTCTGAAGACATTTAAAATAGCTATAAAAAGAGACCTATATAATGTAAAGGTGGGTTAGACCACAGAGTCCAATATCAAGCTTGCACTACAGTTTATCCTCTGAAGTGATATAATAATGGGCCATTATATGTACCAGATATGCATTCTTGCTGATCTCCAAGTGAGAGAATGTTGCTTATCTCCTAAAGTTGTTCATGGGGTTTTCCAGAAAGTCAGCTTTATTACTGTGGTGAATTCTACTGAATATTTACACAGTGTATGAGTGGTTTGGATCCCACACCCTAAATCCAAACTAAATCATACCAAACCAAAATTTTGCAGTGAAGAGGGATGACATTAAGGTACCTAAAAGACCTAGGATTATGTATATATACTTAAAATTACAATAATTTCCAGAATAAATAACTATATTTTTCTCCTCAGTTTAATTTATACTGCTTAAATAATAATAACAATAATACTAAAACCATAGAAGAAATGAACTCCTCTTGATTTAAAAACATTTGTCTCTCAATCTCACAAAATTTTTATTTGTACCAGATGTGGTGGTACATACCTGTATTCCCAGTGACTTGGGAGGCTGAAGGAAGAGGATTGCAAATTCAAAGCCAGCCTTGGCAACTTAATGAGGCCCTAAAGAAGCATAAAGAGACCCTGTCTCTAAATAAAATACTTTAAAAACGGACTGGGGATGTGGCTCAGTGGTTAAGTGCCCCTGGATTCAATCTCTGGTACCAAAAAAAAAGAAAAAATCTTATTTTGTAAGCATGCTTTCACGAATGCATACACACATAAGAACATACATGCTAACAAGTGATGGATACATGAAATAAGGAATTTTACCCTCAGCTTGTTGACGTTGCCCACTATCATTCAACCACTTAGCAGTTGCCATAGCTAGTGCATGATTGGATATCCTAAATAGGCCAACATTAAAAAAAACAAACACACTTTTTGATATAGAGAACCAATACGAAATGCTCTGTCACTTTTGCCACCTGAATTATATAAACTTTGAGCCCTATAGACGATTTAATAGGACTTGACTTGCTTTATTCTCTCCTCTCCATCCCACTGAGGCTGTGTTTCAATCTGTCAAGCTGTGTATCACTTTCATACAACATTCTTTTACTGCTTGTATCTTGAATTTGACTCTTGTTCTCTGGGGATCTGAGTGAAACTGCCAGAAGTCCTTTTACTTGTCACCTTTAACAACCATCAGAAAGATAGAAGTACATCTACCTGTGATGGGTTTGAGTTTTCACCTGACAAAGCACAGGCATTGAAAGATACTTTCGATTTACAAGCACTATATTGACTAGAACTGAATCGCTCTGTTTCAACAATTTGTGATCACAGCCTGGGACATATTCTGTTTCTTGAAATGATCTTGAGGCTCTTTTTCTGTTTCTTTCGTCACTCGCCATCCGCATGGAGAAATACATAGAATGAAATTTAAAAATGATGGGTAAGTTGAATCTTTTCATTGCTCTTAACACAAATCAACTTTTTTTTCATTTCACTTCTCTTCCTTGGGATTCTGTAATTAGAATTTGGTGACATTTAAAATGCTTGATCCATAATTTCATAACTTAAAATAAGATTAGCTACTATTCACCTAGTATTTAAAATATACCAGGTGCTGTTCTTGCTGTTGTGGGTGCAGAGATGCACTTCACCCTCATAATTAGTCCCCATGGAGGGAAGTGTAATTATTATTCCCGTTTTATGTGTTCAGATGCAGTAAAACCAGAAGAAAATTCCCCACATTGTTATATTGATATTCAAATTCTCAGGCCCCTTTTCCAAGACTTGAGAAAACTAAAGAAATATGTTTTGATCAAAAAAGCAAGAAACAGAAATCATCTCACAATGAAAGCATGCACTTAGGTACTAAAATAGAGCAGCTCTATTGTAGCCTTGGAAGGGCAACTTTACTTTGTTCAATCTATAAAATCCCTGAAATCAACATCTAATCCAGAACTGATATTTTATTTAATATGCATGTCTGTGAAAGACATACCCATGTGGCACCCTCACATTTTATCTCATTTCCAAAGTAACTACCCTGCCAACAGAGAGTAACTCATTAGAGTGAATTGGACACTGGATACATGTCATTTCTTTCTCTGCATGAAGGAAAGCCCTCCTCTGGAGACACTATATAGAAAAGACAGGTGTGTTCTGGTGGGGTATCTGATGGTCTTTTTTTCTGCAATATCATCATATCTAGGACAGAAGCATTATGGAGACCCGGAACTGGTAAGATGGATGAAGGAAATTCAAAAGTACTTTCAACTTCACATACACGTGGCAGATTCACCTCTGCTTGAAACTTTGAGGTTTCAAATAAGACATTATCAGACATACAGTAAAATACCATAAGGGATGCTGAAAGAAGTAGAAGGCCAATGTGCCTGAAGTGTTACTTTCTGGTTATTAGATTTTACTTATTGGAAATGCTCTGTTTCTATATTTTATAAAAATGGAATAGTCAAAATTTGATTTATACCTTCAATTACATTTCTTTAAAGATTATGTTTTTAAATGTTATGTAATAAGACATTTACTATAATCAACATTTTGGAGGTAGTAAAGAAAATAACATAAAATTCTTAGTCATATTCTGCCAAAGAAGATAAAGGTAGAAATAAACAACTTAAGGAGGCATAATAACAATTTCACATATTGCGTTTTCAATAAAATAGCACCTTTCTGTCTTACACTTAGAATGGCTTAGAATAGGTAATTTTTTCAAATACTACCTAGAGTGACTTTTGCTAATATCTGCCCTCCAGGGACCCAAGCTTTTGTATACCGGTATCCCTTGCGTTCAGGTGGCACCTGTGACTTCTTATCAACGGAATATGGTAAAGGTGAAATGATGAATGTCACTTTTATTAGGTATGTTATGTATATGGAAAGATAATGGGATATCACTCTGGGAATGACATTATGTTATATAAAATTCTATTTGAGCAGACTATAAGCAAGAGACACTCCTTCTGTCCATGAAGCCACCCACCATGTGGTGAGCTGCCTATGGACAGAGAGTCACATGGCAAAAAAAATGTGGTTGGCTTCTAGGATCCGAAAGTGGCCTCTAGTCAATAGCCAGTGAGAAGCTGAAGTCTTTATGCTTATAGACACAAGGAAATGAGCTTGGATTCTTCCCTAGTCGAGCTTCCTTGAAAATGCAGCCTTGCCCAATACTTGGTAGCCCTGTGAGATCCAAACAGAGAATTCTGCTAAGCCAAGAACTGTCTATATCATTTAAGTTACTAAGTTTATGGTAATTTGTGACACAGAAATAGAAATGATACATGTGGATTTTGGAAAACACTATATTGTGTAAATAGCAAGTGTGAAAATATATTTGGCATTGAATCTATGCATGTGTGTAAATGTACTTCACTCAAATCAGTTTTCCTTTCTTCTCAGGTTAAGAGACTAAAAACAAAACAAAAGTGCAGAAAGTTTTAATCAAATTCTCTGATAAAGCCTAGAGTAGGTGGAAGGAAACTGTGAGCATTTGGGATAGCTTTGACTATTCTTGACTATTGTGTTAGTATTTCCACTAATGAGTCTCCTGTTCAGTTGTGATATGATTCCTATATATCCACAGCCATGCTAATGCATGGACAAGACCTAAGGTGCACCATGGGGCTAAGTGGACACAGTGTATCAGCCACATTGATCAAAGTCACAAAATAATTTCATTAAGACCAAATTTAAAATAAATGGTGCTTCTGTATCATCCAAGAAAATACATAAAGGCAAAAGAGCAACAGAGAGCTTAATCATACGTGGATCAAAGAGAGATCTCTTGTTGAACTAATGGCTATGAGGTGATGTTCCTGCATGAAACTTTCCAGAGACAAGGAAAAATCAGTAATCCAAAAAATAAATGCCTGAAAAAGCCCATTGGATACTTGGAATATATAATCTAGGAACTTCAGTAAACAGAAATAATTAGGAGGTACCATTATGGTTGGGATATGAGATGTCCCCCCAAAGCTCCTGTGTAACACAAGAATATTTGGAGGTGAGATGATTTAATTGTGAGAGCTGTAACCTGATCAGTCCATCCTAGTGTGAATGGGCCAACGAGGTGGAAACCATAGGTAGGTGGGGTGTGGCTGCAGGAGGTGGGTCACTAGAGGTTTGCTGTGGAAGGGGTCATCTTCCTTGTCACCACACACTTTTTCTGCTTCCTTGCTTCCATTGGCCCTTCTGCCATGCTGTGCTGCCTCACCTTGAGCCCAGAACAATGGAGTTTGCCATCTATGAACTGAGACCTCTGAAACTATGAGTCTGAAGATAATTTTATGCAATATTTTAAATCATTTTGTGCATGAAACACTTACTGTAGATTAAACCATCAGAAAGCACAAGTGTTCCTAGCTCAGCCACTGGGAGACAATATGTGGTCTTTTGACATCACTGTCACTCCTGACTGAATTTATATGCTACTATAAACAATTATTTGTCTTATGCTTATTTACACATAAAGACTGAATGGAAAAATCATGATGGACAATTGATACAGTGAAAAATTCATGCCTCGAGGGTAAGTGAATAGCACAGAGGTATCACCAGCATCCTGGATCAACTATTAAGCACCACCCGCAGCGACCAGCCGTAGCTTGTCTCTACCTACCACACTTTGTGTTGATTGAAAGGTTGCTGCACTTACATTTTATTATTCTGGGGTAAGGAGAAACATCAGAAGTAGTTGAGGGGCCATGAAGCAATTTCTTTAGGGAGAGAGAGGCATTTGGCTGAATGGCTTTCAAAAATGTTTCCTCCAGAGTCCTCTGCTTTATTTACTGTAGCTTTTGTCTCAGAAATCACTCTTTGATTTTATCAAGTGGCACAATTTCTTATTCTGTTATGGTACCATGCTCTAGCCCTCATTAAACCCTTCACACATTTTCACCATGCTGTTATGGGATGCTTTTCTACAGAGTTAACAATGTTATCTTCTTTGTCTCTGTTATGATTACCTTGATTCAGAACTACTTTTGGCTATTTCATCATAACTCAATGAATAAAGAACTAGTGTGTTATCAATGTTAAAAACTGATTTCTATGTCTTCCAGCTTACTACTGATGGACTCTAAGGAGGTCAGACATCTTTTTTCCTCACTTGAGACACAGAATCCTTCAAAGTCAACACTTTCTTCATCAACACTACTGAACACTGTTGTCAGGCCAGAGTTTGTGCCAGGCACACACAACTCTATCTTTAGTCACTATGTCCCACTGTATCTTTATCTGCTGTGCATTGGCAATAGCAGATACAGAATCCTTTATGTAAACTTCTTTCAAAAAGCTCCCACATCCATGTCTTTGTTCACTGCAGTTAGTACGCTGTTCAAGAAAGTTTTTTACATTTGTTCTTTGTTGATCTGACGATACTTGAGTAATATGTATCATCAAATTAACAAATTCATATGTAGGAGAAAGTATATGACATGCTTATTATAGTTATTATGAGAATTTGAGCTGGAAGATGAACATATTGTCAAAGAATTACAAAATCTTGCAGTCATCAATTCATCCAACTTCTCTATGTAGCAGGAGCCACTATAGGGAAAATGTTGGTGAAACCAATCAGAAAAGGTTCTTTTTTTAGGCCAATACCTGTCTATGAGATTCATCAATGTAGTGAGACACTTCCACAGATTTTTCTCAGTTATCATTGTGTGATGTCATATTTTATGGATGAATGCATGGGCTGTGAATGACACTGCTAAAAATATTCTTATACATTTTTGGTTCAAAAAACTATAATATACATATATATGTGTATATATAATTTAGATATGTTATGAGAAATTTGGTTACTCCATATCCTTTCAGAATCTTGATTTATTTAAATTTACTTTTTGGTCTTCTGGATGAGAATGTAGTGGAGCCTACTTGTGGTTTTAATGTACTTTCTTTTTCTTTTTCTTTTTTTTTTGTACGGGCATTGAACTCAAGGGTACTCGACCACTGAGCCACATCCCCCAGCTCTACTTTGTATTTTATTTAGAGACAGGGTCTCACTGAATTGCTTAGTGCCTAGCTTTGGCTAAGACTGGATTTGAACTCACAATTCTCTTGTCTTAGCCTCAGGAGCTGCTGGGATTACAGGCGTGCACCACCTCGCTCGGCTTAATGTACATTTTCAATTATCAGTGATGATTTAATTTTCTTACTATACACTTGATTATCCTCTGTGCAGTGCCTTTTCAAATATTTTGTTCACTTTCTTAAACTGGGTTGCATATTTTCTTAAAAATTGATTTGTAGGGCTTCCTTGTGTATTTTGGAAATGATCCTTTGTCAGATTCTGTTTGGAAGAGAAAGAAATATAACAGGGAAAGAAAGAAGCTTTGAGTCAGAAGGGGAAACCTTTTCACTTACTCGTCTGTATCCACGCAGACTCAAAGCCAAATTGTGCATGCAGCATTTTCAATAGTTACTGATAACCTGTTTCATCCTGTTAATCCTGTCTCCAGCAGCTCCCTAGAGCTGGAGCTTGTGTGATGTGTGAGGAGTTAAAGTGAAATTCCAGGTCCTGAAGGGAGAGTTAGAGCAATGTGTGTTTAAATGCGACTTATGTTGCTCTAGTTATTTTCCATTTGTGAGCAATACTTCCAAATGGTTCACATAGCAGAAGGTTCTATATATATGTTAAATTTAGTAGAACCCTGAAACTTCATTCCCTTAATGAATGGAGATTCAATTGGTGAAGGTTTTCAACCTGATAATTATAAAGAGTTCTAAAAGTAGGAACTAATTGAATTTCAATTTACTTTTCTTTCTGCTCCAACAGCATGATTTTAGAAATTTTTTAAAAATAGCTATATTATGCTCAAATATTTCATTATAGCATGACATTAATGATCTTGTAAGTAGGCTAATTGTAGATTCCATTGCAGACCTCCTTTGGAGATACTTCTGTTCAACACTTAGAGCTGGTAGAATACATTTAGTAGAATAGGTATAAGTTCAAAAGTCTACCTGGTATTGGTGAGATTATTCTAGTTTCTTAAATTCATAGGAATTAGAAATCAAATTTTGCATACAAGTACAGATTACTTGAAACCATAGAAGAGAGTTTTCTACCTTTATATGATGTGAGAAATTATTTTTTGATATTTGTAAGTTTTTCATTAGGCAAATTCTGTAACATTTCCCTATGTTTCTTCATCCAAAGATCTGATAATGACTTTAATAATTTCTCCTCACACAATGCTACAAATAACCTCAGGGT
The DNA here is from genome assembly GCA_028644305.1 of Xerus rutilus. Taxonomy (NCBI): domain Eukaryota; kingdom Metazoa; phylum Chordata; class Mammalia; order Rodentia; family Sciuridae; genus Xerus; species Xerus rutilus. The sequence goes on from CM053403.1 coordinate 133,078,977, forward strand.
GTTTGTGGACCCAAGGCAACCATCCATGGAGTCTCCAATGACTCATGGATCCATGAATTTAAAAAGCCTAGTCTAAAGGCTCCCTATAGAAAGGCTTGACACAAAGATTACTTTTCCTGTCTTTTGAATGCTTTGAAGGGGAATTTTAAAGTATATGACATTTGTGTCTGGATGTTTTGGAGTCGACACCATGTCTGTGAGATTCATCAATGCAGTGATGCACTTCGACAATTTGTTCTTATTATTTAAAGATATTGAATTTTATGGGTGGCTGCCTGAGTTATAAATGACACCATTAAAATATTCTTACATATATCTTTTGGTTCAAGTGTATATATTAATTAAAGTTGGATTTTAAATTTATTACAGGGATTATCAGAGAAACATCAGAATTTCTAGCAAAAATCTATTTTCATGGAATCCTTTATTGGATTTGCTGCGAATTTAAGATTATTCAATCTGGGGATCCATTTGAGTTTTTAAACCCTCTTTGATAATAAACTATACATTGCAGAAACATTATGATGTGATAGAAGTTTATTCTTTTTTTATCACATATGCAATGCATTTAGCAATGAAAATATCCTATAAAATTCAAATTGTACAAACTTTTTATCATCACATTACTTTTTTATTTTTCCTTGAAACTTTTGAATTCTCACTTGCTCTTGTTGTATATTATACATATGAATCTCTGTCTTAAGTATGTCTGTGTGTGAACACAAGTAAATTATGGGATGATGAAATCTGGGCAAACAAATTTCTGGTAACAATTTAAAAAATGAATCAGAAATTTGAGAATTAAATTTCAATTATGTTGTCTCTTTTTTTAAAAAAGTACAGAATAATTTAGGGAAATGTATTTTGGTTTGCTATATAGTGTACATATTTTGAGATATTTGATAAATACAGTCTATATTTAAATAAGATTCCATGTTTAATACATAACACTTAAGGTAATAAAGTTACATGCTGGTAAGACATACACATAGCAGGTCACATGCTCAAATACATTTCTTGCATAAAGCCCCTCCACGGTTCTGTATTGGGCTGAATAGTGTTCCCCTCCAATC
>CM053403.1:133080549-133114909 GCA_028644305.1 Xerus rutilus
CTAATCTCTTTCTCTTCTCTCATCATGTTTGCTTTGTGGCCAATGGCAAGCAACAAGTGCGAACACTTTCAAGTTGAAGCAATGACCTGTATCTACTTTCTTCAAAAGTGAAAGGATGGTGAGTTTTTAACATGTATACACACTGTGATTGTTACAGCAAATACAAAAATATTGTTGCAAAGCAGGGAGGCTTGAAGAGTAAGAAGACTTAATTTGTAAGAAAATACAGAATCAGGTCTTTAGTAAAAATAAACTGTAAAATGAGTACTTGTGTTTCAGATCTGTCATGAGCTAAAGCTTATCCTTGGCATGAAAATAGCTACTCGAGAAAATCTCATCTTGGCTATATTCAAAGTGTGAAGCAAGGCTGCTATTCACTTCTTGGATGAATGTTTGCTTCACCCATGATGAGGATGAAACCTGCTGATACATCACCAAAAAATGGCAGATTTTCTTTTTAAGCAAGCAAAGCAAAAAGCAGCAGGAAGTAAATTCAGAGTTGCAGAATAAAATCATGTAAGAATCTGGTTTGATGCTACTGAAAAGTAATTGGATTTGTGAATACCCGGCAAACAGCTCAATGAAAAGAAAATGATATGCTGATGTGTTGACATTTGAGCTTGCCTTATAGAAAGGAGGAAAAAAATAAGCCTCAAATTTGAACTTGTGGAAATCTTTTTTCCCTTTCTTATGACTGCTTGCATGGGGATCTCTTTTTCATATAAATTAGTTGGTAAAGGGTTGGCAATATATTTTAATATTACTTAACATAATCTTAAAGGGGATATTTGAATATATTAAAGAGAAGATAGACTGTCACAGGGGAAGAGTGTTCATTTCTTAGGATTATTAATAATTTATTATGTTTTAAAATGTGATGGTCAAATTCAAACTAAAATAAGGATCTCAGTTAACAAGATATTTGTTATTGTCATGATGACTGCAACCTAAGTCAAGCTAAGCCATTCTTGGAAATAAATAGCTTTTATGTGGAAGGTGATGGAATCTGCCAGCAATACAGCTGGGGCACATCTACGTTATCCCAGCAATATTCCGTAGTTAAAAGTTATGCATTCATACATAATGCATGCCTTTGATTCACATCTGCATTACCAAGGGCTAGTTTGTTTCCTCTGTGCTTCACTCCACAAAATGTATGCAATCCTCTGAGCATGCATTGAGAAGCAGCAGTTCTGGATACGTTTTGATTTCAACATATTTTTGATTAAACTCTTTAGCAGTTTTTAAAAAAAGTATTCTTTATTCTGTTCTCTCTTGTAGGTATGATATCAAGGCAGTAAAGGAATCTAGTATAACCATATACCTTGTGGGATATGAGGTGTCAATCAGGTACATGTAGAAGGATAAACTGGTCATGGGGGACACTACCATATTCTGTTCATGCACCCTCAACCTCAGTTCCTTGTACACAAAGACTCTGGTGTGGATCCATTATGCCTCAAATGATCACGCGGACTCATATCCCTCAGTTGCTACAGATGAGACACTTAAACATTGAGCTCCTGCCTTTCCAACAATTCTGCACAGATGAGATTATTTATAATGGACATCAAATGAGCATTAAAAAAGAGAAAGAGGTCAGCCACAGGACTGTTTGTAAACTGAGAAGAATGTGGGAGGATTGGTACAATTTCCCATATTTTTGGTTTGAAAGTAGAGGTTACAGTTTAGGTAAGTATATAAGAGATTTGATATCATTTATTTTATTTTAATGTTTGCAATATACTAATATTAACAGCAGCAAGGGGTTCTGGTTGGAGGATAAATTTTGAAGCATGGATTAGGGAGATTTGACGCTGATGAGATGAGTGGTCTTCAAACAACTTGAGACAGCTAGTACCAGTTTGAGTAGATTAAAATTTATCCTATAGATGAGGACTATCAATATGAATTGGGTGACTAATGAAGACAGAGTAATTTGTCCAGGATTTTGTTTTAAGGAGACTTCTCAGTGTACAGAATAGAGGGTGGATTATGTGGGCATGTGGGATATGGAGTCAGAGTGGAAGAAAGCAAGGACATTTAGAAGATCAGTGCATCAATCTTGCAAAAAGACAATAAAAAACTGGACAAATTACTTTGTTTCATGTTATTGGTATCAAAGCCCTTTATTCCTCTCCTCTGATAACTGGTGAGATTCCTCAGGAGTTCTTAGACTTTTGAAAACAGTTCAGTGCTGGCATTACTCAAATTAGAAAAAGAAAACATACAACCATTTAAAGCTCTTTATTGATGTTTTAATATATTTAGGCAGAAATTGTTTACTAAATTCCTACTATGTACCAAGTACAAACCTGTGTCCCAAGAATATAAGAAGGGGACCTATGAAAGAAGAATATAATAGACAGGGCAATATACAAATACCTAAGTTTTGCAAGTCTGTGAGGAGGAGGGCAAGTTGGGGTGGGGCATGAACATCTTATCTGAAAAATCAGTAAAGGATTCCAGAGGAAGTAAGATCTAAAATGAAGAAAGATTAATGGTTAGGTAGGGGCAATGTGGGGAAAGGGAAAGTTCAGGAAAAGGAAAAAGCAAGTACACAGAGAGTTCCTGGCTGAGCCAGGAACTAGAGATTAGTGCAGCCTAGAGCGACCAGAATGGTTCAGGAGGGGGATCCGGAGATGAGGCGCGCTGCACTGTGTGTATTATCCTCCTGTGAAGAACACATGTTCCTTTGGGTAGAGGCTGTGCAATTGTTGCCATTGGTCCTGTCCTACCCTCTTTAATATTCAATGTGTGCATCAGTTAGGGAGTGCAGTCCAGATATTTTTGGTGGCGCAAACACAACTCCTCTTGGTGTGCAGCTTCTGCTCAAGCAAGGAGCCTGAGGGACCTGCAGCAGTATTCACCAGTAAGAATCTGGAATCCTCACAGCATTCGTGCTGATCTGTAGCCTCGTTGGATCTAGACAGGTACTTGGCTTCTCCCTCTGGGAATCTTGCTTCACAGATCCCCAAATTGCTGTAACTAGAACACTGAGTGCATCCTCTTTGCTCAGACAGGCTTTCTAGTACTTTGAATCCAGTGTCTTCACTTTATGTAACTAATGTACTTTCTTTCCCAAAATAGAAGTTTCCCTGGAGAGCTCACACTAGCTGTTCTTCCTTCTCTTTTCCATAGTAGGACTCCCCTGCTTGCTACTTATCAGGTCTGAAAAGGAGGTTTAATTTCTCAACTATTCAAGGAGGCTCTTGGGGGGCGTCATTCACTGCATCACTGACTTCTGGACCAACACAAATTGAATTCCATGCATGCATGCTTATCTGTCTTTGACAGACCTTTGGAGTCTCGCCTCTCACAGGGCGGTGTGGATGCAGAGGCCGCCGCCATTCCCAGCCCCCTCACTCTGTGCCTGCTCATCTCTTTCCCCTTTGTTCACAGCTGCTCCTTCCTCTAGGGCTCTCTGTAGTGTCTGCTTTCCACCTCTGCTGACTGCAACCTTCTTTCTCAAATACTAAGCCTCCTAAAACATTTACGGGACAATCTCTAGATAATCACCAGAAAAGTCTCCAGATAAGCTGTGCCCTGAATAATGACATAATTTAGTTTGAGTGTAGTCAGCATCCAAAGATCTCTGAGCACTTGCTACACCTAATCAGCAAGTTCAAAGTGCAAAATTAAACTAGAAAGAAATGATTGGCCAACAAAAGGTCCGGTTTGGGAAAACAAAGCAAATACCTCTTAACAAGAACATCGACAGTGAAATACTTTTTTAAAAGAAAGAACACCCTTCATGCTTTTTGAAAGGCTTAGGGATAACTTGGCAATCTGGGTAGTTGTTGCTACAATAAAGTAAAAGGTAATTCTGACTTCTGACAGTGAGAACCACAGTTTGAAGGAGATACAAAGCTAAAGAGCCATTGGCTGGTGGCCATGTTGAGGTGGAGAGCTGAAGCCCCAGGAACTACCAGGGGTATCTTCTGTGGTAGTGATCTTTGAGAAGCTGATTCCTTTGTCCATCCGTTGCTTTTCATACTTACATTTTCCTGGTTTGTTATAGGATAGCCACTGAGGATACAGAAATTGAGGTTAAAAAGTTGATATACCAAAGTATGTGCCCTGTGAGCAATTTCTCTCAGAAGAAAGGTGGTCTCCTTATTAGTACTTTGGCTAGAAGATATAGATATGGGTTATACATATGGAAAATGGACAGAAATAGAGCATGTAAGATGCCAAATACCCTCCTAAAATGTGTATGAAAGGGAAGTAGATACCTTGGGGGAACAGCCACTTTAATTCATGACTACTCCCCTTCCCACAGCTATATTTTTATAGAGAATAATGCACTTCGTCTTCAGATAAAAGTTGCTGCTTGGGTCTGTTTTCACCCACATTCATTAAACGATGAGCTATAGTAGTTCCTGCCAAAGACTTTTATTAGGAGTCAAAGAAAGAACTCAGGAGGGCAGTTTGACTTCTACATGATGGTACGTTTGACTCTTCAGATTTTCCTTTGGTAGTAAATTTTGCTCCTGCTGACAGCAAGAATAATTGCTGCACACAGAGTTTAACTCTATTTTCTTGCTGGATTTTTTACAGTATAAGCAATCTTGGACAACAAAGTTTTCAGACCAAATCCTGCTTCTGAGCAGAGAAAATCAACTTGTATTCTGATGTCCAACCCTACAGCAGCTTTTTGTGACAGCGGGAAGGATGTTTACTTTGAATTGCTCTTGAAATTCCACATGAGAGCAAATAATAAAATAACTTATTTTTGTAAAAATGTGCATTATAACTATTTTATTAAAATGAGCATGAGGTGAAGTTTTCATATTTTAAAGTATTCTCAGCTATTTAGGTACTTAGGTATTTGTGTGTTGTTGTCTTTTACTACCTACTGACTTTTTACTCCATTTCATGTTTCCATTTAGGAATAATGGTATTGTACCAAGAAAAAAGCTTTAGAATTAGTCTATTTTATTATCTAATTTTATTAATATGTCTTATTTCACTTGTTTGGTATCTATAAAAAATGTCCCTACTGTTTTAATCTTTCAAATATATGCAATAGGATTCTGAGTTCCCAGAAAATCTATTCTTTTCCCTGGTTTTCACTCAACTAATTACCAGGGACAGGAGAAATGAAAACAAGGGTGAGCTACTCCACTTCTTTTTTTTTTTTCATTTGCCATCTCTATTGGGAGATGGGGAGCTTCCCAGGTTCTTAAAGAACTAGTCCTTAACAAAGCCTGCTAGTTTCCAATCCTTTCAAAATGTCTCCTCAGTGGTCACTGACTTTCATTATTTCTCCTTCGTTGCCCAGTCAGAAAGATAGCTTTTAAAATTGGTGCATATTGATTATACAGAATAGTGATTTCATGGTGGCATATTCATGCATGCATATAACATGATTTGATCAATTGCACTCCTTAATATCTCCCTGATATGATTTAGATGTGGTGTCCCCCAAAAGCTCACATGTGAGACAATGCAAGATTTGGAGGAGAAATGATTGGCAATAGCCTTAACTTAACTACACAGACTCTGATAGGATTAACTGAGTGGTAAATGGACGCAACGGGGGTGTGACTGGAGGAAGTGGTTCATTGGGGTGTGGCTATGGGTATATATTTTGTATCTGGAGACTGGAATCTCTGTCTATGCTTACTGATCAACATGTGAGCTGCTTCCCTCTCCCACTCTCTTCTGCCATCATGCTCTGCCTAACTTTGAGCCCTGAGGAATGGAGCCAGCCTTCTGTGGACTAAGCCCTTTGAAACTGTGAGCTGTCAAATAAAACTTTCCTTCTCTACAATTGCTCTTGTTGGGTCTTTTAGTCATAGCAGCAAAATAGCTGACTAAAACACTCCCTTTATCCTCTCTCTCTCCCCTTGATTCACTTCCTCTACACTAATGGTCTCTCTGCTACACTCATGATGGATGACCTTTCCCTGCCTTCCCTTTCCCATCTAGCTTCCATAATGAAAGAAAACACACAATACTTTTCTTTCTCAGCCTGGCTTATTTCAGTTAACATGATGAGAACCAGTAACTTTGGAAATCAGTATAGAAGTTCTTCATAAAACTAATCTACCTATATCACTCCTTATAATATAATACCATATAATCTACCTAGATCACTCCTTCATATTTATATGAGGGAATAAAAGCATACTTTAGAGCTACATGCGTACCTATGTTCATTGCACCACGGTACACAGTAGTCAAGTTACAAAACGAGCTTACGTGTCCATCAAAAGATAAATGAATAAAGAAAGTGGTGTATTAGTCAGGGTTCTCTAGAGGAACAGAATCAAAAAAGGAAGTATAATTATAAAAGGGGGCTTTTAGGACGGCTTACAAGACTAGAAGTTGATAGTCTACAATGGCCATCTGCAGGCTGGAGAGCTGGAAGAACCAGTAGCCGCACAGTCTAAGAGGCTGAAGCCCCAGAACAAGAAGAATCAACGGTGCTACCCTTGTCTGAGACCAAAGGCTTCTGGAGAATCACTGACAGAGGCCTTTTTGGAAGAGTGAAGAAATGAGTCTGATATCCTCAGAGGATCACAGTAGCAATCAAGAACACGTTCAAGAATGAAGCTTGCATTTGTTGCTGCTTCTTTGTTCTTCCAACTTTTATTCTATCCAAGCTATTGTCCTACTGTTTGGTGCTGCCCACGCTTAGTTAGAGTATCCATTTCAGTTGGCTATCTCACATGCCAATCATTTATAGACACACCCTCAGTGACACACTGACAATCCTCTTAATCTTTGTCATCTCTTAATCCAATTAAATTGATAATTCAAATTGATCATTAGAGGTGATATATATTATTCCATATAAAGAAGAAAAAATTATGTCATTTGAAGAAAAAGTGGATGGAACTGGAAATCATCATGTTAAGAAAGATTTCTCATTTTGCTTTTTCAAAGATACTAATAAAAAAGCTTCCGAGGAGCAGAGAAGATAAATTGTCTAATGCAAAGATGTTGCCAGAGCCAGCCATCTGCATTATTTTTCTCTGTAGTTGAAAAAGAAACTCTGCTTTTCATGCCATTCTTTGTCTTGAGCAGAACCTCAGGTTCTAGTGTCAGGTTGGAGAAGATTCTGAAAGCTTCCAAAATTTCTTGCTACTCACACTCTGCCACAGGACCAACCATGTCCTTAGATAAATGACAGACTCCACACTTCTACCTTTCTCTTTTCCAAGAATGAAATCACAAGTAGAGTGTACATTTCCTAGGTCTAAGCTGTTCATTCTTAATCATGATCAGTTTGTTCCAATAATGATCATGCACAATTTTCTTGAAGATAAATAATGGTTATCATTCTATTTTTTACTACATTTATGTTTTGAACAAAAAAAAATAGTATTGAAACTTTCACTGAACTCAAGATCACCAAAATTTCGAAGATAAAATTATTTTTCCGATTATCACAGTAAATAATTTTACCTTGAATTCACACTTTGAACATTACTCTTGATGATTTTAACTTTATGACCTAAAACACGTTAGGTTTTATTCTCAACATTTGAATGACAGACTTAGAATACAAAATATTTTAAATAATAGTTCAGCAAAATAGAAAACCAAATTTATAAATAGTTGCCAAATTAATGTACATCAATTCATCTTCCAGATGTTGGTGGTCTTGGCCATAGGTGATTCTGTTCTCTGAGTCATTTTTCGGATATATATAGAAAACCTATTGTGAAAACTGATTACAAAAGTGGTTCTATTCTTCATAGTCCTCTGAGTCTGCATCTTTTGCAGTGTGACTTTGTAATTCTTCCCATCAATTGTGGTTGGAATGTAATCATCTACCCCTTGAATCTGATCTGGCATGGTGTCTCTCTTTGCTGATAGCATGTGGTAGAACTAATGGTGTGACTGTTCTGAGGCTAGAATAATAGACCTTTGTACTTTAATACCTTTTCTTTAAATCTTGCTATACCATATGAATAATCTCTGAATGCTATTATGAATATGGCACCATCACCACCATTGTCCCAGCAGCCAGTAAGCTACTCAAAACACATGTGAATGTGGCTTTTCTTGAGTTAACCAGTCCCCAGCCAACCTGCCTGGTGACCACAAGCACATGAGAGAGCCTAGCTGAGACCACCTGAGCCTACCCAGATTAACACAACTGGTCAGCTGATGTAGCAACATGCAAGCAACAATAAACAGTTGTTTTAGTCACTATTTTTTGAGCAGTCTGTTACCCAGCAAGAGATAACTGAAGTAAAAATTGGTTGCTGAGAGGAGGAGCTGCCATACGATAAACATTAGACGGGGGAATGATAAAGGCTGGTGAAGTGCAGAGAGCAATTGTCATCTTTTGTCTTTTTGATGAGAGTCATTCTTACTAGAGTAGTCTTAACTGTGGTTTTGATTTGTGTTTCCTGTTGATGAAAGATGTTAATTTTTTTTTTCATATACTTATTAGCTATGTGTATGTGGGCTTTCAAATACAGTTTTCTTAAGTTATTACTTATTTAAAATTTGGGTTATTTGTTATTTTACTATTGAGAGGTTTTTTTTGTTTTTTTTTTTTTTGTGTGTGTGTGTGTGTGTGTGTGTGTTTTAGTTTTTCTTTTAGTATACTCTGGATATTAGAGTCTTGCCAGATGTATAGTTGGCCCAAATTTTCTTCCATTTTGCATGTTGTTTCTGTACTCTGTTGGTTGTTTACTTTGTTGATGTTGTAAGCCAGGAGGGGATGAGCATCTGGAAGAGCCCTTGTCTGCGCTGCTTGACTAAATTGTAATATATTCAAATGGAGTTTTAAAATAGCTTCTAATTCTTATACAATCATGCTGTTTGTTTTGTATTCACCTTTCTGGTGATTATCAGAATTTCAGTAACTCATGGCAAGTTAAGCAGTTAAGAAAACGAATTTTTGAAACATAATAATATTACATACTAGGATAGAAAGGTAAGTATAATAAATATTTCAAAATGGTGCTGAAGGTAACTAGATATTATTCAAGCAACAATTATTCATATTTCCAGTTTTGAACTTGGAATATAATAATTAACAAAATGCTTAAATATTAAAGTCAGTTTTAAGTGCAATTTATTTTTCATTTAATACTTTGGAGTAATTATAGTCTTATACTGCCTAAGCTTTTATTTACTATGAATAGTACTACTCTAAACTATGAATAATGAAAAATCAACTATTTTTGTTCTTTTAAAATACTGATCAATATTCTTCTCCAAGGTAGATGTCTTCCCAATTTCTATTAATAGATAAAAGTCTATCTTCTGGATATCATTTATTAAAATGTGAACAAAATCTATATATTTATCTTGGTTTTATAACTTCTATCCTTTGGTTTACATAGAATTACACAAATATTGTGTGTTTAATTCAGGCAAGCAATGTAGGACAACTTAAAATTTCAGCTTTTAAAGTTTGTTAAATCATAAAACATAAATGTCTCACAAACTACTCTTCTGCTAATTGTTAAATTAGGCATTGGGAAGGCAAAATTCTGCATGTCAATCACTAGAGTCAGATTGGTTTCTGAACCAAACAATGAACCTTGGTTTTAAATGATGGATTCTTTTCTATTGATTGACTTCTGAAATAACGTATTTATTCCATTTGACCCTGGCTCATTTCTAGGTTAAAATACACCATGAGTTCTGTTGTACAGTTAATTAAATGGAATGTGTCATGGCATTTTGGACAACATGGAATTCCATGTTACAGCTTATGTGATAATTCCAGTCTCCATGTTCTTAAAATAAAGACCCTTAGGCCTTTAAGATCCTGATGTTGCACATGAAGTAGCCCTAGTTTCTCAGTATTAATGCACATGCATGAAGTTGGAGCATGTGACATAAGCTGATAGGCATATTTCTGAAGAAAATTAAATTTTCCTATATCTCTCAGTGTCATGAGGCTCAATATGAACAGTGGACCTCCTTTTTTATAGACTTAAGATTGGACTCCTTATGGTTCAGTTATAGAAAATAAAAACTATACCCCAAGCTCTACTTTTAATTTAAATAGCCCATTGTCTCAAAACTCATTTAGGCTTAAGAGGATGCAGGACTCTAATAGAAGCTCACACTGATGGGAAAATAGAGCCTGATAGTTATGTTCAAAGTATATTGTCATTATTAAATTGCTGTTAGTGAAGGTGATGATAAAATTCATTTAAATTCATTTAAGTATTTTCGTCTTTTAAAATTTCCCTTCAAGTTTAAACAGAAGGTAAGAGAGGTGTTGAGATGATTAAGAAAGACTGATGATCTTGATTTCTAATGGGTTCAAATTTAAATCAAACTTTTCTCTACCATTCGTGCTATTAGTTCATGCAATACTTAGCTATTACATGCGTTATTCAAACACTATGACCTTCAGTGTTCTTACATGCATAAGGATATGCATAGAATTTTGATTTCCAACTCATTATTATCTTATTAAAATATAACACTTACCTAGAAAACCAACTAGAATTTTTACTGCATATAATAATATTGCCACACATCTGCTATTTTTTAGTGATAATATGAAGTATAATGCATAGCTCCTGAGAAGTTCATTTTGCTTCCAAGATCTTTATCATTTAAGGTCAACTGCCCATGTGAAAAGCAGGGAGAAGACTTGGATAGAAGTAATGGGGTGAATACTTGCTTCAGTCTCACCTTAATCAAATCACAATTATACCAAATCACCACTACAACCATTTTAAATTTACGTGATCCTTCTGGAGCAGAAGTAGATTGACATCCATTCTAAAACAGAACTGTCATTTAAAAGTTACGTAACACATGATGACATATTGAACCATGTGGTCTTTAGGAATAGACCTGAGAATGTCTGCTCATAAATAAGAAAAATACATTGTTAGTATTTAAAAAGATTTTTTTCTTCAGATTTTTCCTTTAAAAGCTGAAAAGAGTTTTAAAGTTCCTCCCCAACTTCACCTTCTTATTTTCTGAGAAGTGTTACATCAATCAGGGAGCACAACAAAGGATAAAAATCCAGTCATCAAAAGGGATGACAGATGAGAGACTTGGATAAACCATGAAAACCCTGTGGAATAGACCTACTGTATGTAGATTTTGCTACATATTGGTGTCTTAAAGCACATGTAATTAACTGGAAAGCTTCTACTTATAAGTGGAATGTTCTCTCAAGAATTATCCCATGCAGTTAAGAAGAAACAAAAATTCTCATTTAAATATAACCCTTGCTCACACTGGTGGGAGAATAGAGCCTGATATTTATGGTCAAAGTATATTGAACATAATATACTTTGCCCACTGCTGGGCACGGTGGTGCATGCCTGTAATCCCAGCACTTTGGGAGGCTGAGGCAGGAAAATCACCAGTTCAAAGACAGCCTCAGCAACGGTGAGGTGCTAAGCACCTCAGTTAGACCCTGTCTCTACATAAAAAGACAAAATAAGGCTGGGGATGTGGCTCAGTGGTCAAGTATCCCTGAGTTCAATCCCTAGAGCCAAAAATAGATAAATAAAAATAAATTAAAAAAAAACTCTACAAAGGAATATATAACATCTTCAAAGTAAAAAAAAAAACAAAAGTACAGGAATTAACAATTTTATTTCTAAATTGTTTGTGGACTGCACTGGACGGCATCATGTGAACAGGCACTCAGTATGTGAAGAAGGAATCTCTGGTATTTTGATTCAAATGGACCTACATCTCCTAAATATGTATTCTCACACGTTTAGTGCAATCAAACCATGAGCATGTAATCTAAATATATATTACTTCAAGGACTCATCTATGTTGTCACAGTGCGGTAAATATTGAGATAAGCTCAACATCTCCATGACAAAGCAGCACCACCGTCCTGAATGTTATTGAATATCTGAATCATAATGTTTTGGAATTCAGTTTAAGCTCAAAGAAGGCTTTTCTTCCATTTGCTGTTTTAATCTTAATCAAACCTCATCATCATCAATTCTAACAAATATCACCGGAGTCTCAAGAAAGGTTATTCAATGGAAACTAATCTATAGAATAATGAAAATCCAAAATAATATTAGTCATTGTCAATTCTCCAACTCTCAAGAAAATTTCATGCTAAACTTCTGTTTGATAACAGCCTTGGGCACATAAGTGATCATTTATGTGATGGTATTCTCGTTACTGGCAGTATTTGCATATTAGACCTGTGGAATGAAATCCAGTCACGAGAAGAATTGCACATTTTAGAGAGAAGATTTAGGCCTCTGATTCTCCTTGTTACATATTATTGTCATTTTTTTGTTTTGTTTTCTTCATACTAGGGATTGAACCCCGGGTGCTTAACTACTGAGCCACATCTCTAGCCTTTTTTATTTTTTATGTTGAGACAGGGTCTCACTAAGTTACTCAGGTCCTCGCTAAGTTGCTGAGGCTGGCTTTGAACTTGCCATCCTCCTTTCTCAGCTTCTGCAGTTGCTGGGATTATAGGTGTGCACCACCATGCCCGGTCTTATTGTCTTATATTTGAACATGCCTAGCTAGGCTGGTCCTTTGTGCATTGCAAATAAACATTATTATATGCTTAGCAAACAAATTATAAATGATAATATTCTGATTGACTATTCTGCCGAGATATGTAGGGATATATGGGGATGTCCTGATGTTTTCATCAGAATGAAATATTAAATAAGTTTTTAAAAATTTTAATGTCACAGAAAAATTAATATGCATTATATTTAATTCTATTTGAGTTGATTTATTTCAAAACACAGTTATTGAATGCCTGTAAAAAGACAGGCCCTCTTCCAACAACATTATTTACAACAGTGTGCATTTACTACATTCACAGCCTTGTATAGCTAAATGTATCTGAATTTGAGCCTTAAGGGCTGGGATTCCTTTGGTCAAATGTAAATCTGCAGCATTTATCATGGTTCTAGGATTTTTGAAGGGTATGTAGGTCAGGTCCAATCAAAAATATGGGTGCTCACACATTCACATATGCACAGCCTTTCTCATTCTTCCTTTTCTCTGAAACAAAAGATTATTTCTTGGGATAAAGTGGTCAAATAAGAAGCAGTGTCTGCAGGGCAAGAAGGCACATGCCTGTAATCCCAGTGACTCAGGCGGCTGAGGCAGGAGGAATGAGAGTTCAAAGCCAGCCTCAGCAACAGTGAGGCCCTAAGCAACTCAGTGAGACCCTGTTTGTAAATAAAATAAAAATAGGGCTGGGCATGTGACTCAGTGGTTGAGTGGCCCTGAGTTTAATCCTTGGTACCCCTCCCTCCAAAAAAAGAAACAATGTCTGATCCTTATGGTCCCTTCCAGAATACTTTGTTCTACTGATAGGACATTAATAAGATTGTGGTTCCTATGGCCCTTGGTCTCTTTGAGCAAACGTCTCCTAAGTTTTTTTTTCTTTCCATTTTTAAAAAATGTAAATTTTTTTATTAGTTCATTATAGTTATATGTATAGTGGAGTTCATTTTGATGCAATCATAAATGTATATGCAGAGTTGGCTCATTCTCAAACTCCATTATTCCTCCTTTTCCTCTACTCCTCCTTCGCTGCTGTCCCCTTCCTCTACTCTACTGGTCATAAGTTTTTTGTTGCTCTTGCTATTTGTTTGTTTTCTAAATAATTGAAAAAGTGAAGGATACTGTGTTAGATATATCTGTATAATTCTTTTGTGTCTTTTGCTTACTCTCTGCATGATCTAAGGTAAACTGCTTAAGTTATGCCCCAATTTTTTTCCACCCTAGTAAAAAAGGAGCTAATGAATCCTACCTTCAAATTTTTCCAATGACTATTTCTGTCTATAACTTAAGGCTAGCCAAATTGCAGCTACTTGAAATCCACAAATTTTTTAAAAATTAAAAGAGAAATTTTAAAAATGCATTTTGCAAGAGATGCTCCCAATAAAAATGCTTGTGAAATTTGTAGATAGCAAAGATTAAACACACAGGAGAATGTGGAAACAGAGACAGGCAGATAGAGATTGTTTCTGCTTGAGCACTTAATAAGAGGAAATACAGCGCGTTGGGAGGTTGAGACAGGAGGATTGCGAGTTCAAAGCCAGTCTCAGCAACAGCAAGACTCTAAGCAACTCAGTGAGACCCTGTTACTAAATAAAAATATAAAACAAAACAAACCAACACACACACACACACACACACACACACACACACACACACACAAAGAGGAAATACAGCTTTGGTGTTTTTTTAGACAATTGAGACAAGTAGTATACAGGATCCCCAAAAGAGAAAGATTTTATTATAAGGAAAACAAATGGCAGTTGAACCTTGTTGTTCCAGCAGAAAGAAGGCAAATGTGTTGCTTTGTACTGTCCCATTGCTGAAGTGGAAGTCCATGACAAATTTCTTTGAGTATATCTAGGTATTTTATTATGCTATCTTTCTGAAATTTGTCTACTATGATTTATCATGTTTTATTCTTCTCAGCAAAGCTTTCAAACATTGAGGTAAGAGATTAATAAATAATAAGATCTAGTGGAAGAAATCATGTAGGGAGGCTTCGATGAGTGATGTGCTGTGTCTCTTGTGTTTTTTAATGATAAATTGGCCATTCCTAATACTATTAAGTGTTGGGTTGTATCCATGAAATTGTCCACACTTGGAATTTATATAACAACAAAGAAAGATGACTAACACCTAGGAAATATACTCAATTTCATTTTAAATTTGTGTCTTAACTGACATCTCTCTTGTCTTCTACAGTAATGGATAGTTTTATTACAGGATTTATTTATTAGGCTTTGAATTGCATTTAGTGATGCACATAATATTTGACTATAGAAATCAAACTAATTCAAGCCAACCTAATTTCAGAAGCTGAAACAATGGTTGGAACATAGAAGATGCTTGACATTTGTTGCTCATTGATATTTCGTGCAACTCATGTGATTGTAGTATCTGAAACTCTGAGTGTCATAACTTCCTTTATTTACATTGATTATGTGAGAGTGAGTCCTAGGGCTTCGTGACTTAAAGTATATAAGTTGGAGAAAATAAAGTTGGTCTAAAATAAAGTTTTATAAATTAAAAAACCATTGACTTGAAGAAGTCCGGATTCAGGTGACTATTGAACATTTCTTTCCTTTTGGTAAATGTGCTTTTGAAGGAGCAAAGTAAGTGCCATTTACTCACTTATTTTTTCTTTATAAAAAATAAACTAGCTTTACAAATCAGTGTTTCTATTTAAGAAGTCTATTTAAGTTGTTGTGATCACTCCCTTTTTATGTACTTGGGTTGAACTAACCAAATCTGTAGTGCCAGTGTAGTTGCTTAGTCCTAAGAATGAGATATGGAATAGCATAGAGCCTGAAAATCCTCTTATTTAAAATCCCTTTCTCTCCTTTGTGTGCAAGGAAGCTTTTACTTCAAGTGGGTGGAGAGGATTACTCTCAAGTGTGATAAGGACATTTTCAGAACAAACTCAAATCTAAATTTTATTGTCAAATTATCTCTTGTTCTCCCAACCTCCAAATTATTTCACTTTCTTTCATTTGAGCAAAGGATATAGCTTTTAAGTGGTAGTCATGTTATGGCAATTTTTTTCTTGTTGCATAAGTATGATATAAAGACAGTTTATTGTGTAGTGCTGTGTATTTGTTTTGAAGGCAGCATGATTGAAATAATTCTTTTACTACAGCTTGTCTTAAAATTCTCAATTTAAATCTTCCTTTGCTGTGGATAAGTAAATTAGGCTATTACTTTTTGAAGTTTACGTCTCCATATAGAAACTAAGGAAAAGTGGAATAAGAAAGTATATAAAAAGGGGATTTATCACTAGAATTAAACTTGAAATACTGGTATAGGTTATGTGGAGTTGCGACAGTGACTGCTCCTAAAAATTGGGAAAGTTCCAGTTTGTCCTTGGGCCCTAAGGTATTTTTGTTCAATTAATTTGCTTTTTAGTTTTCTTCTTACTCTACCTTCCAACAATATTTAACCTCTATGTAGTAAAATCCCCGATCTAGGGAGATAGATTATAACACCATCTGACCAATGTCAGGCACCAGATGCAATAGTTTATTCTGCTATTAATAATATATTATCAGGCAACATATGCCATACAGTATATTATATTATTACTGGACTATTGTTTAATTTATTACCCATCAAAAGTTAAAACAAAACAGCTAATGGAATTTTATTAGAAAAGTATTAATGCCTTAACAGTGATTGGCTTTGCAATTATAATTGACCTCAGAGACTTAACTCTAACCTTAGACTTAGCTCTTGCTTTAGGTTGGCAATTTTTATTGTATCTTTTTCTTTCAGTGACAAGACATCAACTAGCTCAGATAGTTCAGGTATTCCATTAATGTGCAATCACCAATCTGCCCAGGACAGTTCACCTAAAGCAGGCTGTTAGTTACCTTTTTATTTAGGTCTTGATCTATAATACTTGCCATATTCATCCCCTTTTCTCCTGAGAAATGTCAAACTTAACAACATAAAATAGGAAGATTTTGATTCATATTTGAAGGAATTTCTCTAATTTATGTTTGGAAAAAAAACAAAAGCTTGTAGAATGTTATTCCAAAAGCTAAAATTGTGAGATCACAACACTCGTGTAGCATTAAGTGGTGCCAGGGGATTATGAATGAGGAGAATTATAACCATCAGGCTTGTTTGTAGGATGTGTGCAGTGACCAACACGTAGGGCTTCATTGGGCAGAGAAGGGGGGCAAGGACATGTCATATCAGAGATCTGTCATCATTGAAAATTGCATTGACTCTCACGACAAAGAACAAATTTCCTAATAAATGGTGCATCGCTGCTGGTTTTCAAAGAGCTCTGCATCATTTCAAATTTGGCAAGGTTGAGGCGGGAGAAATAGAGTGGGCTATGAACAATCTCTCCAGCAATCACTTACTTGGATAGGTAGTCTAAATCCTTCTGAAAGTTCCTATGGATTTTAGTTTCAGCTCTCATTAAAATTTTCAATGAATATTGTCTCACAGGAATGCTCTAAGAAGTAAGTTTAACATTTTAAGATGTAATATATTTCCATGGATGATGGAAGCAAGATTACTGCTTTATTTCCACTTAACTGGGTGATGAAAACATGTGATAGGTTTCTAAGTATTTTTGCTAAAACTAATTATTTTCTATTGACTTGTCATAACATAAAATACATAAGAGATCCCAGTCTTTTACCATTACTATTATTTAATTGACACATAATATTTGTTCATATTTATTGGGTTCAATATAATTCAATACATGTGCACAAAATGTAATGATAAAATTGGGGTAATTAGCATTTGTATCTTCTCAAGTAATTATCATGTCTATGTATTGGGAAACATAGGACTTCTTTAGTTACTTTGAAATATATGATAAATGATAGAGTATAGTTACCCTATTGGGCTATAGCACAGCAGAACTAGTTCTTCCTAAGTGTGTTTTGGTACCTGTTCATCTAACTTCTTTTCATTCCTCCTACTCACTCCACTTCCCAGTCTCTAGTGGCTACCATTCCACTCTCTTCCATGAGATAGATCTTTTTAGCTTCCACAGTGGATAAGAACACACAGTATTTGTAAAGTTGCTATGTGTGTAGATGGAAAGCTTTTGTTTGGATCCATAAGCATCATTCAAGTATGATCAAGCTGCCCAAATTAATCCTTAACAAAATGTCATTTCAATTTGAAGGTAAGCTTGAGTAAGCACTAATCCTTGTCAGGTAACATGAATTACTCAAGACAAATAAGATAAACTAAAGAAAACAAATCTGTTGGCACAAATAAATTCAAGATTTATAAAGTCATCAAGAACCTGGGAACAGGATTTCCTCCTAAAAACAGAATCTATAAATGAAAAGCCAGAGATGTCCTTGAGGTTATAATAAGCTCCCTTTTTGACATCTGAAATGTTTTTGATATTAGTTATTCAAATAACTTGCTACATTTTTTGAATAGTACTAGTCACTCATATTTTCTCTATGAATAGTGCTGGTTTTCTAGAGAGACATGATATTCCAAGTATGAGAAGGCAGGATATTTTAGCTTGTGATTCATACAGACATTCAAATATACCTGCATAAAAGAAGTGGCATGAATACAGCTAAATTCAGTTCCCACTGACATGAAAGCTGCCTATTCAGGTTTGTGCCTCATCATAAGATAATGAGCAACAGGTTCTGGATGTCTCTTAGGCCCAAATATAAGAAAAAAATAAGATTTGATAGCCATTATTTCTTTTTCCCTGTAACTTTGAAAGGGCCATATCATCAATGCTGATATATTGACATTACATTGCCACTGACACTCATGGGAAAGCTTTAGAAGTGTCCTGTTAGCTTCTTCTAATCTTCTCAACACAGCAGTACTTGGCATTAGTTTGGGTTATTCTGCTCTCTTCAATGAGATTTAGTTTTAATTTTTTTTAGATTTCTTTTGATGGACTCATTGGTTTGAATAGAATAGGAATACTTTCACAGCAATGAGTTCAGCTCCTTTGTGTAAGAAAAAGCTAATGGTCATTGGTTCAGAGTTCTCCCTTAGCTTCTGGATCTGAAAACTCCTACTTATGCTCCTATTCTTTAAGATTTGAGTATGGAAGGTGGTGGTTCTCTGTTTTCTTTTTAGTTAATATGGAATCTCATGTGTCTCCTCTGCTCAGGCCAGGGCTTTGTCTTCCCTCCTTTCCAACTTCATTGTGCAAAATGAGACCACCTGACCATTGTGAGCACTCATCCAGACCATGGCTGGTATTGGACTGAGAAGACAGGCACAGATAACTCGTAGCAATTGACCCATTTTCTATGGCAATAACATAATGAAGAAACAGAAGGCTTTTCAAAAAAATTGTACTTTATTGCTGCCAAAATTTCTTGGAGACCTCTGTTAATTTCATACTCTATTTTCAAAGGCTAAAAAATGTATAGTATTTTTCAAGAATATGTTCACTAAGTATATTTTTTATTTTATATTTGCTACTCACAACAGTAGATTCCACTTATGTAGATGAGTTATATTAATGAAATGGTTTGTTCCTCATAGGGAAGACTAGATGGAGTATTACTATAGATAACTATAAATATAAGTAAAATTTTTCCATATCATTTCCATCTATATCATATGTGGAAAAGGATGAGGACAAGTGAAGGTGAAGAGAATCACTGCTTCTGCTTTTGCTCATCCTGATACAGTTTGCAAGAGAAATATTACTTTGTTCCTCATCTCTAGGCCTTTACAGAATGCAGCACGAGTACCTTCTCATACCCACTTTGCTCACATTTGATCTTGGAGAGAAGAGGAAGGAAAACCTTTTCCTCTCTAACTCGTTTTGACAGGTCAAGGGTTTAATTCTGTCTTTGAAAGGAAGAAAGGGCAGACACAGCTATTGCAATGTTTACCTGGGTTTCATGACCTGCTGTCATTTCCTGCATAGGTACAATTCAGATTATGCTAGGACAATGTAATAAAAAAATCACAATAATGTGAATACAAATATTAATACAAGCAATAAATGTTAGATAGCAAAAAGAAAAGGTTTGGCACAAGCATCTGTGGGTTATTGTGCAAGTAACTTGATAGATATCGCTTCACTTGAAATTTCTAAAATATATTACAGTTATTTGTACTTTAAAATGGAGAACATAAGAGGAAATTTGCAGTGGCGGTTGTTACTTTGACCCATCTCCATCTATAGGAAATAGCATGTAAATATGCCTAATATTTATTTATTTATTTTTAATAGACTGTGTATTTTTATAGCAGTTTTAGGTTAGTTTCAGAGTACAATGTAGATTTCCCATATGGTCTGGGCCCACACATGCATACCTCCCCCATTATCAGTATACTCTACCAGACTGGTACATTTGTTATAGCTGATGCAGGTACATTGACATGACAGTATCACCAGAATATATAGCTTACGATATGGGCTTTACTCTTGATGTTACACATTTTATGTGTCTGGATGAATGTATAATGAAATATATCCACCACTATATTTTCATTGCTAAAAATATCATGTGCTTCCTATATTCATTCCTCTCTACCCTTTGACCTCTGGCAACTACTGATCTTTTTACTGTCTCCACAGTTTTTATTGTTTTTCCAGAATGTCATGTGCAGTCACATGTATGCTATGAAATGACATTTCGTAAAAGACTGCATATACCATAGTGCGCCAATAAAATTATATGACCTAGAGATATTGTAACCATCTTTGTTTACACAATTATACTGTATGATTCTCCCACAATGACAAAACTGTCTAATGATGTTTTTCTCAGGATGTATGCCTGCTGTTAATCAATGTATGACCGTAGCTATAACCACACAATATGTAGGTTTTTTACCTTGACTTATTTCACTTAGTGATATGAATTTAAGTTTATTTGATATTTTTATGGCTCAGTAGTTCATTTGTTTTAGTACCCAACACTTCCATTATCTGCATGTTCCATAGTGTATTTACCCACTCACCATTTGAGGAGAACACAGCTGCTTCCAACTTTTGGAAATTGTGAATAAAGCTGCTATAAACATCCATATACAGTTTTTTGTGTGAACAAAATTTTCAGCTCCATTGGACCAATACTATTATGGTTTGGATGTGAGGTATCTTCCAAAAGCTCACATATGAGACAATGCAAGATGGATCAGAGGAGAAACGATTGGGTTGTGAGAGTCTTAACCCAGTCAGTGAATTAATCCCCTGAGGGGGATTAACTGTGTGGTAACTCAAGTGTTAGGGTGTGGCTGGAGGGGTGTGGCTTTGGGATATATTCTGGCAAGTGGAATCTCTCTCTGCTTCCTGCTTGGGAATGTGAGCTGCTTCTCTGTCACACTCTTCATGCTCACCTTGAACCCCAAGGAATAAAGCCAGCTGTATGGAATGAGATCTCAAAATAAACTTTTCCTGTTCTACAATTGTGCTGGTTGTATCTTCTAGTCACAGTGGAGAAATAGCTAACTAAAACAAAAATTGGTACCCAGAAGTGGGGTCATTGATGTGTCTAATCTGACCATGTGGTTCAGAAGCTTTTTGAGTTTTTTTTTTTTAATTGATGGGAACAGTTTTGATATGTGTAGCAGTGCAAACTGCAAATGCTTTAGGTTGTTATAAGCAGAGCTTAATGGCTGATTCTGGTGGGACCTCAGAAGACCAGAATGGCAATAGGACTGTGGTCAGTGAAGACAAGGTTCAACAGCGTTCAGAGAAGGAGGACTCTATTAAAATTTGGAGTAAAGGTCATTTATGTTATGTTCTGGCTGACAACTTGTCTGCCTTTTGCCCATGTCCTGATACTTTCTGTGAAGATGATTTTAATAGCAATGGACTTCTTAACCTGGTGGAAGAAATGTTTAGGCAGCATTACATTCAGGTGGTGGCATGGATATTGCTGGTGGCTTTTAGCCAAATTTATTAGGATAATCAGGAGCGGAAATCAGAGCAGAAAGATTTGGAAAACATGGATTTGAAAGGCTGGAGTAAAACTAGGGCTGAGGAAGTTGCAGTTGTTAAGGACACTATAGCCACTAAAGAAATGCTAAAGACTTTGTCCATAGACAATAAGTAAGATGGTCTGAGGGCATCTCAGGAGCTGGCAAGACCACACTCATCTCAAGCTCAAGGTAGTAAAGGTGAAAATTCTTTTGTGATGAGACCAGTGGGCATCCTTCTTACACAAGGGGGCCTAGGAAGTTTTTTCAACATGCTCAGCCACCCAGACACCCTGAGGCTGCGGTAGCAAAGGTCCTTGGATGCTGGGCTATTTGGCATTAACCATGTGGTCTTGGTTCTGCAGAAATGCAGGATGCTGGAGTTAGGCAGCCATGGAAGCTTCCGCCAAGATTTCAAAAGAAGGCCTGGGAGGCAAGGCAAAGTGCTACAGGGTCAGAGTCTCTGAGGGTAACCTCTGAGAGTCAAAGAGTGGAGATGTGAAGAGGAAGCCAAAGCTGCAGTGGAAACCCCCGAGATTAAGAAAGACTAGTACCTAGCTTTATGTATGACTGCATGTATATTGTGATTCTACATCACATACAACCAGAGAAATAAAAAGTTGTGCTACATTTGTGTACAATGAATCACACTCTGCTATCATGTAAACCTAAATAGAATAAATAAATAAATACATAAATAAATAAATAATAAAAAAGAAAGGCTAGTAACATGGGTCATCGTCCTAGGAAACCTGCAGGAATTGAGCAGAGACAAGCCAACAGAAAGGCCACTTGGGCTGCAACCAATAAGGCCACAGGAGTGGAGCTACACAAGCCCTTTGGAGAAAATATCATGATGCAATGTGCCCTAGTTGCAGGATTTGGAGCTACAGTACTTGTTTTCCCAGCTGGATTTCAGTCCTGCTTTGGTCCTATTCCTTCTTTCTATGTCCCTGATTTTGTGAATGGAAATGTTTACTGTATACCATTAAATATTGGATATTTGTAAACTTTTTAAATTTTACAGGAGCTCACAACGTGCGATTACCTTGAGCCTCAGAAAAAACTTTCAACTTGAACTTTGAGCAATCTTGGAACTGTTGACACTACAGGGACTCTTGGGAATGGACAAAATGTATTCTGCATTGTGAGATGGCTGTGAGCTTTGGGGGGTTAGGGGCAGAATGTTATGATTTGGATGTGAGGTATCCTCAAAAAGCTTATGTGTGTGAAAATGCAAGGTTTGGAGAAGAATGATTGTATTGTGAGAGTCTTAACCCAATCAGTGCATTAATTCCCTGAGTGTGATTAACTGAGTGGTAACTGAAGTGGTAGGGTGTGGCTGGAGAAGGTGGGAATTGAGGGCATGGTTTGGGGTATAATTTGTATCTGGCAAGTGGAGTTTCTTTCTGCTTTCTGATCACAATGTGAGCTGGTTCCCAGTGTCACAATCTTTGGCTATGATGTCCTGCCTACCCTCAAGCCCCAAGGAATAAAGCCTGTTATCTACAAATTGAGACCTCTGAAACTTTAAGCCTTCAAATAAACTTTTCCTCCTCTAGAATTTTGCTGGTTGGGTCTTTTAGTCACAATGGCAAAATAGCTGACTAAAACAAATACAAAGAGCGTGATTACTAAAACCTATGACAATGTATGTTTAATTTTGTGAGAAATCATCAGTATCTAAATTTCATCTAAATATAAGGATAAGTATTTCTTTTAAAGGGAAAAGAGTGTCATCTACTGAAATGACAAGGTCAATGACTTAGAAGTTTTGAAAAACCAGTTGGTAGATAATTCCCGGATAAAAATTTGTAGATATAGGCCCTTTTGTTTGGTAAACTTTATCATAGGAACAAAGATTCTCATGATTAGTGTGCATTTTTCCATCTCTTACATTTGTGTTTTAGTCTTACATTATCTCTTAACCTGTGGGAATGTCATTTTTACTATCAGTCCCAAATTCATCTGATGACATTCAGATGAATCTGAAGAGTGGATCATCAGTTTTAATTGTCTTGAAACTATAGCTCAAGCATTTTAGCATGGACTAGACTTCCCCATGATCCCTGCTCTACTTACTTCTCTAGATGTTTATAGATTCTGGAACATACTACTCACTCAAGAAACATTGATTAAATAAATCAAAGAGATGAGGTGGTTTATGGTCTATTTTGTACACAGGAAGCTAGTGTATAGGGGTTATTTGCACAGGACAAAAGAGAAAGGTTTGGATAGGGCTCATACTGAACCTCCCAATTCAATGCTGTCCATCTCACTTCTGTCTTTGCCTCTCAGAATCTATACACATGTGTATGTGTGTGCATGTCTGTGTGTAGTGGGGAAGAGGAAGGGTCAAGTCAAGCAAAAAATGACAAAATAAATTTCAGGAAAATACAAAAGAAAAAGTAAATCTTCCTTCCATTTTCATGGGATTCAACACTCCTTTTTTCTTGTTTTGGTCTAGCAGAGGAAGAGGATTGAAAGAGGGGGAGGAGGGATGGGGAAAGGGAGGAAATTATGCTATGTATGCATATATGAATATGCTACTATGAATTTCATTTTTATGTATATCTATAAAAAACTAATTAAAAACTATAAATAAATAGAAGGAAGACAAGTAGAGCAGAGGAAGGGAAGCAGGGGAAGGGAAGAGAGGAGAAAAAGAAGTACTAGAGACTGAAATGGAGAAAATGATATTCCAGGCATGTATGATTATGTCCAAGTGAACACCACTATCATGTATAACTATGATGCACTAATGAAAAATTTAAAAAACAATGTACATGTTAAAATTTAAACTTTTGTAACAAAAATTGTTAATAATGATTTGATAGATGAATGTGCAATATATTTTAGTTATAATTGATTATATTATGTAAATTGGCTGTAAAAGCATCAGAAAAATTTGAAGTAGTCTTTCAATATGAATACATTTAGAAATGCTTTTACTTTGAACTCAATGTTACTAAAGTGAGTTGATGTAAGAATATATAACTGGTTTTAACTGAGATGTAGTTTTGAAATAGACATTGTTTTGCACCAAAGTCAATTGTTTGTCCGTGTGTTGAATATTCAGGAAAATGATTCTTTCATACTTGATTTAGTTATTGGAATGCTTCAAGTTAGTTTGCAACAACTTAAGTATGTAAATCTACTTTTTTCACCAAAATTTTATGAAATCTAAATATAAATCAGTTATTTTCAATGAACACTTAGCATCTAAATTTAGATAAGTTGTAAGTATAAAGTATAACCAGGTATTGAAGACTTAAGTAAAATGTCAAATATATCATTACTGATTTTTATATGTTGATTACATGTGGAAATGATAATATTTTGGATATATACTGTATTGAATAAAGTATATTATTATTATATTTATCCAAAAAAGAAAAAGGTGATCCACTTGGTCCTTCTAAAATAATACAAATGATAATATCTTCATTTGGCCTAGCTTGAAAATTCAGCATGGCTTTTACAAACCAATTTCCTTCACTACACTGGCAATCAAATACTTAGCTATAGCATGCCGTGAATCCAAATGGGCACATCTAAACTAAAATGGCATGCATTTTAGCATTATTTCACCTTTGCAAGTCTTTCTTCAGAATCACAGTAAACTAGGATTTCATTGAACAGAAAGCCTGCATGAAGTAATATGCTGCAATCTGTTTTTTTTTTTAAAGTAAGTTTTACATTGCTTAAATTGCCCTCTCTTGTAAAATGGAAGTAATATAAAGTCACTTCTATTCAATACAGATAATATTCAGGTTTATTACTCTTTTAAAAAAAAGAAAGTCTGCAGCTTCATGTCTGCGACCGCATCTGCCAACAGTCACCAGGTCAATCTATTTCATTGTATATATCCTTTGAAAGTGTGGGGATTACTAGATTTTTCTGAGTTTCAGAATCATCTTGTTGGAATTATAGTTTATCCACATAGCTCTGCCACTGACAGGTAGATAAGCACCATGCAAACTAAAAAGCACAACTAGGTATCAGTGATTTTGATTTCTGAACCACTTGTGTTATTATGAGAATAACTACTGATATTATGGCACAAATACCAGCAATTTCTTTGCAGTACACAATGACAAAAGAATGTTATGCGACTATAAGGAAAACATCAAACTAATTACAGCTTACTCCATTTATTCCACATGAATAAATGTGCTCTGGTTACTGAAGCAATTAGGCTTATTCCAAAAACACCAGTGGACTTTTAAATAGGACTAATAAAGTAAATTAAAGTTCATATAAAGTGGATAATATTAAAATATAAGTAATTATGCCTCCAAAAGTTTTCTATAATTTAATAACATAAGTGTGGTGCTGAGGCTGAGGCTCAGGTCCCAGAGTCTGGCTTCAGGGCTCCAGCAGTTGAAAGAAAATAGGCCTCATGATGGGGATGGCAGCTATTCTTTATTTGGCAACAGTAATAGCCCCTAGCTAGCCCCGCAAGCCATTTCCAAAGGCCTTTTTTATATCCAGGTCAGACAAAGAAGGCACACTGCCAACAAGTTACATCAGTGGGCACATACTCATAAGCAAATGTTTATGACCTTGAGTACACACTAAAAACATAGCCTCCAGGAAGTCTTGGTGAGGGAGTCTAACTATAACCATTTTGGACCTGCCCAACAATCCACCCCTATAGGATTCCTCCCTATACAATCTATATACCTGAAGTCTTCCACAATGTTCTATTAGTGAGGAGGGCAGAACCCTTAATCCACAGGCCACAACAATAATACAAGCTGATAAAACATACATCCAGGAAACAAGCACCACCACCTATTATTACCAAGAGTCACCTCCAGTGGTGCCTAAACCTGCCCACTATTTCTGCAAAGGATCGCCAGTCAGCTGCTGTATGGCTGCTACTTCAGAAGTGATATGTGCCAAAGAAGTCATATGTGCCAAAGCCATACTAATATGCTTTTGGTTATCTGGAATATTTATACAACATCCAATACTAAGCATGACACATACCCTTTCTGTGCTACTGTCAACAAATCAAGCACCATGGGATTTTGCAACATAACTTTACGTATTTGATACGTTTCTTCATTCGCTAGGGATAGAGTCTGCTTTTAGGCAGTAATCTGCATCTCAGTTACCAAGGAAGCCTCTGTGGGAGAAACAAAGTCAGGGACTAATACCACCAAGGTGTCCAGCACAGTCTATAGCTAGCTCATGCAGTCTCCTAATTAGCAGGCCTTTGAGGTAATGCTTGGCTTATGGTGTCAGGAGGTATGGGTGACCCCAGGTGCAAGTCCTGTCCAATTCCATGGGAGGTACAGTTACCTATGAGTGTCACGGACCCACAGTATGCCATGGGGCAGTGGGATAAGAGTCATACCTGTTATACTGACTGGTTGGATAGTCTGACAAGAGGCCCTTGGGACCCAAATGATAGGTTCTGTACCTTCCATTTTCTTCAAATATCAGGGTATCAAGCCTCTTAGCTCCAGAGGTTTGACTGGGTGCCTGGACAGTCCATCCCAAACAGAGGTGAGAGGCACAGGTGAGAGACAGTAAGTTGTGCTCAGACCACTGTCACAACGGTTGTCTTAGTTTCATCACATATTGAAGTAGCAGCAAAAGTCTATTCCAGCCATGTCCAATTGTCCGGGTACATGGTCTCTGAGTATGCTAGGGTAGTTTGGCAATAGAACTCACAGGCACTTTGGTGCATATCCAGCTGGCAGAAGTGTTTGCTACTCTGGCATAGGTTTGTGACCAGTCCATGATGGTGTTTGTGAGGATACACCTATAAATGAAAGGATAAAGCAGGTACAGTCACTAGCACAGGCAAATCACATCCATCCAGGAGAATCAGCTTTGAGTCCTGGGAAAGCACAGTCCACCTGTGCTGGCTTCCCTGGGTGGTGATACAACCACACACATACAGCTTGGTTCTGAACTTCAGCAGGATCTATGTGCACCAGAACTGGGGAACTCATAATTGGCTAAAGGGATAAAACAAACATGCCCTTTAAAATCTGTGTCTCAGCTGTGGAACTAGGGCAAGTCACATGTATGGGAAGGGGAGCATTAGTTACCCATGGTATCACAAGCTGATCACACTCCAAACCTCTTCCCCAGGGGACTAACAGGGGTATCCAATAAAGGTGGGAAGTCTTTATTATCCAGGGCCATATCCAACCCACAGTTTTCCCCCTATTCAATCCAGCAGGAGAAGGCAAAAGAACATCCCTTTGCTTTGCAAACCCATGCTTAATTATAACATCCTTTGTTGTCACCTGGATCTGTATTGGTGCTGCTATATGGTATAGCAAAGCCTCCACAGGAGCTGGTCCCCTCACTGGGGACACTAATTCAGAGCTCTCACAACTGCCCATAGGCTCTGTGCCCACCCCTTCAGGTAGGTTGACTGCAATCCTAAATCCTTTCTTAAGCAGGACATCATATCTCTCCATCATGTCTGCCACGTATGGAGACCCACAGTTTCCAAAGAATCCGTAACTGAGTTGCCCATCACTGTACATCCCAACCTGTAAAATGAGTACCTTGCTCACATTTATTGTGATGGGCTCACTGAACAAGGCCGTCAACACTGCCAGAACAAGACTTGTAGTACGCTGATTCGCTTGTTTACTGGGCCAGGCAGACAACAAGCCTGTAGCCATATCCATGCCATCAAGGCAAATATGGCCTCTTCTGACCTCAGAAAAAGGAAAATATAGTCAACCTGCCATTGTGTCAAAGGGATTCATCCACACATTTTCTGACCATTTGTGGCTCCAAGGCTTTGGGGGTATAGATATTCCTGAGTACAAATCACACATGCCTGGCAGGCCTCTACGAGGGCATCCTATGTTAAAGGCAGACCCTACTGTTTAACTATATTCCATATTGTTTTCACACCTGCATGTGGTAGGTCATGCAACCAAGCCACCAGGTAGGTGGTAGGCACCTGCTCTAACCACTATACCCTAGCCAATGCATCTGCTTCATCATTCCTTGGGCTTGTCATGGGGGGCAAGGCCAGTAACATGTACTTCAGTCATTTCTTTCATGGCCTATGGCCCAATGGTTGTGCCACAGAGCTTGGCTCCACAAAGGCTGATGCCCTACCATCTATTTGTCTACTATCCATGTAGAAATCCACAAAGTTAACCCCTTATAAACAGCCCAGCTATCTGTACAGCTAATCAGGAGTCCTGGTTCATGCAGTGCCACCCACCACCATCCATATGGTATATAACTCAGCCCTTTAGCTGCTCCGTCCCTTTCCCACATCATGCCACAGGTGTCATAGAGGGCTGTATAGCAATGGCAATCCAATGGTCAGAGGGGCCTTTGCTGGATCCATCATTATACCAACTACTGTTGCCTACCAGGGACTGTTTCTTCCTTAATGGCTCTATTAGCTCATGTTTATCAGCACTGTTAGGTGCTTCCTCAGTTGCATATTGCACCGGTCCTAGAATTTGTTGGAGCTCATGGGGCATAGGACTAGCAGACAAAGTATTTCTTTGTTCCAAATATACTCCCACTTTTCTAGGGCATGTGGCTGGGCTACATCTGTCCTGGGGTTGACTTCCTAATTCTGAGCCCATCTGGCCACAGGATGTGTAAGGATATCTAGTACAGACCAAAATTTTTTTAGCACCTGTGATGGCTTTCAAAGCCACCAGAGCTGCATACACAGCTGCAAGCTGCTTTGCTATCAGGGACTAATAAGACTCTACACCTTTCCACAGCTCTGACCAGAAGCCTACTGGTCTCTACTGCTCATGCCACTGCCACAGGTCTCACCGAAAACCCTCCTGGGTTACACAAAGCTCCAGCTTGAAGGGGCAAGTTGGTTCTTCTACCTGTCTGAGCTTGCCTGAAAGGCTTGCTCAGCTACTTCGGTCCAGTCCTACCATGCCCTTTCTTCACTAGAGCATAAAAGGGACAACACAATTGGGCAAAATTGAGAAGAAGAGACCATCAATATTCCAACACACCCACATAGGTCTGCAATTGTGCAATTATTGCTGGTCTCAGATATGCTGGAATTTACAGTTTCTGGCACAATTTTAGTCTCACCCAACAAAACAATAGCCAAGAACTTGACTGAGAAGCCAAGTCCTTGCACCTTGACTGTGTTTATTGCTCAGCCACACATCTCAAAATGGGAGACTAAGGTCAGGGCCACAAGCTCTAAATCTGCAAGAGTCAGAGGTCATCATCACATCATCAATATAAAAAAAAAATCAGTAGGCAGTTGAGTCCATTGGGCCAAGTCACTGGCCATCAAACCCAGGCATATGGTCAAGTTATGCAAATAACCTTGTGGCAACAATTGAAATGTCCACTGATGGCCTTCCCATGGGAAGGCAAACTGCTTCTGGACCTCTGGGTCCAAAGCAATAGAGAATAAAGTGTTAGCCAAGTGCAGCACATTATGATATGTGCCCAGCTGCAAGATTAGTTGGTCCATGAGATCATGCACTGAGGAAACTGCTTGATGCAGAGAAGGCACCAATTTATTCAGTTCTAAATGATCCACAGTCATTCTCCAAGTGCCATCAGCCTTCTTCACTAGCCACACTGGAAAGATAAAGAGCCTGTGTGTTGGCCATATTATCCCCACCTTCTCCAATTTCTAGCTCCAATTTCTGCATGTCCTCCTGGAAGGCAATTGCTTCACCATTACAGTCCTCTAGAGTTGTGGCAAGACCTGGGGTAGGTGTTTTGCATATCCTTTCACAACTCATACATGGAGGTGGAATTCTCTTGCTGTGGTCTACAGCCAGAGTCCTTGGAGCACATCTATACCCAAGATATTCTCTGGGATAGAAGAGATGCTTGTGGGACAAATGATCTATTTCCAGTGGTAAGCACACTGCTTTTTCTTTGTCTGTCCCCCATAGCCGTCAATATGGGCCTATGAGCCTGAGAACTTACCAGGGTTGCCAAACACTAGGCTGCATTTAGCTCCAGTATCCCCCAGGGCCAATACCCTCTGCACATTGTTGGGGGACCAGTGGTTAGCAAGCTGCACATGTGGCCTCTGATTCCTGCCTGTATTCATAGGACAGGCACCTTGTCTGGATTCCTAGTTATACTGAAACAAAGTCCCCTCATTCCCCCTAGAAGCAGCCAAATAGTCTTTCAGTTGCACAGGTTAGGCTTCTTGGGATGCTTGTTTACCTCTGTCCATTCTTATGTATTATTGCTCTGGGTGTAGCTGCTTCCACAGCTCAAGGAGGACTGCCTTAGGATGATTGTCTATCTTCTGGTGATTTATCTCTGCTGCCAAGAGATCTGCCCACATTTGTTTGCAAGTGATTCTAATGGGCTCTTTCTTCTTTTATTTATCTCACCTACAGGCCCCTCTCACTCTGTGCACATTTTTTGACTACTGTTTGCTTTTGGCTTCTCCCAAGCTAGCTATTGTGGTAGTAACTTCATTAATGGGTGCCTGACATATGGGGCTGAAATAGCCATTAAAGACACAAAGGTGGCAGGTAAAGCATGCTTCAAAACCAACTCTCTCATGCCACTAGAAAACCTTTCATCATTTGGCCTCCTTGTATTCAGATTAAACATCTCCCGATGCATACCAAGTTAACTTGCTCCAAGGTCCCATAGTATCTGTTCCAAATCTGCACGGAATTGCCACTTACTCACAGTTTGTGGCAGTTCACCAGTGTCAGTCCACACAGTTTGCACAGTTGCATAAATCCAATCTATCTGGGAGTGATTACCCTCTCCATTCCTTTGGCTGTTCTGTAATTGCTGTCTCAGGGAGAGGTGGGTAATGATGGATGCCAGAAGCTCCATCTCCTCTGGAGTGCAAACAGTGCTGTCCATCCCTAGATCCCACAGCTGTAAAACCCATACTGACAGGAGATCCCCAGGTTTCTGAAAAAACTGCTTATCTACATCCACTAATTTTGGCTGGGTGTATGGCTGGTATGTAATATACTCTGTAGCATTCAGCTGCCCCATTGCCTGACCTCTAGTGGTCTGGGGCTGTTTGTATTTCATATTCTGCTGTACCCACTGGGTGGGCTCACAGTAGGGGCTTCTCCTGGACTCTCCTTTAAATTCCAACTTTGCTCTCTCAGAGGTCAAGAACCCACCTGACTCACATACCTTAGCTTCCAAAGTGCAAATACATCCCTCCCAGGCTTCCTGCTTCTCTTGGAGGGTGTGGATCTGGGTGGCATCCCACAGAGCTGCCCTTGTTTGCTTTCAGAGCAGTGAGAAGAATCCACCCCCTTGGCCTACTGCTTCTTGGGCAGTGCTCTCTTGTAAGTTGTAACTCACTACCTGCAAAACCTTCTCTAAACTCACAGGTGACCTTTCCACTGTATTCCAACTCTCCACAGGAGCTCATGTCAGTCAGACCATGGCAACTGAGTGCCACATGCTACTTGGTGGGCATAGGTCTCCCCCATCTGCCAGGGTTGATGCATCTCTCACCTGTGAAAGATTCTGTGGACTATGTCAATTCTTGTGCTGAAGCTGAAGCTTAGGCCTGGTAAACAGGATTTGGGGATCTGGTAGTTGAAAGAAGACATGAAGCACAGTTAAAATAGTAGTCATTCTTTATTTGGAGATGGCAATAGCTCCTAGCCATCGGCTCCCACTCATTTCCATAGGCCTTTTTTATATGCAGGCAAGAGAAAGGAGGCACAACAGGTTATATGAGTGGGCACATGGTCACAATCAAATGTTTATGGCCTTGAGTGCATATACTGAATTAGGGTGTTCATGACCTTGACTATCCACTAAAAATATAGTCGACCAGAAATCTTGGTGAGGAGGCCTAACTATAGCCATTTGGAGTCTGCCCAATAATAATGTTAGTGAATGAAACAGAAATAATGCATGATCATATCTGTTAATATGGTATTGTATTAATGTAACTAAGTAGTCTCATTTTAATTTCTCCAAAACTTCTAGCTTTGTAGTCATTTTTCTTTGTATCAAGGTGTTTATATTTCCATTAATTGTCCTTGTTATGATTACTTTCCCTTGAGTATTTTTATACTATTGATTCTCTATGCTTGGAATTAATCTATGTCTGCCCCATACCAACACAAATCAGAACACAAGCCTTTTGTTTTAAATTTTACAAAGCACCACCAGTGTGAGTTAATCATGTGACCTGCAGAACTCTACTGGGAATTTTAAGGTAGTGTTGAAGATTGTGCCACAGAAACACAGTATAGTTGAGCACAGAGAATACAGCAGATAACTTAGAATTGAATACTGAACTTAATTCTTAACACCTTTTGGTCACTTTAACATCCAGAATATCTACTCTCCTGTATTTTGTATTAAAAAAATAAAAAGATCTATATTGTATTTTGTAAGTTATACTTTTGATGAAAAAATTCGTCTTTTTTTTTAGCTTCATAATTATCAATTCTTTTGTGCTGGGCTGACCTTTTAAATACTTTGTCAGTAGCCATGTGTGGACTGGCAGGACTGATTTGAATCCAGAGAAGCCATACTCAGGAAGCACATTTGTACTATGGCCTTTCTGCTGGGTGTGTGGGGAAGTATTCCAAAGTCAGGGGCCAGGGAAAGGCTCCTGAGATTTTTGATGGATTGTAAAGAAGACTACTAACACATTGAGGAAAGCAGAAGAGCTGACAGAATTCTCCTTCAGGAACTCCAAACTTGCATCAGATGCAAAGACTGAGAAATGGCGTAGAGATAGTAAGCAATCTCCAGAAACCTAAAAAGCTGGGAAATCTTCCTTGAAGTGGGGACAGGGGCAACAGAAAGAAGGAGAGAGAAGAGAGCAAGCGAGCACACACAATCTGGTAATTTGGCTGTAAACATATATGATACCACAAATATCAAAATCTGATCAGTTCTGAGTTCCAATGAGAGGTCACTTCTAATTTGATCCTAAATATGTTAAAAATAAGTGTTGAAATAAGCCTAACACTTCACCAAATCTCTGCTTGGTTAAATTACAGATTAAATTAATTCAGTCCTCCACAAGAGTACTAGAATGATAGAATGTATATGCACCTTTTAGGTTTAAGTATTATTTACTCAGTCTCCATTTTGCTTTTACCTTTAAGGTTTAGCGTAGACCACAAGACTACAAGACACAGCGATAAGTAAAGAAACATGCCCTGTATTCAATAGACCTAGTGTAGGTATTTCCTAGATACTGGTATTATCTAAAAAGGATTTTAAAATAATGATAATAATTATGTTAAGTAGTCAATTACACAGTATATATTTCAAAAAAGATAGAAGAGAGGCTTTTGAGTGCTTTTTTTCCAAAGACATGACAAATGTTTGATGTGATGAATATGTTATTTATCCTGATTTCATTCTTATACCATGTATACATGTATTAAAACACCATGTTGTACTCTACAAAGGTACACTATAATGTACAATTATATCAGTAAAAACTAATAAAATAGATAAATAAAATAGGGACAGAAAAGAAACAAATAATGTTGGTACATAAGTAGAAATAATAAAGATACAAATAGAAATAAAAATTGAGATATTAGAAATGAAAACTTCATTGCATGGGCTTTGCTTTAGTTAGCATTTTTGCTGCTGTGACTAAAGGACCCAACCAACACAATTATAGAAGAGGAAGAATTTATTTGAGGGTTCACAGTTTCAGAGGTCTTAGTCCATAGAAGGCCGGCTCCATTCCTCAGGGCTCTTGAGCGCTCACCTTGTGAGGCTGAACATCATGGCTGGAGAGGGTGGCAGAGGGAAGCAGCTCACATTAAGGTGAGCAGGAAGCAGAGAGAGACTCCACTCTCCAGATACAAAATACCTACCCCATAGCCATGCCCCCAATTAACCATTTCCTCCAGCCATACCCCACCTGCCTCCAGTTACCACACAGTTAATCTTTTTTTTTTTCTCAAAAGTTGCATTTTAATACATGTTATCAAACATAACAGAAAAAAAGCAAATTTTCAGAAGCTGTACACACTATTCACTGAAAACATTTGTTGAGGCAAATAGAAAAAAAATTGTTACAATCATAATT
>CM053403.1:133115409-133220386 GCA_028644305.1 Xerus rutilus
GAAATGCAAATCAAAACTACCCTCAGATTTCATCTCACCCCAGTCAGAATGGCAGCTATCCAAAATACCAGCAACAATAAGTGCTGGCGAGGATGTGGAGAAAAAGGTACACTTAAACATTGCTGGTGGGATTGCAAATTGGTGCAACCAATCTGGAAAGCAGTATGGAGACTGCTTAAAAAACTCGGAATGGAACCACAGTTAATCTTATCAGGGATTAATTCATTGAAAGAGTTAAGGCACCCACAACCCAATCATTTTTCCTGTGAACCTTCCTGCATTGTCTCACATGTAAGCTTTTGGGGGACACCTCACATCCAAACCATAACAGGCTTATTGGACAACTAACAATACACATTATATAAAATCATGTATTATGATGTATATACTTATAGTTCCAAAAGGGGGCAAGGAGGGCCCAGTACTAGTTTTCCAAACTTGAAGGATCAAGTATAGACTCTGAAAGATGAGCAAAGCCCAGTAAGGATGTATTAAAAACACACAAAACACCAAGATGTATCAGAGTCAATCAGTAAATACAGCAACAACAGTAACACAATGTGTTACAATGCTGTTGGCTTCCTTTGGTTATTATTTGGCATATTTTTTTGCCCTTTACTAATCATCTTTCAATATTGTTAAGTTTTAATTTTGTACCTTTTATCAAATATCAAATACCTGAATTTTGTTTTCTAAATCAGAAGCAAAGAGTTAGCAAACCACAGCCCATGTATAAAACCTGGTCTACCATCTATTTCTTATGACCTTTGAGTCTCCAATGGTTGAAAATATCCGAAGAAGAATGATATTTTATGATACATGAAAATTATACGGAATTCAAATTATAGTGACCATAACTACAGGTTTATTGGAAGTCAGCCATGCTCAATTCATTCATGCATTGTCTATGGCTGCTTAGAACTAAGCAGAGAAGTAACTATGAAAGTGATTGTATATATATGTGGTACTCTCATTACTTCACACTAAGGCTTGGTACTCTGCAAATTGTTGTAACCCAGTTATACCTTGGCAACTTTTCTAATTCCACATACTGTCACAAAACAATATTTATTTTTTTTCTGCTTTCACACAGTCAAAACAAATGAAGAAAATAAGAGTGGAATTTAGATGTTGCATATTTAAGGCATAGTTGAATATAATTATTTTGAATTGAATTCAATGCAACTCAGTGTGTTTCTTATACAATGACATTAAATGTGTTTCTTATACAATGACATACCCATGCTTAAAAAATATATATATGTCAACATTAACAGCCCAAGTGCACATCACATTTTCCCTGTTCACAGGAAGATAATTTTTAGAAAAATTAAAACATATATAATATCATATTTCATCAAACTATTTCTTCACAAAAATAAAAAAAATTAGAATGAGGCTACAGCCATAGTAAATTGTCTGATTTGTTAGCCAAGCAAGAAAAGCTTTTACCAATGGGTGAGTTATTTAGATTATATTAGATTGCAGCAGCTGAAAAAAAATGTGTTTGAAGAAAACAAACTTATTTAATATGATTATCTTTTCAGCCAGAACAGTTACATGAAGAATTGAAAACATTAGAAGCGGTATCAATAATCAATTTGTCTTATTTTATTTTTTACAAGCATATAACTTCAAGTGGTTTTTGTTTGCTCTTGATGAGTTCATAGATATTGCTGACACTCATCAACCATTATTTATTTGGTGGGTCAATAAGATCTTGTAAGTGACTATAGAATTAATCTCCTAGAATTTTATACTCAGAAAAAAGGAAGGCAAGGCTAATTTTTTAAAAAAAAAAAATTTAGAGAGCACTAATTCCGTGCAACCTGAAATGGAATCCGCTTGTATAACTGAAAGTGCTGAAAATATATGGAGCAAGAAAAGGCTTATTTGGACAAATCTACAAATCTGTGAAAATATTAAGGATTTAAAGCCCATTTTAGTATTTACCCATTTTAGTATGGGTAAATTGCCCATTTTAGTATTTACCCATTTTAGTATGGGTAAATTGCCCATTTTAGTATTTACCAGCAGGAATTTGAAGAAGATACTTCCACCTTTTATGCTTTATTGAGTAAACAGTGTCAGCAGTAGTCGTCATTGCCTGTCATGGCTCATCGATCCGCAGGTTTGTAAATTTTTGTCTGAAGTTGAAGATAAAAGTCCTGACCTGCTCCATCATGCAGCAGTTCAATGGTTTAGCAGGGGTAACGTTCCATTACAATATTTTGAGCTCAGGACTGGTACAGAAATTTTTCTGTGAAGGAAAGAATTGCCTTCTATCACAATTATCAGATACTAAATTGTGAAAAGACATTTTCAAAGATGACATATATAAAATATCATTATAGATGACCATTAACAGATGAGCTGTTGCAATGGATTTTAATGAAACGTAGTGCTATCTTTGAATCCCAAGTAGATGTAATGTTATACTCACCAAAATTCCATTACTCATAAGTTGGCCTATGTTACAAAAAGATTTACTCAATTATTTTTACATTTGGGATTTAATAAATGTGAAGAACTTTTCTTTCTAGAAAAATAAGTATCTAAATACCATCCCAAATTTTGGTTTGCAAAGCTAAAAATATCTATTGTTTGGTCATTTACAGGGCAAGTTTGCTGAACACTGTCCTCTAAGAATAGTTTCAAAAACAATAACAGATGTAGTCTTTCTCAACAGATGGAAAATTTACTATTTAGTGGGGGTTTCCTTGATACAAAGAGAAGGATTCGCCAAAGATAGACTTAAATTTTCTCAAAAAATGATGGAGTTTCATTTTATAATTAATCTGTTGGCATTATTTTCTCTACTCTTCTGTAATCAGTGACTTCTCCAAGACTACACTAATAAAAGCAAGTTTTTTAATCTATAGTCAAGACGTACCCTGGCTTTGGAGAATCACAGCATAAACGTCACTGTTGGAACCTATCACTAACTTCCTCCCATGAGATGTTTTCTTCTCTAGAAAATCAACAGACTGGCACCAAACAGCAGTACTAGGAAGGTTTATATAAATGTGCCTCTTCTTTTCCTGGGGTGGATATTGATTTCATCCTCTCTAAGTTGAGTGGGTTGATTCTCAGTATGTCTTATTGTGGGCTTGATGACAGTTCCTGGATAACAAGGTTATCATGGCTTCTTATGTATCAGTAATGAGGCACATCTGTAATCAACAAAACTGTGCACTGAGAAATAACAGAACTGCATGAATCAAGTTACTTTAATGGACAAATCATTTAAACAAACTTTCACCATCTGTTTTGCATCTAAATACAAACTCAAAAGAAAGGTTATTCCTACAAAATACAACTGCACTGTTATAGTTTTTTTTTACTTGATGTAATATGCATTTGCTACTCTCCTATCATATTTCAAATAACCATCAGCTTAGGCAGCTTTTCTTTCTTAATGTAGTAAATAGCATTTTACGGCAACAGATTCCATGTACAAATCAGGATATGGTTAAAATAATGGGGCATGAAAGCTAGTTGTTTCTGTAGTCAGATTTCATAGTAAAAAATTTTCACTATTAAATTAAGTGAACCTGTCTTCTCGTGGGGTTCACAATAAGAAAACTATATTTTAAATCTGCTTATGTTTAAATTAATGGTTAAACATAGTAGTGATCCCAAATATTTAAAATAAATAGTTATTTATTTCTCCAAGCCACAAGCAAGACCAATGGTAAATAATTAGCATCCTTTATTTTAATTTTCATTATTTAAGAAATATCTACATGTCTTTTTCAATCTGACTCTTTCCATTTGTTTGATTTTTATAGGAGAGCAGTTGGCATCTCAGATTTATTTCTCCCATATTTTTCTTAAAATAGAGTAAAACCAAATTTGATTCTAGCTTGTGCATTCACTTACATCATACTTAGAATGGTTCACAATTATTTTATAGCTTAGATGGGTTTGGTAGTCTGAAGTAAAAAGATACTGTCAAATCTTACTAAGTAAGTGACCTCTTATATTATGTTACAATCCTTTTGTTAGCCTTTCTTAATATTGTCCCTCATTTCAAAGGAAAGAAATTGTGGATTAAATTCTTGTAAATGCCTGATTAATCTATTTTTCCAATCTTACCTTCTAATAGACTGCTTCCAATATGACCTCTAAATCCTAGTTTTTGAGTTTTGATAATAGCTTTCTCTTATAAGCAGTGGCACCTAAATCCATTTACTCTTTCCTCCTAATACAGAATTCCTTTAAGTTTAAATTTTTAATTCTGGGTCCTTTTTAAAAAGTGCTTTGAAAAGGTGTTAGGTCTTTTGACATTATCAATAATTCATAGCATAGTAGACAAGATGAAACTAATACTTAAAGATCCCTGTATGGCAAAGGAAATAGTGACCATCATCTGCTCAAGTTTACCTAGAAATACATGTAGCTATTCTTGGGTACTTAGATCAAAGACTAATGGCATTCTTCATGGGGATCACAGTCTTGTGTGTATTCAACATAAATGACTGTCTCCTAAATTTTCAATGCCTTTTGATAGTATAGAGCAGGTTATTAACAAATTTTCACCTGTAAAACCCAACCAAGTAGCAAATATTTTACTTTGTGGGCCATATGACACCTGTTGCAATAACTCAATTGTGCCATTATAGCATGAAAGTAGACATAGAGAACACTTAAAATAATAGATATGGATGTGGTTCAACAAAATTTTATTTACAAGAGCAGATGGCAACTTGGATTGATCCCACTGACTGCAATTTGCCAACCCTGATATAGTTTTTTTAATGGGAAATGATTATCTAGACAGAGACTTGGTTTCTTATTGCCAAGAAAATTTTTTTTAGAAAGCCAACTTCCATGGCCCCTTTGCAAAGCCAAGTACCCTATGTGTGAGTGTGTATGTGTGTGTGTGTGTGTGTGTGTGTGTGTGAGAGAGAGAGAGAGAGAGAGAGAGAGAGAGAGAAACTGCATTGATTAAAATTGGTCTCTTTCAACCCTGAAGTGACTTCATTCTTGTCTTGTTGAGTGATGCGATGGTTAATTTTAGGTATCAGCTGGACTGTATTATGAATGGTTAGCATTTATGAGACTCAGTATTGTACATTTGGCAGATATCACAGCAAGAATTCCCTAAAGAAGTCTCCAAAAATGATCTGTCAGGCCCCACAAATCCTGGATCTATACCTACAAAATTAAACAATAAAATAAGGTTTTTCTATTTCAAGAAGGAGGAGGAGGGGGCATTAAGTTCATGTCGAAAGAATTTTAAAAAGGAGTTTTACTCATAAATTTTGAGTCATGAAATATTAAAAAATATCACAAGATTTTTACTAAAATAAAATGACTGATGTGCATGAAATACCTCTATTAAAAACCCTCAACTACTATGTGAATTTCTTCTTTATTATATTTTTTACTATCTGTGCTGTGCTATATTTGTTCTCATCTGTATTACATGAATTTAATGAACTAAAATAATCATGTAGTAAACTTTGTGAAGTTAAATTTTACTGCCTTTTCCTTTCCTAGGTTTCCCAGTTTTTGCAAAGAACAGGATAATAAGGATTGCTTAGTTAATGGGTGAATTGCAGGACCGTATCCTTGTTCTTATTAGTGAGCTCAGCACACAATTCTCGGTTTCTAGTCTTTGTGCTCAACAAAACAAAAATATGATCAGATCTCTCTAGAGATCCCATTCAATTCAAACTGAGAGATTACTCTCTTTTATGATTCAGAATGGTATAAAGTGGATAAGAATATTAAAATAATTTTTGTATTTATTTCATTGTTCCCAAAGCTCTTCTTTAAGATTGTGCTTCCATAAATTATTTTCTTCTTTACATTTTTATACTATAAAAGGATGAGCTGAGTGAGAAAAAAACATAATTGATTTAAAAGCTTATCATGATTATAAATGTAGATATTTGAAATGTAACCTTAAAACATGATTTAAATATAAGCTTATTCAATAAACTGAATTGCCCAAAGGCCCTTCATGCTGTTCTGTTTATTACTGTACATTATGTTAAAGAATCACTACCTTCTTGGGATTAATATCAGAAAGAATCATTCAAAAGCCCTTTTGTAACTTTCTATCCTTATCCTTTCCTCCGACCTCTGTCTCTTTCTACACAGAAATAATTTCAGACTAATACTTTCCCTGGATGGCAAATTGAAATGTTATTCATTATGTCTCAAGAAATTATCTTCCATATAAACATGCCAATGCAAATTTTTTTCAACACTGTCTCTGAAGCAGTGTCTGCTGCGTACTTTATTCTGATATTTAGCTTTTGGAGACAAGTTGTAGATATAGCTTAATCTGCATTTAATATGAACATCTTTCACGCTTAAGTAAAATGTCCAAATTCTCTCTCTCACATGACACAAACCACGTATAGAAGAAAATAGCATAGTTCCATTGACATTCATGGGTGGTGATTATTTGGGATGATTTTATGTGCCAAACATGGAGCAGAACATCAAGCAGAACAAGATGACTTAAAGATCATTGCCTTCTCAAAGGTCATCAAGCAAGAGAGCTAGAAAGACTGAAGGCTGCCAATTTAAGCAGGCCTACTTTGATGCTTGAGTGCTCTGGAATTTAATTTTTGAATAATTCAATGGCGCTTTTCTACTAGCTTGTATTAAATCACTTAGTGTCTGAAATTTAAGTGGTTCAGGGTTGAATAGCTTCAAGGAAAACCAAAACCTGTCTGCTGAGTTATTTTTGTTAAAGATCAGAAAGGGCAATGACATTAATGGTAATAACACTGACAACATCAATAATAGCTAACTATGCCTGGAACTGTTTTAATTGCTAACTCATTTAATTAACCACATATTATTTACTAAATTCAAGAGGATAGAATTTATCTATAAGCACATATGTAATTTTATGTCCACCACTCATATACCAAATATAATCATGGAACTTTTAGCACTAAAGATGAAATAAGTCAAAGCCCAAATGTACTCACACTGAAAATTAAAGGTCTGATTGAAATACTTTTGTTTAAATGTTTACATAAAAGAGAGAAAATAGAGAGTACATTATGCCTTTGACAGCTACTTAAATGGATTGACTGGCTCTTCCAGATTTTCTTGTGTAATACAGAGTAAATGAAAATAAAAATGTTTCATTCTGACTTCTCCATTGCTGTCTTGAATTTTAATTCCAAATAGAAAAATTCATTTAATCAATAAAATGCAGGTATTTTCAATTTGTTTGGTTTTAAAATGGAAAGTATATCTCATATTATCATTTTATGTAATTATAACTTTTATGTTGAAATCTAGATATAAAAATAGTTCTTAAAATGCTGTGAATAGTGCTTATGTATTCTTCACCCAGCTTCTACGAATGTCATTATTTTGAATAACCATAGTTACAATTATCAAAACCAGAAAATTCACTTGAAGAATAATATTAACTAACCTACAGGTCTTATTTAAATTTTGCAAATTGTCCCAAGAGTACCTGCAGGTCCACTAACCTGCAGGTACTGGAATTTAATTTAACTGCAGGTCCACTAACCTGCAGGTCCATAAACATTGTGTTTATTTACTTTTTGTCTCCTCCAATCTGAGATGTTTCTGCAATCTTTCTTTGTGTTTTATGGCTTAATACCTAGGAAGAATTATTTTATAACTTTGGTGTTTTAGTCAGCTCTTTTTGCTGCTATGACTAAAAGATCTGATAAGAACAATTTTAAGGAGAAAAGTTTTGGGGGGCTCATAGTTTCAGAGGTCTCAGTCCATAGACAGCTGGCTCTATTCCTCAGGGCTGGAGATAAGGCAGAACATCATGGTGGAAGAATGTGGTGGAGGAAAGCACATGAAGTCCTCATACCAGAAAGCAAAGAGAGATCTCACTTGCCAGATACAAAATACATCCCCCAAAGGCACGCTCCCAATGCCCACCTCCTCCATGCGAACCCTACCTGTCTACAGTTACCACCCAGTTAATCCCTATCAGAGATTACT
Organism: Xerus rutilus; assembly: GCA_028644305.1. Classification (NCBI taxonomy): domain Eukaryota; kingdom Metazoa; phylum Chordata; class Mammalia; order Rodentia; family Sciuridae; genus Xerus; species Xerus rutilus. The sequence goes on from CM053403.1 coordinate 133,123,372, forward strand.
GCACTGATTGGGTTGAGGCTCTCATAATCCAATCATTTCATCTCTAAACTTTCTTGTATTATCTCATACGTGAGCTTTTGGGGAACACATCTAAACTATAACATTTAGCTTGCCTGATGCTTCTTCTGAAAATTGGGCATGATTTTTCAAGAATATTACCAAGGTGTTGTGTCCTCCTTTTTATGTCATATCAACATATTGGTAAGTTTGTGATGTTCATATGATCACTTTGTTAAGATGATGATTGATAGATATTTCAAGTATAAAATAATAAAAAATTTCTTTGGCCTCTAAAATGAAACTTTCATTCTGGGCAATTATTCTGTTTTTTAATTATTCAATTTAACATCTAATTTCAGCATTCAGTGATGGTTCTCTCTTATAATAATTATTATGGTGTTATCTGTCTAATGACTTTTCATATTCCTCATATATCTTATATTTATTAAAATCTTATAGTAAGGAATAATTATATTTTGTTCCTATTTCTTTGTTCATGTATTTTATTAATATTGCTCATTGATATATATATTGTATTTTATGGTTATAGTATAGTATCAGTAATTATTATATAATTGCTCAAATTGTCTCAGATATTATCATCAGTCACTGGGAACTCCTTAAAATTGGATACATGTATTTTCTCAAATATATGTACATATAATTTTTTAAGTTGTTTGGCATTATTTTTGTTGTAAGGGTAGGAGTAATTTTTTTTCAGTTCTTTACATCTCTAAGCTGAAACTAGAAGTCCAAAGCAAAACAGTTTAACATAAAATTTATATGTATGACCTTCAATAAATCTGGTACTAGCAGACTCAAAGGTTTGCTATTCAACCTAGTTATGATAATTAAATATTTATATTTATGGTTTATATAATAATGAATCCATGGAAGTTATGTGATAAGATACAATTTTATATATCTGATATACAGTGAATAATTGTATTATCAGTTATCTAAAAATATAATAATGAATCCAAATAGTTATTCCACAATTCTCTCCCTGTAAAACTCTGTTAACTTATGAAACATCTCTGCACATTCCATTATTGTTGTGAAATCATACATTGTTGCTTAAAACACAGATCCAGTGGTCATCTCCACCAACATTAATTGCTCATGAACTGCCTCTGACTTTGCAATCACTTTCTTTCATATTAACTGTAATTGAAATGTAGAATTCATTCTAAATAGTTTCCTTCTCTTCTGTCTTACCTTGGAAACACATAACTTCAGTACCTCCCTAATCTTCCCTTTTCTATAAGGTAATCATGCCAGCTAACAATAATTAATAAATTATCTTAATGGTGATTTTATAATAGTTGAAGCCTATTATTTAATGGGAAAACTAAACAAGAGATTTCATTGATCTCATTCATGTCTCATGCCTTTGTGTCCTACATTGTTCTCTAGGCTTAATCCTTATCTCCAGTTAAAATGCTGTAACTTAAAAACTGTTATACTGAGCATGTTTCTTGAACTCTATTTACCTCTGTGAACCCAATTTCTTGTCTAGTAATACAAAACTCATCATTGAAGTTCTAAATTTCTATGATTCTTATCTGATATCTATAATTCTATGAAATATATTGCATTATATGTCAAATTCTGCTTCATATTGGGGTATTCAGTATTTGAACTGTTTTGGAGATGAAAATTCTTTTAAAATTTCAAAAAGGTTAAATGCATAGTTACCTATAAAATGTCCTCTAGAAATGATCCTGGGAAGATATACATTACCATATTTCTTCTCATTGTTTTCTGGGCTTCTTCAAGGTGGCTGCTTCTTGATGGAAGCTTCTTGAAATCTAAGGCTCACAAAGAATAAGTTGTAGTAAGTAGAAGAGATGTAGTAACAGAGTCCCTATCAAGAAAGAATGTGGCTTTCTAGAGTGGTTACACCAATTTGTAGTCCCACCAGCACTGTATGAATGTACTCCACTCCCCAACCCCACACATCTTCATCAACCAACACTTATTGCAACCACTCTGTAAAGCAGTATGAAGATTCCTTAGAAAACTTGGAATGGAACCACTATTTGACCCAGCTATCCTACTCCTTGGTCTATATGCAAAAGACTAAAAATCAATATACTACAATGATGCAGCCACCTCAATGTTTATAGCAGCTCTGTTCACAATACTAAACTGTGGAACCAGCCCAGATGCCCTTCAATAGATGAATGGATAAAGAAATTGTGGTACATATACATAATGGAATATTACTCAGCCTTAAAGAAGAATGAAGTTTTGGTATTTGCAAGTGAATGGATGGAGTTGGAGAATATCATGCTAAGCTAAATAAGCCAGTCCTCCAAAATCAAAGGCCAAATGTTTTCTCTGATATGTGGATATTGATCTAGAAGGCAGGGTGGGGGAGGCAAGGGAAGAATGGAGGAACTTTGGAATGGGGAGAGGCAACTGTGGGTATGGGAGTGGAAAAGATGGTGGAATGAGACAGACATTATTGCTCTATGTATATGCATGATTGCATGAATAGTGTGACTCTACATTGTATATAATCAGAGGGATGAAAAGTTTTGCTCCATTTGTGTACAATGAGTCAAAATGTATTCTGCTGTCATATATAACTAATGGGAAAAACTAAAAAAGAAGGAAGGAAGGAAGGAAAAAAAGAAAGAAAGAAAGAAAGAAAGAAAGAAAGAAAGAAAGAAAGAAAGAAAGAAAGAAAGAAAGAAAAAAGAAGGTAGGTGGCACCATACAGGAAGCCTGGAACTGAGAAAGATGGGGAAAGCAGGATCCTATCTGAGGAGCACAGAGTTTGAAAGATAAATCTCCTTTTTAAAAAACTTTTATTCAGACTAGTTGAGCTTAAGAGGCTGTGACATAGGCATTGCTGTGATTTTTTAGTTAGAAATCTGGAAACCTTGAAGTGAAACATGAAATATGAATAAATATGATTTCCTTCAAGATACTACTCTGGCTTCAATCTGGAGCAGCTTACTCTGCTTCTCTCCCAGTCATGGTTATATGTGTGGCTTCTAGGCCAGGATTTGCTGTGTCTAGTCATTTTGCATATCTTTTGTTCCCCATTGTAGTGAAGTACAGGGCGGACCTGAATATTAGAAAGAACTTTTTTACTTATGTGCAATGGTGGTATACTTGATTTAGAAAAGATTCATATGACTCGGCATTAAATATGTTGGCCAAGGTTTTGCTGAAGAATTCCTGGAAAAAAATTGTCAAAAGATCACCACATATTGCAGCAGTGTATAGTGTAACCCTCATTCCTCCACCCTGTTCCTTTACGGAAAATAAGTGAGAAGTTGAAACATAAGCAATTAATAAAGAGTGTTCATATTTCACGTGTGGATTTGAACTGATTTGTAGATCTCTATCTGATAATGACTTTAGAAAACCAAAATCTTTAACATCGTTAGTAAGAATTCTGTGTGCATAATCTATTCTCTAAATCTCCTTTGATGGCAGAATGGATACCTTGTTTTGAAATACATCCAATGTATTGGTTCATGTTAGCAAAATATGTATTTAATTGCTGAAATTTTAGTGTGAAACTAAATCATTTTACTTTAGTTTAAGCGTTTAAATATTTTCTAGGAAGAGTAGTACAACTGGGACTTAATTGTCCCAATATGTTCATTCACACACACACATGTACACACACATATACATATATGTGTGTGTCTGTATGCATGTGTATATATGTACACAATGGTATCTAACATTGCAAATATTGAAGATATAGCTAATTTATTAATGTGTCAGTTATCAGGTTGATTATATGTAACTAAAAGCAATTTATAAGATTACATATATTCAATATTTTCTTTCTAAATCTTAGATGTGTAATTTTCTCACTTTTTCTCATAAAATCATATCTACTGTTATGATGTTAAAGAAAAAATACTACAGAAATGCCAGGGTACTAGATAAAGAATAATGTCATATTCATAAAATGTAATAAAAATATTTTAAAAAAATGAAAAACAAAGCAGTGAAGTAGATATTCATGAATTGACTTTGCTAAGTGAATAAAAGCTCAGTGCTGTGGTAAAAAAAGTCCTCCAAATGTACATACTGCAAAGGATCCTATGGATAACATTCATCTATTTTAATAAACAGCAGTAAGTTCAATGTAAATAATTTCTTATAATTCTATCTTCTTAAATCACATCAAGTCAATAAATATTTACTAAGTGTCTGGCATGAACAAATACTGAGAAAATACCAGAAAGGGAAACATCTATGACATTTGTCCTTGGCAAGCTTATAATTTGATGTGGCCTCAAGCATAGAAACCAAATAAAATAGAAGCCATTTAAATGGCTTAAAATAGAAGCATCACAGGTACATGTTAGACTGAAAAAACAACTAAACATAGAAGGAATCTAAAAATGCAAAAATATGGTTAGCATTAGAAAATAGGGACCTATCACTTATTAGAAAATTGTCCTAAAAATGCAAAGTAATAGTTATGAAATTTTAACTGTGGACTTTCCTTAAAATATATGGACAGATCTTGCTCACAGAGTTTTCTGGGGAAACACTTTTCCTTTAGGTATCTCTGCAAGGCCTGACCAGTTTAAGAATACAGTAGTTTTGATATTCACTCATTGAGCACTAGTGAGGTCCCTTGGGGTAATCATAGCTGGAAAGTGAGAGAAGTTGTGTTGCTCTTGTACAGTCTGAGTCAATCAATGAATTGTATAGTTTAGAGTCAAATTTTAATGTTTTTGAGTAGGCAGAAGAAACTAGGTATTTTACTATAATGAAAAGAAAACATCCAATTTAGAGACTATAAAGGTGAGCTGAAATCTCTAAGAACTAATTATCTTCTGATGCTCTTAACCTTATTTTAGGTCTTGTCCATTTCACTACAAAGAAACCAAATAGGAACCATGGAATTTCAAAATGATAACTTGTGCAGAAATGTCAGATTCACATGTAGCCACTCTCAATAGCAATAAGAAAAATGAGCCCGAAATTGCCTCAGAACAGTTTTGAATGCAGAGAACAGAGGGAGAATAATATGAGCTTCTGGATTCAATATGTATTTTATATTGCATTAACGCATGCTCATCAGGAGATGTGCATAGTTTCTTTATGCAATAAATAGCTGACTACTGTTTGCCAGACTTATGTTATATCAACATGAAATGCTATAAGAGACACAACTTTCTCCATATGTTTGTAGTGAAATGTAGATATATCTTCTAGAAAATTTATCACTATGTGATAAATAGTGAATAGAATTTTTTGTTTAAATATTTATTTTTTAGTTGTAGGCAGACAGAATATCTTTATTTTATTTTTACGTGGTGCTGAGGATCGAACCCAGCGCCTCACGCATGCTAGGCGAGCACGCTACCACTGCGCCACAACCCCAGCCCTAGTGAATAGAACTTTTAAAAAAGGGTAGTGGAAGCTCAGGAAGAACATAACTTGGCCTTGGCCAGAGCAGAGGATAGTAAAGCAAAACTTCTCAGAACAAGGAGCATCTGTACTATTTCTACAATAATTATTCAGAGAAATACAACAGAAAAGGCAGAGTAGGTAAGAATAAATGAAGAAAAAATCAGGATGAGGGAAATATACTGTCCCATAAATAGAATAATAGAAGCAAAGACACAGTCTTAATAACTTCCCATCTGTTTAAGAAGAAAAATACCCAAAGCTATAATAAAGAAACCACAACCAATTCAAGTAGAACTAATTGAAGACGATGCAGAAATCATAGTAAACTGAAAAAAAAACAAATAATATGACAGGCATAGGACCAAACATATCCATAGTCACAAAAATGTGTACAAGCAAATTTCATCTATTTTAAAACACAATCTTAAGGTTTGCCCCAAGGTAATTGAACAGTTATTGTCTTTGATATATATAGAAAGAGTTATCTAGCTGAACAGCATAAGATATTTTTATATTGATTGTATGCATGAATTTTAAATTTTCTTTTTATTTATCTGTATTTAAAATTTTTAGATTATAATTGTATGAATTTAAAAATATATCAAAAAGTACGGTTAGTAATGTTTCATGGAACATGCTTAATTCTACCAAGTGACTGGCTTATATGAAATCCAAGAGGACCTACATGAAATGCAAAGAATTCAAATTGTTCAACTGTGAATAATTCTCCTTTAACAGCATTTTTTCTCTCAAAGCAAAGACCAGAAAATATTCAGTTACAATGCTAGGAGAAATAGAGAAGTCAACACTCAGGTCAGAGTAGCATGGGTGGGCTCCTGATTTTTTTCTGAAGGGGTTGTCTTAACAGTACTGAGGTGATCAACAGTTAAGTTGACTGTACTGGCATGCAGGTCATTTGTGATCTTCATTATGCCCCAGGCATTGGGTATCCAGTGGAGGCTTATGCTGCCCAGAAGGAAGTCTGGAAATGGGAGTTTTAGTGTTGAAGGGATGTTTGGAGTTTTAGTTTACAGTCAATTTGTTGTTCAGTGTTGTAGTTTATAGATCAATATATTTTACCATATTGCAGCATGTAGATTTATTTGCCAATTTCACAAAATGATGTACACCAGATGGTTATTTTTAATGTGGATGTAATTTTGTGATATGTGGATCATAAAAAAAGTACTATAAAACCAGACTAATGAGCAACTTTAGTTAGGTAACCATATTCATAGCTATGCACCTGTTCAATCAGTATATTGATGAAAGCTCATTGAAATCTTTGCTTCCATTTTCCACTTTAATTTTTAAAAAAATTCTCACAAAGCACTATTTTTTGATTATTTCAATGGTGCTTATAGTACAAGACAGCCTGGCTCTCCATTGAGGTTTAAAGGCCTCTTTGCCTTTGAATTACAGAGATTCCATGCCTTCATTAGGAAAAAATATAAGCAAACAAAGAATTACATACATTAGAATTATAGAGCCAATGTACAATTATCCTCTTCTTAGCAAATTGTTTTCCTTCTCTGGTGGAATAGAGAATTAAATAAAGTATTGTTTGTATAATATCCATAAAACATAGGGGGCTAAACAACCAAAATCATTTTACCATTGCGTTGAAGTATGAGGATCTTAGAAATTCCAAATGTGAATGGCTTTTCTAGTTCATCAGAAAAATTATTAGTATGTGACTACCAAAATATTTGCTCATTCATTAGTATAAAATAGAAGTGATTTAATAGACCCTATAGAAATTGTAGGAAGACACTATATGGAGACTTACATTTTAGACTAATTATTTTACTATTATAAGGGATGATCCATTTTAGCATCAACAAATTTATTATTACTTATTAATGGTTTGTTTTGATCTATAACAGCTATTCAGTAAAGAGAAGGCTAGAGAGGAAACAATATTTATTTATAGTTCTTAGCTATCTCCTACTATGTTAGATTTTTTACTTTTAAACATTGATTATTTCACAAAACATTTTAATATTAAAAACCTGTGCCTTTTGGCATCTTGTAAATTTTGCATTTACTTCTTCATGTGTATTGCATTACATATGGAATACATATTATATATATTCCATATAAAATATGAATATGTAAACTGCTTATCAGGTTTGTGAGCTAAAAATCTAAAGCTAATGTATTGCAATGATAAAAAATGTCCTCATGACTTTGAGAGTCATTTATAGAACTTAAGAAATACAAAATATTATGTGAATAATAATTATTTCTTATCAATAGAGAAAAATATTGATTTGGTGTGAAAATAAGATGTACTTCACTAATGATTTCCACTGGTAGCTAACTGAACAGAGCTCCAATTTATTAGAAATATTTTTAATAATAATAGCAAAACATTATTTTATAACACAATGTTATCCTTTATAAAAACAAGAAATTCTTCTATATTAGTGTAAGGAATAATGAGTCTTAAGACTGCTTGAGTGGGATTAGGCTGAAGTTTACACAGGTGAACTTGGAAAGCCACTTTCCCTGGTTTTGTCTGATACCCATATCAACTTGCTATTATTGTCTCACATTTGGATTCTTCAGAATCATCACTAGGAAACCTCTCCTTTACAGATATAAGTAGGCTTAGTTTAGATTGCAATGCTTACCACTTCACAAGAGCATGCATATAGCATAATTCCTACTTGAGATGTATGAATAAAGAGGAATAAAACCTAAGTGAGAAGATGCTTTGTAAGTGTTACATTGAATGTAAATGCAAATACGTGTGGCAATCAAGAAAATACCATTAAGGTATTAGTCTAACTTCCAGCACATTATTGAAATATATTTCAAATAAGAGTGAATCATATATAGCAGAGATAACATTAGCTAGGTTACCCAGAGATCTAAATTCATTTGAATAAATATAAAAACTAAAGAACAAATATAGGAGATATATTTTCATTTTAAAATATATTGTAACTGTTTTTAAAATATACATGTATGAGTGAAAGGAAGTCTAGTAGAGGAAGGAGAATGGGAGAGGAGAGAGAGGACAAGAGAGAAAAGGGGTGGGGATCATGGACTGAAGTAAATTTCCATGCATGCATATGTTTGTTGGGATGAACCCACTACAATGTATAACTATAAAACTTAATGAAAATAAATAAAAATATACATGCAAATACAAATGATTTTTTTCAGAAATCTAAAATTTAGGTAAGAAAAATAATTTTAAAAATACTCCCAATTCCTTTGACTAAAAGACAATTTCAACAATGGATGAATACTTTATATTATATAAAAGTGAAATTTTAATGGATTTGTTAGTGAAATGGGTGACCACTATGTGGTAGCTTTGCCTAAATTCCTACTATGTAATCTTTGGGGCTGAACTGTAAGACAGCAAAACATCAAAAGACTTAGGTAAACTAAGTAATAATATAAAATAACATAAAATAAATGAAATATAGTATAATACAAAGGAGAAATGTCTGGAAGAAATGCTTATTGGCTAGAAAGTAAAAGGTCAGAAAAAAATTTCAGGATGAGCAAACATGGCAACTAAGGGTGAGATGATTGATTTTCAAACATCATCTCAACAAAGAGTGAGATGATTGATTTTCATATGAAGCAACTAGCTCATGGTAAGATGGTTATGTAGAATAGCCAGATTCCAAAGTCTATGCTTTAAGCAGGATGGAAAAAGAGTGTGTTAATTGCTGAAAAATTTTTTTAAGTTTGTAAAATGGTGGGTGGTTTGTTTATGAAATACACGCTAAGTGAAAATGTCTTCATATTATCTTTTCATCAAATTGCATTTGCAGATAATACAGTTTAAATCAGGATTTCTCTAAGTAAATCCAATGCTACTATGAAAAGCAAATATGACAGGAAAAATGACCTTTATGCTTTAAGGAAAGGAGAATTAGGTATAAAACCAAGGGAAAATTGTATATGATAATACATAAAGATGAACACAGATGAGAGTATTCTAGTAAAGTGATAAGGACATTTATTGAAAATTCATTTGACATTTTTCTTCATTGTCCTATTATAAAATCTGGGGACACAAGGAAGAAGTTTGCTTCATTGAAGAGAAAGAAGGGTATTTTGTTCTTGGAAAGCAACTAAGAAAAAAACAAATGGTCCATGGAAAAATCGAGAAATGTAAAACATATAATGTAAATAAACTCATTAGACTTATGGAAATAAAAAAATAACATTTTCAACATGTATCTTTAAATATTATGAAGTGTATTTGCAGAATAATCATATTTAGTCACTAGAATGAACAAATGAAGAAAACAAAATAACATAGAAGCAATATTTTCTAACTTTAAAACATTGGCGTAAATATCCATTTAACATATGTTTCAAGGAAACTAGATGAGGAAGTAGAAGCATTAAAGAAAAGTTCTTCCTTCTCAGGGTGATTTACATTGCAGTTTATAGAAATTACTGGAAGAGGTAGAGAGGACATATGATTTTCAAAATATCTATCATTTTAAAGTTTAAGCACATTTTGTCTAAATATTTTATTTGGTATGGATAAAAGAGGTGTACAGCTCATATTCTTTTTTTTAAAAAATTTTTTAGTTATAGATGGACACAATGTCTTTATTTTGTTTTGTTTATTTTTATATGGTGCTGAGGATCGAACTCAGTGTCTCACATGTGCCTGGCAAGCGCTCTGCCACTGTAGCTCCTAATCTTTTAATTTTTATATAGTAAGTCAGAGAGGCAATAATTTTATTTTTTATTGAAACTAATAGGGTTATCAAAATATTAGTTCTACTTTTTAAAAAGACAATATAATGTAAAATAAGTGTCTGAAATTAGAGGTCCTTATTCTGATTCTACCTGGTTGTCTGAATTTGGGGTAGTCCATTCATCTTTCTGTGTCTTGCTGAATTCAGTTATAAAAAGTCCATACTAGTATCATCTCTTTTTAACTCTCAGGATAAAACACAGAAGGATAAAGTGACACACAAAAACAATTTAATAATAATTATCAGTAGTAAGCTGCCAAACATACTTTTTCTTTTTCTTTTTCCATTCAGGACCTGATAAATCTTCATCTTTAGAACTCTGAGAATTTGAAAGTCTTATATCAATGATTACTTCAAGTGGAAGGTGTTGATTATGATTTGATGTTATTTGACTAAGTGAACTTGTGCCTAGAGGGGAAAAAGAGAAAGAAAAATAGCTATGCTCATTCAGCAATATTCTTAGAGGAAGAGAATGTCTTTGGGTACTATCAAGGATTCAGTGTTTTAAAATTATACTTATTCTATCATCTGAAAGGACTTAGAAGCAATGATCCTAGTTGTAACAAGAAAACAGCACCTAGACTGAATATCTTGTATCATTTTTCAATAAAAAGAAATTAGAATTCCTTGAAGTAATGGATGATTCTACTGCTGGGCAAGCAATATACAATCTATCTGTGACATCTATAGGGCCATAAGAAAGTGCTTAAAACCCAAAATCAAGCGTAAAAACATTCACTACCTTAATAGAGATACATTAAAGGGACACAGGGGAAAGTAAAAGAGCTCCCAAGGGGCAAATCTGTGATAATTTCAGTAAGAAAATAGTATTGGATTATAGTCAAAGAACAAAATGGATATTTATCCATGAGTTCATACTAATATAAATAATTGAATAATAAATAAATGGGGAGCATGAGCTCCATGCAGAATTTCAAATAAGTCATTTAGATACTCCGTTACCAAGGATGTGAAGCACAACCCATACTGATGTGTGGGCTGCACTTAGAAACTTCCTTCCAAAGAGTATGGTGGGAAATGAGGCAAATAGAAGTAAGTTTACAGCAGGAAAATCTGATAAATGTCACTTCAGTCAGGTGATCAAAATAACAATAGTGTTGTCATATTGATATGTGTATTCTTGCTATATATAATGTGATGAAACTGACACTTCACTTCTGGGGTCTTTTACTGCAAATCCACAATCCTGGTCTAGAGAAAAACCTCAGTTGAGGGACATTTACAAAATACCTACTGGCAGTTCTTTTTTCAAGGTCATCAAATTATTAAGAAACTATTACAATCCAGAGGAAATTAAGGATTCATGATAACTAAGTGTAATGTGATATCCTGGATTGAATTCTGGGACAGAAACAAGACATTTTACAGAAACTATAGAAACCTGAATAAAATGTGAAATTTAGTGAATATGGAGAAAATCACAGGGAATATACCTCAACTTAATTTCACTAGCATCCATGACTCCAATGGAAATAGAAGTCACTAACAGAAATTAAATCTGCACTTAATAGTATGAGAACAAGATGGAGAAAACCAATGGAGTGTGAAAGGCAGAGGCTTAATGAGTTAAAAGGACAAAATTAAAATTACAAGTAAGGACATTCATTGGGAGTATTTTTTTTTTTTTTTGATCACTCAACAGTAAGGAAAATGTTTCAATAAAACTCTAAAAAGAGAATTGCATTAAATGGATTCAACTTGATTGAAACTTTAACTTGTAGGAAGTTTTTTTTTTTATTTTGAAAGTGATAAATGTTTTAAAAGGGAAAACATACTCAAGGGGTGTTTTTGGCAAACCCCAAAAGTTTTCATTACCTTTAAATGCTTTCTTCCTTCTAATCTTATTCGAAAGATTGAGGAGTATGCTGTTGCACTCCAGCTTCTTCCTGTCCGATGAGTGCTTCAGGGAAACAGAATCAAACAGAATGCTCCTGAAGACATTAAAGCAAGGCTGCTGCTACTTAAAACACATTATCTTGTGAGTGGGGAGACCCACAGCAATCTCAGCTCATGAGAAAGCACTTAAATACTCATCCACACAGCACAGTGAAGGCGCGCTCCTGTTCCAGTCTACGAAGCATGTGAACCAATTCTGTACTGCACATCCAGGAGTTCAGAATATGGTTTTTATATGCAGGAAATAGAACTAAGGCATTTAAAAGCAAGCTGTTTTTAATTCCTGTGTTTACACAGTAAATTTTCTCTCAAATGTTCTTTATTGTTGTTCAGTCCACCTTTCCAATGGAATTTTGCTTATAAAAATAAAAAATATCTGGATAAAATATGTCCTCACAATGTGCAAAATAAGTGGTTGTTTATGTTTTTCTTTACTAGAGACTCAAGAAAAATGGCCTTAACTATTGACCAACACATAAAAGGGATTTTCTAACTACTGTGGTTTAAATATTTCCACAAAACTGATGTTGAAAGTTAATTGCTATGTATTTTATTTATTTTGTTAATTGCTATGTATTATATTTATTTGGGGTAGTAGAGATTGAACATAGGAGTCCTAAGCTACACCTCAGCCTCTTTTTAAAATTTTTTATTTTTTTCAAAGTTTTCATTTTACTAAAGCTGGTCTTGAACTTGCAATCCTTCCACATCAGCCTCCCAAGTCACTGGGGACCAAGTTAAGACTTTTAAGGATTAATTTGGTCATGAGGACTTGACTTTCATTAATGGATTAATAGATTGATGAATTGATGAGAAAATGGGCTATTTTAAGAGTGCGTATATAAAAGCCAGTTTGGCTGCGTCCGTTGAATGTGCCCATCTCACTATGTAATGCCCTGTGTCTTCTCAATGAGTCAAAACAGCAAGAAGGCCCTTACCAGATGTAGATACTTGATCTTGGACTTCGCAGCTTCCACACCTGAATGTACCTTTATTCTTTTTCTTGGGGGGGGAGTCGGGGATTGAACTCAGGGGTACTCGACCACATCCCCAGCCCTATTTTGTGTTTTATGTAGAGACAGGATCTCACTGAGTTGCTTAGTGCCTCGCTTTTGCTGAGGCTGGCTTTGAACTTGTGATTCTCCTGTCTCAGCCTCCCAAAGTGCTGGGATTATAGGCAGGTGCCACCGCGCCCAGCTTGTACCTTTATTCTTTATAAATTATTTAGGCTATGATATTCAGTTATAGCAGCAAAGAATGGACTCAGACACTTGTGCTTATATAAGGAACCCCATATCTTAAAAATAAATATCTTACTACTTATTTTAATTGACAACCAAGGATTATATACATTTATGTTGTGCAGTATGAATATGTATAATTAAATCACTTAAAAGAAGCTAATTACCACATTAGTTCACATATATATGTGCAGCAAAAGCATTTAAAAATCTCTCTTAGCAATTTTCAGGTATATAATGTATTGTCATTAACTATAGTTGTCATGTTGTATATTATGGTTTGGAAGTGTGGTGATCCCCAAAAACTCATGTGTGAGACAATGCAAGAAGATTCAGAGGAGAAATGATTGGGTTATGAGAACCTTAACCCAATCAGTGAATTAATCCCCTGATGGGATTAAATGAGTGGTAACTGAAGGTGGGTAGATGGTGGATGGAGTAAATGGGTCATTGGGGGCATCCCTTTGGGGTATATATTTCATATCTGGTAAGTGAATTCTCTCTCTCTCTCTCTCTCTCTCTCTCTGTGTGTGTGTGTCTCTGCTCACTGATCATTATGTGAGCTGTTTCTTTCTGCACACTCTTCTGCCATAATGTTCTGCCTCACCTTGAGCTCCAAGGAATGGAGCTGGCCTTCTATGTACTAAGACCACTAAAACTGTGAGTCCCTAAATACATTTCTCTTTCTTTAAAATGTTTTTGTCAGGTATTTTAGTCACAGTGGCAAAAACACTGACTAAAATATTGTACAATAGAGATTTTGAAATTATTTCTCTTAACTGAAAATTTATGTCCTTTGACCAACATCTCCCTAAATCCTCCCAGTTTCCCTTATCCTATTCTTAAAAATTTAGGAAATAGAAGTATTAGTAGCTTGGCAGGTGAGGGAAATGTATTTTCTGCAAAATTCTCAAATGCTCTAAAATTGATTTATTTATATCTGATGATACTCAGAGTGTCCTTTAAACATTACCATCCTCATGTTTCTATATTACTAGCCACTGGTACATAAAAACAAATAAATAAACAGAAACCAAGCAGAAGATACACTAATGAGGAGCCAGATGTCGAAGGAACATGGACTCACAGAAAGGACATGGCAAATTAGCACCCTATGTAAATAGGTGTGTTTTTTAAATGTTTGTTTATATTTGCTGGAGGTGTCAGATTTGCATCAAAGGGAAGATCTGAAAAAAGAAATAATTGTTTCTCCCCAAATTACCTTATTTTGCATATCCTACTTACATTTTAATGTACTCTATCCCCACTTTGTGAAACTCAAATACTTTGTATATACAATTTATATTATACAAAACTACAATGCTGGGCCAGAAATCATTGATTTTAGTTTATTTTCTGTTGAATTTTTTTCTTAATTTGACCATTTTGTTCCTTAGTTTTTCATTCCTAATACATTCTTCATAACTAGGGATAATGTAGACCCTTACAGCCTCTCATATATTTCTTCAAAGACATAGATACATATTTTGTATATGCATTATATATATATATATGTATATATATATCTGCTCTTTCTCTCTAATATATGCAAGCTCTATCTTATCTATCTTTGTCAATTATATTGTTGCCTACCTGAACATCAGCAATGGACAGTAGTTAAAGGCATACACAGGCTCAAATGCTTGAATTCAAGCCTTGACTATATCACTTACCATCTGTGTGACTCTGGCCCCTCTGTCTGTTTTCTCATCTGAAAAATGAAGATAATAACTGTGTAGGTATCATCAGTGTGACAGCAACTGATAGAGAAAAATAGTTACTGGCAGAGGATATGTGTTCTTTTATAGTGATTAAATAATTCAAGAAATTGAAGAAACTGCCTATGCAAAGAGAGCTGAACAAAAGAAGGGGACAGCAGCACAACTTCTGTTGACAGGGCAAAGTTCTCTGTTTTTCCAGGCACAGTGCAATAGCAGCTGCCTGCAGTATGCAATAATGGCTTCCATTAGAGCTATCAAAAACTCATGCTCTCTTTTTCTCCAGGATAATTTATATACTCCTGGCATCTCCTAATTGTTTTTGACACTGAATTTATGCCTATCTGTTCACTATTTGCAAGTAACTGATATAAAACCTCAACACTTTCATAAATCTTTCTGGAGAGACTGAATGAAACAGAAGTCAGTGACAGAGATGTTGTGGACTCTAGTTGGACCTGATATAAAGTCTGGCTAGGTATAGGCCAACAAAGCAAAGCCATTGTAGAGTCCTTGTGAGATTTCAGTTAGAATAACATGAATAAGGTCCTCACATTCCTTAGGCAGTTGGTAACATGTATTGTATTATAATTAAAATAATATTATCATTATCTTTAAGATTGAATATCATTAGAGCTTATATTCTTTTGTTCTGAGATTCTAACCACTTTTTAAAAATGGATTCCATAATTAGAAAATTTTAAAGCAAATTATAGAATTTCAATTTGAGACAATTGAGTTGAATGAGAAAATAATTTATTGAATGATTTCCTTATAGTAATAAATTGACATGCCAGTTTAAATAATCAAATTCAATATCAAAAGCATATTTGGAGTTGGGGATTATTTTAATATGCTAGGGCTACTATAACAAGGTCCCACAAGGTGGATGGATTAAACAACAGAAATTTATTTTCTCACAGTTCTGGAGGCTATGTAAGATCAAGGTGTTGGCACAAGTAGTTTTTTCTGAAGCCTCTCTCCTGCAGATGGGCCTCTTTTCCAGTGTTTTCACATGGACTTTTTCTGTGTATGTCTGTGTCCTAATCTTTTACAAAATGACTATACAGATCAGCATTTTTTCCCATGCTGCACAGCAAGCTTTATGGAAATGAGAAATAAACAATGGTATTAAGCCACCGAAATATTAGAATTATCTCTTAAAACACAGATTTAGCTTAACTAAAACAAATGAGAGATGTTAGTCATATTTAAAGAAAAAATAAATAACCTCAGAAATCATAAGAAAGTTTAGCTAAAAATATTGCTGCAGAAAACACAGACTGGTTAAAAACTGGGAACTTTACTGCATTCAGCAGAGGGTATTATGGTCTTGGGAATGCTTGTTTTTTTGTAATAACTGTTTCCTAGGCTTGAAAATAGAAATACAAGCATGGGCACTGAGGGATTAATAAATTCCCTATTTCTGTTTGAATTATTCAATACCAACTTGTCTCTGAATAACCTAAGAGCATTGAGATACCATGCTGATCACAGGGATTGAAAGCAAGCTTCTTCCTCAGAGAGACCACCCATGTTCATAATAACTGCCTCCCCAAATATGTTAACAGTAACAACAACAAAAACCTTTGATTGTCTACATTTTTAAACATATAGTATTGATTCTTTTTCATATGCCAGGCTCCCATTGCCTGGTTTTTAATCTCAGGAACTGTTTTTCATTTGGTCTGCACTGCTCTTTCATATTTATTGTCCCTTGCAAGACATAATGCATTCATTTGAAATCATGACAAGCAGAAGAGAAGTACATACAATGATTTTTCACTCTAACATTGAGATACAAAAACATTTCAAAATCAGGGGAATAGATAGATGACTAGTGAGAGTGAAAGCTGGTTTAGAGATGCCAATAAAGGAAGCTGGATCCCTTCCATCACTGTAAGAAGGAAAAATAAATCAAGCAACTCAGGCCAAATGTTATGAAATATCTACAATTTTCTGTTTTGATAAGATTTTTCTATTGATGGAACAATGTTCCAATCATAATGGAACTAAATATGTAGTATATACATTTATTTCCTTTAAAATAAATATCAACTTGACATTTATTTTCTCATAAAGACTTTATATTAAAATTTTCTAATTACCCTTTCGGAAAATAATTAAGGTAGTAAAATCTATTAAATGTAATAATAATTTTAAATCATATTGCAATACTGTTTAGTATCTCTTTTTCCATTCAGGAATTAGATGGACTAAGTATTTTCTGATTCAGTGTATCATTTTGTTGATCAGAAATTTTTGGAAATCTCTGATATTATTAGTGTGATATGTTTCTGTTTTATCAATTAACCACTCATCTATTTAGCTACATCATTAACAGGAAGTATGGGTCTGTGGACTAATTCTCAGTGAAATAAAAATGAGATCAATTGGTTTATTTTCTGGTATTAGTAATACTCATTTAACTTCCATCAAAGACAAAATAGTGGAAACTAGAATCATCTTCCCCTACCAAGTAAGAAAGAAAAAGAAAGAAAGAAAGAAACGAGTGAGCAGAATGTTTGAAGAACATCTGAAACAGGTGCTCTTGTCTCTGGATATCAGTTGATATAAAATACAGTCACGCCTCAAAGATAAGAAACAAACAGAGAAATAAACAGATAGTTGACTTTTGAAGAACAGACTACAAGAGAGGAGAGAGTTATACAAAAGATATGACAAATGTCTGATGAATATCACTTTCAAATAATTATCTGTCCACTTGTCAGCACATTCATATAAAGAAACTATCTTAGAATAGGGAAAAACACATTGGGAAATATGAGTGCTAACAGTACCTGGCAATCATATAGGGTCAAGAATAGTGCTCATTCTACTAGCCAGACTGGAAAAAGTTCTCCTAATTCATGGAGCACTGGGTAAAGATCCAAATTATTTACCCTCTATAGTGAGGGATAAACAGTAGGTGCTTGTCAACTTTTCATTGCTGTGACCAAAATAGCTGACCACAACCACTTAGAGGAGGAAAGTTATTTGGAGCTCACAGTTTCAGAGGTTCAGTCCATGGTGGGTTGAGTCCATTGCTCTGGGCCTGAAGACAGAGCATCATGGCCGAGGAGGGCTACTTTGCTCATTGTGGCCAGGAAGAAGAGATAAAGAGAGGAAAGGACCACAGGGAAGACAACACCATTGACTCTTCCCTTCTGACTCTGCCCCATCTGCCTCCAGTTATAGTCCATTCAAACTAGGACAGATTGATTAGTTTACAGCTCTTGAAATCCAATGGTCTCACCTTGAACATTTCTGCATCGACACAGGAACTTTATAGGATACCTCATATCCGAACCTAGATTAAGCATAACTCTGGTCTTGTTTAACAAATATTAAAAGCCAGATACAAAAGGAACAAACTATTTTTAAATAACTGAAATGAATTCCAAAATAAAGCAGAAGATTTATAGGAGAATAAATATTTAAAAACATACAGCACAGAATTAAAATTTACCAGTAATGCAAAAAGGTAGAACTCATAATAACAGGAAAAATGCATCAAAACCAACAAGAACTGGGAGTTTGTTAGTGTGAAGACAGTGATTAAAATACTGTTGTTATAATTGTACTTCATGTGTTCAAAAAGTTATGTAAAGACATGTAACATATCTAAAAGTGCAAATGGAAATTCTAGGGATTAAAACTACAATCTGTTACACTAAAAATAAACTAGATGGAATTAATGGACTAGATATTTAAAAAATCAATGATTTTTGAAGAAGGGCAATTAAATCTATTCAAAAAGAAACAGAAAGAATAAAAAAGTAATAACATTGGATAGACTGTCAGGAAACTATGAGATAGTTCGAGTCTCCCAACAAGACATGGGGCAAAGAACATTTAAAAAAATAATGTTCACATTTTTCTCCCAGATTGATGACATTGATAAACCAACAGCCTCAAGAAGCTCAAAATATTTCAAACACACACACAAGAAAGGAAGACAATTTCACCAAACCATATTATAACCACATTGTTCAGAACCAGTAATAAAGAGAAAAAACTTAAAAGCAACAAGAGAAAATAAATGCTAGGTACATAGAAACAAAGAATTTAGCAGATTTATTTTAAGAAATAGTGTAAATAAGGAGATAAGAGAGCCACATCTTTAGGTAATGAAAACCAAAAACAAGCAAGTATAATGATCTGGAATTGTAGACCTGGGAGAAATATCTTTCATAAACAAAGGTGATATAATAATTTTTTGACGTATAAAAATTGAAATAATTCCTCAACAGGTCCACAGGATATAAAGTGCTGAAAGGCTAAAAGAAATGAGATCAAATGGAAATATGAATGAATCTACAGAGAAGAGTAAAACATTGGGTATGAATAAATATGGATACATGAGAAACATGGCATTTTTCTTATTATAGAAATTTCTTCAAAAGATACCTGCCTGCTGAAAATGCAATAATAAATTACAGAGTATGTAACATGAAAAATAAGAGGTTTGACAATAATAACAAACTTGGGATTAAAAATAATCAAAGTATATTATGGTAAAATATTTATTCACATGAAGTGGCATAAAAATCACTTTAAGGTAGACTAAATTAAGCCTATTTACTCTAAACACTGAAGCAATAAATAAAATCTAAGCAAACAACTAAAGGCTAATAGATCCATAAAAAGACAAAGTGAAATTAAAAAACTACTCAATTCCCCCCACCCAGCTAAAAAAAAAAGAAGTAAAAAAGAGAGTGAGAGACAAAAGTGAAAAACGACTATTAGAAGATATACTGGGCAAAGGGGAGGGGGCATGGTGGCAGGGAAGATGGTGGAATGAGATGGATATCATTACCCTAGGTACATGTGGTGCAATGCTACATTGTGTACAATCAGAGAAATGAAAAGTTGTGCTACTTTTGTATACAATAAATCAAGATGCATTCTGCTGTCAATAAATAAATGAATAATAAAAACCTATATATGATCCAAGCATATATATTTCTTTCAAGCATATAAAATAGAGTTTATTTTAAAAGGGGTAACATAGTCTTCTCCCAGGAGGGAGAATGGGGCCATAACTTGTATCCTGGTATCCCCAGAAGTGAGTGCATTCTGCCTTTTTGTATGTCCTAGGCTTCCTTTGTTCTCCTGCTCTCTTCCCCTTATCTCTCTCCAAGCACTTTTATTAAATGGTGGAAATATTCAAATTAAACACAAAAGCAAAGTCTTAAAGTCTAAGTTTTAAGATAACAAGAACATGATGATCAGAATCATTATGATGAAAATATAATGTAAATTCATAGTGAGATACAGGGTCACACTTACTTGAATGTTTGAAACTTTAAAAGTCAACTCTATCATATGTTAGTAGGCATGTGGAAGAACCAGAAAACCCACAAGGTATTAGTGGATATTTAAAATGGTACACACACTTTGGAAAACTGCTTGCCCATATCTTGAAAATTATAAATCCAAATTATACCTCAGCATGTGTTGAAGACATTCTACTCCTTGGCATTTATCCAAGAGAAGTGAAAATGATGTCCCTGAAAGCCATGGACATAAATAGGTACAGATGCCTTCTTTGTATCAGCCAAGATCCAGCAACAATCCACACACCTACCAACAGAAGAGCTAAAGCAACTGAGGAGCATCTGTACAAAGATACATTGCTCAGCAATGAAGAAAAAGTATACAATATTATTTTTGTTGAGAAATTCTGTGAACTACAGTTTACTTAATTGTGTGAGAATTAAGTTAATTAAAACATTGGTCTGTGGTTTCCATTGTTTTTTTACTTTCTTGTCTAGTTTGGATATTTGGGTGACACCAGTCTAATAAAATCATTTGGGAGACGTTCTATCACTTTGTATTTTCCAGAATACAATATGTAACATTTGTGTTAATTACTTTTTAAATGTTTGGTAGAATTCTCTAGTGAAACAACTTTTGCTACAGATTCTTTTGTGTGTGGGGGAGTGTGAGAACTTTTAAATTATGGGTTTGATATATTTTATGGTTGCAGTGATAAGTTCAGATTATTTCACCTTGATTGAATTCGATTGGTTCTAGTTGGTTGGTTTTGAGAAAATGACCCATTTCTTCTGAGTTTTCGAATTTGTGGGATGGCACAAAAACAACCTGAAGAGATGTTCAACATCATCCACCCTTATGTAAATGCAAATTAAAATTACAGTGAAATATCACATGTCCCTTAACATGGCTATAATAGATAAACCCATAACACTAGATGATGCTTTGAGTTCAGGGAAACTGGATTTGTTAGCCATTTTCCCAAAAGGAAGTTAGTGTAAAGAGGAAAAAGGCATATTCCAGGCAGTAAAATCTTCATTTATGAGGATCTGAAATGGGACAGAGTATAAAGCATTTGGGACACAGAGCAAACACAGGCAAGACCTACATAGAAAAAGTTGTCTGAGTTAATGCTGGATTAAGTAAATCTCAAATCATGAATAGCCATACACTACTTCAGAATTTTAAGAGTGCTAAGAAATGAACAAATACTTTTATTTAGAAAAGTTACAATCATATATTTGAATATTATACATTGTAATGTATATTATTGCATGTGTGCTGCATTAATCATGTATGTAACTGTATGTTAAGGAATATATGGATTATATTTTTTTGAATATATATATTTAGGCAATTAATAAAGAAATCTTTATTAAGGAATCATAAGGATAAAAACAGATACAAAGGAAGCCTTTAAGAACATATTGAGGGCTGGGGTTGTGGCTCAGTGGTAGAATGCTTGCCTACCACGTGTGAGGCATTGGGTTTGATTCTCAGCACTGCATATAAATAAATAAAATAAAGGTTCATTGACAACTAACTCCGTTGCTAAAATCAACAAGGTAGGGACAGTTGGGAAAAATAAAGAACATATTGAAGTAGTGGAGATAGAGCAGCTGGGTGTAGGATACATGGTAATTTTGGAAAGAAATTGATTTAAAAAATGATGAGTGAATGGGATTAAAAAAATTCATAGCTGAATTGGTAGTGATGTAGTGAAAGTTGGGAGTTAAGCAGGATCACTGTGAACTGAAGAAATTAGGGACTGAAGAGGAAAAACAAGTTTAATGGATACAGGATGATGTTTGGCTCCATAATAGTAGTTTCAGTTCTGGACACTCATTGCGACTTGCCACTTATAATTCACTAAAGCTGCCAAATTTATCATTGGACATAAAAGTCTGAACTTCAGAAAAGAGGCCAGAGATACAGACAAGAATTTGAGAAAAGGAATGAAACACATCCTAATGGGAAGTGAGGTTTAAGAAGAGAAAATGGAATAGTACCAAGGAACTTCAAGATTCAAGACCATTCATTAGGACATCCACCCACTAGAGGTAGAAAGATATGCAATAGTTATTTAACCATCTCCTATTGATGTATACTCTGGTTGTTTCCATTTTTGCCTATTATACTCAGACACAAGAGAATTTTTACATGCATTATTTTGCAGGCGAATGGATATGACTGCTGGCTTGATTCCCAGGAGTGGGATTGCTGAATAAATGCATGAATGCTTTTGCAATTTTGTTAGGTATTGTAAGATTTCTTTCTATATGTACCATTATTGACCCTCACCAGTAATGTGTGAGAAATCCTGCTTTTTACTAAAGGAATACTTTGTCATGTTTTGGGATCCTTCCCAATAACCTATGTGGCACATGGAATCTCAAAAATGTACATTGCAGTTGTATTTTTCATTCATTTTATCATATGTTAAGGTCAATCAATTTTACATCAGTTTTTGTTGTTTGAAAATTCGTTCATGGGAAATATTTGTTTATAACCTTTGCTCATTTTGCTCTTCAAGTTTTTTTTTTCTTTTCTTTTGTAGGAGCTCTTTTGTATTATGGAATCCTTTATTATAATGAGTTGCAAGTGTTTTTTTTTTCTCCAAGGTTATTGCTTTACTCTGTTTTTGCTCTTTCTTGTCAGGTTTAGGTATGTTCCTTATTTTCATTTATTTTTAATGTAGTTGAATTTGTCATTTTCTTTTCATGGCTCCCAGATTTGGAATAATGCCTAAAATAACTCTCAGCTCCACATTTACAAAGGAATCCTAATGTTTTATGTATTTTTTATTTTTTCACATTTGATATATTTGGGCCTATTTTGGTGTATAAGGATGTACAGAGATAATGTTAACTTTTATAAATGGCTGCTTAGTTGTCCTTATACCATTCATTAGGACATCCATCTTTTCATCCACTGTTTTCAGATATCATATTCATAGTATATGACTTCTGTTAAGTGATTGGTTCCACTTCTGGACTTTGTCATCTACTTCACTTGGCTATTTATTAATCAATGTCATTCTGTTTTTATTAGTGAGGCTTTAGCATATATTTATTCTGGTGTGTTTAACTCTGCTCTTGTTATACTTCTTTTGAAGAGCTTTCTTCCAGATTACTACCATTTCTCTTTTTGGTCATGATTCTTAAGTATATTAAAGGCTGCTGATGGGTCAAAAGGTAAAGGTGAAAATTCCATTAGTGGTTTGTCAATATGAATAAAAAAAAATAAGAGGCTAGAAACCCATTAATTCAGCAGAGTTTGTATTGACAAAGAAACTGTACTATGACTTGAAACGCATTTAAATAAAATAACTAAATTAAAAAAAAATAGTGAGACAGGAAAAAAAAAAAAAGAAACCTCAAGTTTGGCCATATTATCCCTAGGTCCTCTAGTTTACACTCATAGGAAGAGATTATGGAAGTTGTTCAGTAAAGTTGTCTTTCCATATTCTGATCTCATTTGTGGCCATGGAAGATAAAGAACAATTTCCTCTAGTGAAAAGAACCTGAGACTTGAGAGCAATGGACAAAAAGTAATTTTCTAAAGTACATAATGAAAGACTGTTGAATATATATAATCTAGGAGTAGCAGGATAGCAAACCTTTGCTACTTTTTTCTTGCAGTATTTTTTATTTGCAATTGTCCAAAAATATTGTATGTTTCTCATTATGTGAATATTTTTTTCTGAACAATTTTATTTTTAATTGTGGGCATTTTATCTTCCAATTGTGTATATTAGTGATGATATCAGCAGATAAATTCTAGTTTGTATATCCTTGTACCATGAAGAAATATAGATAATGGCCTTAAATGGAGAGGAGTTACCATAATCTTAAAATTTTGTGCATGAAGCTAGACACTGCAGGAGGAGTCCCGATGAGACTTTAGAGCCATACTTCATGGCCAGGGAGTACAAGTGCTTCATTATGGAAGGAACACAACATGTGGAGATGGGTAGCCAAAGGGGTAAACAGTGGTAGTCACTGTTAGTTGTCAATCCCTATATTCCTTCTTCTTAATCATTACTAATAAAAATCAAAGGTCAAATGTTTTCTCTGATATGTGGAAGCTAATCCACAATAAGGGGTGAGGAGGGGGATAAAGTAAAAATAACAGAAGTTCAGTGGAGTAGACAAAAGGGAATTGAAAGGTGGGGAGGTAATGGGAAAAGGGAAGACAATGAAATTAATCTGAAATAACTTTCCTTTATATATGAATATACCACAGGGAATTCCCACCATCATGTACATCCACGAGAACTTAATTATAAAAAAAAAGCTATGAGTAAATGGCAGAAAGATGAGTAGACAGAAGGGAGCAGAGGCTGAGGGCAGGGGAGGGAAAGGAGAGGTCCTGGGGACTGAATTAGAACAAGATACATTCCGTGTTCTATTATTATGCTAAAGTAGATTCTAATGTCATGTGTAACTAAACTAAAAAGAACTCCCCCAAATCCTGATTTTACTCAAGGTAGCAATGTGCTGACAGTTTAGGACATACTACCTTACATATGGCATCTTAGCATTTGAGGAAATATCAGAAGCAGAAATTCTCTCTGCCCTTCTCCTGCCATTCTTCCCTGAAACAGGTCATAGAGTACCCTGACCTTCCTCAAAATCAGGCCTCGTTTCAGAAGGTTGCCCCATATATCCAGAGAAAGGAATGAAAACATCTTGGAGTAGACTTGGAGAAGTGGACATGGAGAAGTATCTGAGCACTAGGTCTTGCTAAGTGGCAATCCCCAGGTCATTACCATTAGATCAGGCCGCCTTTATCTGGTCATGCTTCTTGATGACTGTCCACTCTTTATTAAACCTAAAAGAATAAAAAGAGCCAATTTTCCCAGTTTCTCTGAGTCTTCATTTCTGAAGGTTCCTGTGTCATGTATAATCTACATTACATAAATTTCTATACTTCTCTCTTACTAACACACCATTTGTTACAAGGGTGTCAGCCAGCCATGAATCTTACAAGGGGATGAAGAAAAGTTGTCACCTTTTCTTCCCTTCTGTGTATAAATAAAAATTGCTACCTGCTTCAGTACTGAGTTTGGGTGACCAATAACGTATAAGGTACAGTTGCTCGGTTGGCTTCTGGGATGACATTTTAAAATATATTATACAAATTCTCAATTATACAGGCAAATTGAAATAATGGTATATCCTAACTGAAACACTGACTGTAACAAACAACTCTCACATCTTGATGATTTAAGATTACACATCTGTATTTCCATCATGATTTGGTGAGGGGCTTTCCTCTATGTAGTTCTTACTTGATACTGGCTAGGCATGCAACCATCATTTTAACTACTACTGGTGCCATGGAACTAACAAAGGCAGCAAATCCTATACTATGTAAACTTCTGCCTGAAAATACACATCATTTTGACTTATATTTCTTTGGTAAAAGCAAATTGTATGGCCACACCCAATTTAAGTGCTTGTAAAGAACAAACCTGGATTGTTTAATTCAATCAGAGACCGAGATGCTCTGAAGCTAGGCATAAATTCTTATTGGATTGGAGCCAGTCTTTTTATTTATTTATTTATTTTTTGATGCAGGGAATGAGACACAGGGCCTCACTTATGCTAAGCAAGCACTTTACCACTAAACTACATGGACCATCCTGTAGCTTTTCTTTTCAAAGTCATCTACTTTTCTTTACAAAGTGCCTACAGTATAACCACTTGGCATCCCAACCCTGAAATCTGGGAGAAGACTTTCATTTTCTTCTTAATGAAAACTGAACTCCAGTATTTATTAGTCTAGTGTAAGGGACTCTCAAAACTCTGGTCAGCTTCTTAGCTTGTTTGCTAATGGTTCTGGATGCTTCTCCAACCAAACCCATCAGTCTTTTCTGAGTTTTTAAATTCATGTATATTTTGTCTCTATAATTCTTTTCTGTCTTTTATTCTCCAATCTTTCAAGAAAAGTTGTCTTTTAATGTTATAATCATTTCTTGTTCACAGTTGTAAGTGTGCCCTGAATTATTTAACCCATCAATTTTGGAATACTAGGATAACTTATTTAAAAGAACTATATTCAGCAGCCATCCACCTTTTGGTT
Source organism: Xerus rutilus (assembly GCA_028644305.1). Classification (NCBI taxonomy): domain Eukaryota; kingdom Metazoa; phylum Chordata; class Mammalia; order Rodentia; family Sciuridae; genus Xerus; species Xerus rutilus. Next base: position 133,149,757 of record CM053403.1, read on the forward strand.
TTTTCTCTTTCCCTTTACCACTTTTTCTATCTTATAATGCAGATGTAGCAGCAGAATTAAAATAGTTATCCTGTGAGCTTGACAGTAAAAGCCACATATGCATTTCAGGCATTTAAAAGAAATTTGTGTCTCTCATGGTGTTATGGTATAGTCATGTCTATCTTGAACTACCTATTTCTCAACTTGTTTAAAAGAGAAACCAAAAACCTTCAACAAATTTAATATGAATGCATGCTCCAGAATATGAATGTCTTCTCAACTAGTAGAGTAACTTTGACTCATGATGACATTAATGGTTATAAACAGATAATGTGCATTATAATTCATGATTTTTTTAACTTTCTGAAGAGACTAGCAATTTTTTCTTACTGCCTAATGTAATATAAGAAAAAGGACAAATATCAAAATTTACTCTTCCTTGGGGACAGTGCTGACCTATTTAATAATAACAGATAAACAGAATAAACAGTGCTCAAGAACATAATGAGTAATGCAGACAAAGGAGCAATTTAACATCTGATAAATAAAAGCAAACAAAACGGGAAAATTTATATACCAGCCTCAAATAAGTTCAAGATATCTGACATGTAGCTAAACTACTTAATAGTAGCTCTTGGCAAACTAACAGGGCAACTTCGTAGTAAAGAATGAGAACTAATATAGGGTACACAGTGACTGATTAGGATTAACCTTTCTTGGTCAGTGTGTATCAATGCTGTTATTTTGTGGGTTGTTACACCATATAACTCTAATTATAGTGCTCATAATCTTTTTGAACACTGGGTCAGAGATGTTGATATGTTTTTATGAAAGAATTAATAAAGCTTGCAAATTGAGGAATACAAGGCTGTCAACAGATATCGATCAATCCACAGCCACCTTTCTACTAGTGACATTAAGTTAAATTTCATCTCTCCTGATTTGGAGTCAGAGGAACAGAATAATAAATAACACAAACTTCTCCAGTAGGCATAGTTTTAGCTATATATCAAAAGAAATTCAATGATAACTTAAGCAGTTTTTATTCCATTCCATGGGCATTTTATAATATTTTAAATAGAGCTGTTAACTGCCATTCTTCTTTTGCCAACTTGCCAGCCACACCATCAAAGCCCTGGGTAGAGAACCATTAGCCGTTTAACATTCCCATTCCCTTCTCTTCTTCAGTTCAATTAGATAACATTGTATCTAAACCCCGAGAGCAGCACACAGAGTGTTTAAGTTCTTCCATTTTGGTAGAGTAAGAAAAATAAAGTCTACATTACTTTGTGAGTATGTGTGCACATGTGGCTAGGATAGAGAATTGGGTAGGAAAAATAATCTGGCATTCCTATTTTCTTTCTTTCTTTTTTTTCTTTGGTACTGGGGATTGAACTCAGGGGCACTTGACCACTGAGCCACATTCCCAGCCCTATTTTGTGTTTTATGTAGAGACAGGGTCTCACTGAGTTGCTTAGCGCCTCACCATTGCTGAGGCTGCCTTTGAACTCACATTTCTCCTGTCTCAGCTTCCCTAAGTGCTGGGATTACAGGCTTGTGCCACCACACTCAGCTTGGTGTTCCTATTTTCTACCCTGTGTACCTTGTGTCCATCTCCCCCTAAAACCCCAAACACACAGTACTCTCCACCTATTTTTATACATACTATAAGGTAGAAGATAAAAAACATTCAATTCTCAATATGTTAGTCTATTTGAGCTACTATAACAAAATGTCTGAGACTGCATAATTTATAAAAAGTATTAATTAATCTTTTTACTATTTTAGAGGCTAGGAAGTTCAAGATCAAGACACTAGTAGGTGTCTTTTCCATCAGTGGTGCCTTCTTGCAAGGACATCATCATCACATGGGAAAAGGAATGGAAGGCAAAGGGGTCTAGCTGGTTCCTCTAGCTCTTTTATAAAGTCATTAATGTCATTCAAGAGGGCTCACCAATCATGACTTAATCATCACCTAGAGGTCCTTCCTCTTACTCCTATCCCATTGGGATTTAAGTTCCAACATAAATTTTCATAGAATACATAGAATTTGAACCATAGCATCAACTTTCCCTGAACCTTTCTCTACACTTTTTAATCTAAACACTAATTTCCCTTTAGTTGTGATTTGAAATATTCATATTCAGATAACTCCTCAATCCATTTATGCACTCTTGCTTTCTCTTCTAATCTCTATTTCAGACACACCAATCTAGCAGCTTACTCATTTTCTCTGCTTGGATGTCTCATGGAAAACACATTAAAATTGATTATAAATTTTTGGTTAATCTCTACAAACTTTTGTCAACATTCATATCACCAATCTAAATACTGTTACAATCAATTAATAGTTCCTGGGGAGAATTAGATGAGCATTGGTGCCTCTCTATTTCTAACCTATAATCAATAAAATATAATAATCTGCTTGCTCTTTAAGGATGTTATGAATCTTATCATCTTTCTCCTTTTCACTATTATCCAATATAATCTTTCAGGATTATATTTACTGCAACCTTCTAGATGGTCTTCCTTATTCTGTTCTTGCTCTAACCTGTCAGCTCACACAACCAAGGCCAAATTTATGTCCTAAAATAAATATTTTAAACTTTACAGAGTGTCATCTGCTCCTTCCCTAAGACTTCAGCTTTGCTGCATGTTTTTCCTTCCCTTTATTATAGTTTTTTGTTCCCATTAATTAACTATTTTGAGTTGTTCTTCTGAGCATGTTTTAGGGTTTTACTTTCTTGTCCTCATGAATTTAGGCACGACCACATGACTTTCATTGAACTATGAAATGTGATTCTTATTGTTCTTAGGCCATATTGTTTTAAAAGGACTTAAAATATATCATTTTCTTATCACAGATGATCTAGAAGTTGGAGGACACGTGAAGATATACAGGGGAGAAGTAAATATCATTATTTTACATCACAGAGCCTCAAGTGTTATTGGCTTGTCTCCCTAACCCTCTCATGTCCCAACCTTCCATTCAAAGAACATGCCAAGCTCCTTTATATTTCTGGACGATCACATATTTTTTCCTCTGCCAGAAGTGCTCCCCTCATCAACTTCCTCACCATCAACTTCACATTCTTACCTCTAATTTATCCTCCCCTATGTCAGTTTAAATGAGAACTTCACTAGTACACTAGAGTGCATGCTCTTGTGATTCCTGGAGTTTTAAGTATTTACCATAATTATATGATTGTTTTCAAAATAATATGTAAAATTAAATATTTTAAAAGTATTTTGGCTGTAAGCTGTATGAGGACATGATGCAGGTCTGTCTTATTCACAAGAATGAATAAACAATTAAATCCTTCTGATAGGATCTGCAGGGGAAAAAAAACATTTTGGAGTTAATTAGGCCCGATTTCCATTTGTCTTGAGCTATTTAATAGAATATAGCATTTGAACACATTCCAAAATATTTTTTAACCATCAATTTCCTTATCTGTAAGTGGGTGTCCTGGACTATTTCATGCTGCTACATAGCCTGTGCTATAGGCTGGGGAATGTATAAAGACCGTATCTTTATGTCTTCACAGTTTGGGAGGCTTGGAAGGCCAAGGAACAAGCATTTGATCTGGTGAAGCCTTTTCCATGTTGTTGATGTATCCTCGCATGGCAGAAAGAAGAACAAGCTAGCAAGCTGCTAGTGTGAAGCCAATTTGAAAGGACCTTATTTCCATAAGTGAGAGAGCAGCCCCCAGAGTCTAATCACCTCTGAAAGATTGGACCCCTAATATTATCACATGGGCAATATCTGAATTTTGGAGTGGACACATGTGAACTATAGTAATGGGGGTAGTGTTTATCTCTAAAATTTGGGTTTATCAAAAGATTAAAGTACTAAGATATCTATCATGATATTTGGCACAAAGTGGATGCATAAAAATAGTTCTTTTTTTCCCCATACTGAGCAAGTAAAATGCTAATGTAAGTGGTATCAAGATATTCAGAAATTTAGTGGCCCACTATACAAAAGTTTTTTTTAATAATGTGATATTTCAGAAATCACATTGATTTTCTCATCCATTTTCCTTGTTTTATCTGTTGTATTTTTATCACATTGTAATATTTTAGGATATATTCTTTGCTGACAAAAGTTCAAATCTCAGCATGTGCCTCCATATACAGGTTCTAGGAAAAAATAGTTTCAAATAAGTATACCTTCATGACACCGTATGTCTCATTAGGTTGGCCAGTTGTAAATTGCTGTTTTGCTACAATTTGATAATCATTACTGTTAATCATTAAGGAGACCTGCCCAGTCCTTGGACAGATAGTCAAGCCTTGTGCATTTAGCCTGGCTTAGTCTTAATTTTGGACAATTGCTTTGTCTATCCACCATGCACATAGCATTGTTCAAGTTACTAGACTTGATTATTTTGGGAGTTGCAGAGTAGGTAATGGTGTATAGTATCCCATATTTGAATGAATTACTTGAGCAAAACTCATAATGGTGTGGATAGGATTAAAAAGTAAGTTAAGCACTTAAGCACTATGCAGTTTCAAAAGAGAGATAGAATTTGTCCTATTGAGGAGGAGATATCAGCAAAGAATTAATGAAACTTTCTGTGAAAGTTGCTTCAGATAATAGTGAAATTGAAAAGATAATTGTCTATGGAGTTAGAAAACACTTGTCACATACAAATATTTAAATAAATCACCTATGCTTTTATTTATTTGCAAAATACAGACACTGTAACTGTAGATTTACATGTGATTTAAATTAAAATTAAATTATATAATGTTTATTCTGGAACCTAATAATACCTATTATTTGTGCTTTAGATTGCAGCATTTTACTGTTATTTTTAGTAGTCAAAAACAACTGAGGGAAATAAAAGATTTAAGCAGACAAAGATCAAATTATCAGCTTATTATTTTAAATTTAATTATTTTAAATGCTTTTCTTTCCTTCCTTTTTTTCCGCCAGTGAAGGCTTGGTTGAGTGTGGTGGTTTAACTACACAGTAACAGTAGGTCTCCTAATAGTGAACCCAAGGACCAAATAGATTCACACAGTCATCAGACTACAATTGTTTTAGAAGTAGGATGTAAAATTTATAACTAAGTGTAGTTTGTCATTTAGGCAAGAACAGAGGAAAGTGCAGTCTCTGGAAGCAGTTTCATCCCAAAATACAAAGATAGAAGAAGCTGAACCATGTATGCCCAATGTCTTCTCCAAACTTTGGTAATCAAATAAATTGCATCCTCTCTAGAAATGAGAATGAATGGGAGAAGATTCAATAGAGATACGTTCATGAAAGGAAATACTTAACATGGTAGCAAAACACTTCCTTCACATAGTGTCCTCCTTGGTATTCTCTTAATCTCTTAAACTTAAAAAAAAAATTCTCTTTCCAGCTCAGAGGAAGGAGGTCACCGCCTTAGAGGAAATTCAGTTTATCAGCCCAGTTCTATACCCACTGTGACATTGCCGCCTCCTGCCCATATCAATTCATGCTTATTTGTAGATTGGACATCCTAGAGCCACTTCTACACACTAGATTTTAGAACCCTACACACCCAAAGGGAGGGAATTAACCATAAATCTTACAAGATTTAAAATCCAACTCCAAAAGTAAAAATCTGTGGAACAAAATGGCTTCAAAAGGACTTGAGGTTATGGTTATCTCTACATAATAGACACTTATAAGGGAATAGTTGTTCAAGAGTTAAAAAAAAATGATGTTGAATAAAACTGCTAGATTAGTGTAAGGATGAAAACGAGTAAAAAAATAAGAGGTTTAATTATCTATTGAAAATAAGGGATTGAGATTCCCCTCCCTCTTATTTTTCTCCTCAGAGCATTTACCTTAGAAAATTTGTAATTGTAAGTAATTTCTCATCTCTTTAAAATGTATGTATGCATGCAAGTCCTTTTGAAGACTAGACAGGCCTTTTTCCAGTTTCATGACCCAGGAAAGTCATTTGCTTTGAAATGTAAATATCAAGGGAGAAAGTACTTTCTGTGAAAAGGTAGGAACCTAGTTTCAGTGGGGACCTTGCTCCAAGCTGTAAAGTTACTTCTTGTCATGAGAACTTAGAATACTTTTCCATCTCTGGGTAAAGCCATTGGTTAACACAGATGGTCACCCCAATTACTAGATGAAGTTAAAATGAACTATGTTCTACAAATGGTGCTGTAAATTCTACTTGCAGACTAGTTATTTACCATTTGTCTTAAAAACATCAATATAATGGGCTGTATGTTTGGCTATATAAAAGGGAGAGATTTCTTTCTGTCTTTGCAATCAGTCTCTTGATGGATTGCCCAGAGTGTACATCACATTCTGATTTAATGCATGCTCAATTTCAAAACTTTTCTTTCTCTTATACTTTTGTGGAGAGATTTTCTGGGTTGGCAGAAAATTTTTTTTTTAGATTATACTTACCCAACACTAGTAGCCTCATGCTTTAAAGCCAAGGATGTTATAGTCAGAAATCCGAAGAGGAGACGAATATAACATGAAATTATGGCAAATGCTGATTTTGGACCTAGAAATCTCTGTAGTGGGTTATAAGTGTACATTTATTAAACTTTATAGGTCCTTTGTATTCAACACTCAAAGATCATTATCAGCACTATTATTGTAAAACATAGCTTACTAGAGATTTTGAACTAAAAGTTAAATTGACTTTAAGTACTCCGATACTGAATTGCCAATAATTGGGCACCCTACATTTGATGATCTGTGTCTTCCTGTTATTATTTTATAGGCTGAAAATTAATATCAAGCGTCCAGATTGCTTTACAATTCAAAACTTAAAGAAACTAAGATTCATATTTTAATTCTTTTTTTGAGTTAATATTCAAAGAAATTAAAATTTAAAATGTGCTTCCCCCAATTACATAGTTTTCTGAATCTCAGCTAGGAGAGTTCTAAATCTGGGATTTATCTCTGTTGTTTCCTTGACTGCTTCACACTAAAGTTAATACAGTTTGATCAAGAATTTTTATCATCAAGATCAGGCCTCTGACGTTCCCCGCCAAAGCATTCAAGGATTTACAAACAGGACACTGGACTCACAGCCACCAAATTTAGTTCGATTTTGCCAGCAAGGACAATTATCTGTTGGTTTTGTCTGGCCATGAGATTCTCAAAGCACATGCTGTCTGCAGATTGGCAGATCCCAGAAGGGGGGAAATGGGAAATGGGAATGAGGTGTGCGGAAGTCAGGGAAGTCACACTTGCTGAGCACCTCTCTGAAATCAATTTCCAGTCTGATAAGTAAATCTTCATCTCTCTCCAGAAGGAGTAAATGAAAAGAAAAATGGATAAAGGTAGTCTACTAAAGGATGTCCAGTCACCTTTGAAAAGGAACAGTAGGGAATAACTACTTTTCCGAAACATTGTTAATAACAAATGGTCTTGGAGCAGTGTGATTTCTCATAGTTTTCTGTCTCATCTTCCTTCTAAGTAATTTTTCTTTTCCATTTTACCAAAGCTATATTTTATTTTTATTTTCAGTCAGTGTTCTTGGTTTCATGTTATATCTTTGTCTTCCAAAGATTTCTGACTAGGAGATAATTTCTTACAATCATGAGGCTATGAGTCCAGTAATTTCCTTCTACATAAATTAATTTGTTCAAACTTTTGAATAATTGTTTTCTTATAAAACTACTTTTATATATAACTAGCCAAAATCTCAAGTCATTTTATAGTTATTTTGTTCCACAGGCTTTTTATTTCTTGGAGTATGTTTTTGAATCTTGTAAGACTTACAGTTCGTTCTCTCCCTGTTGGTGAGTGGAGTTATAAAGTCTGCTACACAAGTGCAGCATATTTCATGTCAGTTATGTCTGTCTATGTTGTGAGATGTATAATGCTAGCAGACCTGGACTGTCAAGAAACTTTCTCAGTATTTAAAGAATTTTAAACCAATTGTTAGTAGTGGTGATGTAAGCAAGCAAGTTTGAGACATATGAACCAAGATGGTCCCCCACATATCATTTCTTCAATTAGGTATATCAATAAAATTATCAATTAAAAGTGACACTTAGGAAATGAGTTTCTAGAAATAAAATAGGACCTTCTATTAGATGAGAGATTTTAGCACTTACCTCTGAATAGAAATATCTACATGGCAGGACAGCATTCGAAGGATTTTAATTTGGTATTTTGAGGCATTCCACAAATCTGAAGATCATTTCAGCAAATACTGTTCTATTAGAGTGAAATAAAAAGACACATAAGGATACTGAGTTCAACAACAGATGTTGACATTTAAACAAAGCAGTGTTTTCATCAATTCAGAATTTCACTTATTCATTTACCACACAATGCTCCCTTTAATTCTTTTTGTCAATTGAAACAAATTAGCATCTACACCCATGGCAAAAAAGACACCTCAGACTGCTGTATCAGCATTTACTGTCTTAAGAGTGCAATCCTGTTCACTTTCCTTTGTTTCATAATGTGTGTTGGTGGCTCAAAATTAACTTCACCATGAAAAAGCCCAATTTAATATTTATATTTGATGTACTGAAAAACTAAAAGACAATTTTTTTTTTGTTACAGCCTCTTAATAAATAGTGGATTAATATATAAAGTTATAATTACAAACGTGATCACTGAAACTAAAATGAAATACACACACAATATTGTAAAAAATGTCTGTAATTTGAGAAGATTGAAAATTTTGATATTATTTTAGAATTTAGGAGAAAGGAATCAGAAAAATTATAAAACTGAATGCACAAAATTCAAAGTGAGAGAATCATGGATGGTTTTAACAACTAAAATTATATATAGGAAAAAAAAGAATTGGAAAATCAGAAGATAGACCTAAAGAATCAGAGAGAGAGAGAAACAGAGACAGAAGAGCACGTGCATGTGCATGCACATACATACATGCGTGTACACATTTTCTACTTTGAGAGCAACAACCAAAGGTCTTCAAAACTCCAGCGGAAAGAAATTCCCAGAGATAACTGAAATTATGAGATTAGAAAAACAGACTGCTTTTTGATGGGATGAGTGGAAAAATCATAATCAAAGAGGCATACATCAATTGATGGAAGAAGTTATGTGTTTTTGTAATAAGAATATGAAATAACATTTGGTGAATCCATGTAATTAAATTACATACAGTGATATAGATAAATGAGTTTACTTCAAGTATTGTTAGAAAGCAAATTTGTGAGATAAATGCTCCTGGATTAAACAAAGTAAACATGTATGTGTTTTGTAAGCCACTATTGTCATAACAAAAAAAGATAAATCACATAAACTCATCTGTACATAGGCTAATGAAACACATGCAAGAATGGAGGAAATATGGTTGCCTTTTAAAAGATTAACTGAATTGTAAATTAAGAAATTATGACTACATTATTCTATAGAATTTGACTAACTCAATATAAGTCAAAACATTTAAAATAGATTGGTGGAAAATCCTTTGATGGAGAAAAATCTGATAACTGAAGTCATCAAATATTGAGACAGTGAAGGACCAACTGGGTTGTAACTATAGGCAGGTGGGATAAGTCTGGAGGAAGTGGGTCATTGGGGATGTGTTCTGGAAGGGTTCAACTTTACTGGGGTCCCTTCCTCTTGCTCTCTCAGCTGCTTTGGCTGCCATGACTGTAGCAGAGCAGTGCCCCTCTGTCACACCCTTCTGCCATGATGTTCTGTCTCACCTTGGGCTAGAACAATGGAGTTGACCCATCATGAACCTCCGAATCATGATGTCATCATGAATCTCTGAAACCATGAGTCAAAATAATTTTTCCTCCTCCAAATTATTCTTTTGAGTATTTTGGTCACAACAATGAAAAGCTGACTAATAGAGTAATGATAAGTCATCTTTTATTTTTGCACTGAAGAGGCACAATGAAACTAGAACATTAGAGACATTAGTTTGATCGTTTTGTTCAAGATAGAATGAGGAGGGCTTAGATTCAGTTAGGAGTCTACTGCAAATCTAGAGGGCATTGCAATTCAGGAGAACTAAATGTATTAAAAGCTAGTACCAAGTTGCTCTAAGTTAATGTAGGTCTTCTGAGATAGATGAAGTAAACCACAGGAACTGGGGGAGGTTGTGGATTTGATTACTAAATTTCTGTGAGTAGTCATTGAGAAGTATTGGTGATATTGAAAGATGCCTAAATGATGCAAAATGATACACTGCTTCTGTGTTTTTTTTTCTTTTATCTTTTTGATTAAAATAAAATAAAACTAAAATCTATTTGAAATAGATGCACTTAGAAAAAAGACTCTTTCTAAAGACCAGGGACCAGCAGAGTTTTACTCTTGACTTAATTTAACATTACTTTGTGTTAGGCAGAACCCAAACTCCAAACAGAAGTACTGGTGGTAAGATTCTGTGCCGTTGGACTGAGAAATGACTACAGATTTTACATTTTTAAAAAGTTATTATTAAATAAAAGAGTTCTGTTCCTGGGAAGAAAAAGTATGTGTTTCCTTCTTCCTTCCTCACACTTAAGTACTCCTGGACTATATACTATATATATATACATATATATATATATGTATATATATATATATATATAGTATATATATATATAATCTGAAGACTCTGAAGCACAGAGAAGATGACAGATTGGCTAGGAAACCTGGAATCCAAGAAATGGCATGGCAGTGGTATTTTCCTTTGGCTTCATATATACCAGACTTGAACACAAAGAAGCCAGAAATGCAGAAATACTAATGAGCTCAAAACAGAAACCCTAACCCCACCCCAGACCTCCAAACCTACTCTCTTTAGCCATATATCCAAGAAAAATGAGAGCCATTCAATTCTAGCCAAATAGCACAGAAGATCTGTGGGTTTTCTTCTGTTCTGTTTGCAAAAGCAAAGTGAGGAGCCTAAACTTCCATCTTAGGTTATAACAAAGCACTTCAATCCCTCCATTTGAATGGAGTAAAAGAAGATCAAGTAAAAGCTGTGACTTTCATCTTCCCCAGGTAGTAATTTCCCTTCACACCAAACACAATGCCAATGGAGAACATGTTGGAGCCCATCTGACAGTGGGGCACCCTATCCATTCCCTCTGAGGTGATCCACTGAACAGGCTTAGTGGAGAATCAGGACTTGTACTATTCTCTAGCTTCCTAGAGGTAAGAAGAGCACTTCCTCTGAGGAGTCAGTGGAGGGAATGTGGGAGCAATGATGAGGTATTGCTGCCTCTACCAGCCAAGAGGACATCAAGTGAGACATAGCAGGCAGTTAAAATTCCCATCACTTTTGAGCAGTAATGAAGACCCTCTCCTACCCCACACTATGTCAAGTTACCAGCACCTTAGTGAAGAACCTGGGCTTCTCACTCAACTTGGCAATAAAAAAGAGACACCTCCTCTCCCATCCCTGTATAAGGGGGAGCAAACTAAAATACATTTAAATGTGATCTGGATTCTTATAACATAGACCTCATAATGTTTAAGTCATATCAAAAACAGAATCTCAGACTCCATAATTGATAAACAATAGAGACTAATTCTCTTAGGAAGGAAATGTTAAAATGATCTGACAATGACTTTAAAGCAGCCATCATAAAAAATGCTTCACCTAACAATTACAAACACACTTGAAAGAGGTGAAAAAGTTGTAACAGAGTCACAAGAAGTAAATGAAAGAAAAATAAGACAAAATGAAAACTTTAGAGATGGAAATAAATTAAAAATTTAATGGACAAGTTAACAACAGAATAGAAGAAACAAAATACTCAGTGAAATGATAATTTATAATTTAAATAATGTCTCAGTATTGATTGCATGTAATAAGTTTTCAATGAGAATGAAAATAACCAAAAGGATACAATATTATAATAAAAATCCAAAAGCAAATTTAGAAACAAAGTTGAACCACAGTTGGAGAAAAATTTAAAAAGAAATTCACACCTGATTTTTTTCACTTTTCATTTCCCTTATAAATTTATTAAGAATCATAAAGTAGGGCTGGGGTTGTAGCTCAGTGGTAGAGTGCTTGCCTCGCATATGTGAAGCATTGGATTCGAGCCTCAACACCACATAAAAATAAACAAATAAAATAAAGGTATTGTGTCCAACTAAAACTACTTTAAAAAAGAATCATAAAGTCATTTAATACAGTTCTATCTAACATAGAAATGCTGACTTAAATAAGCAATTTAGTCATGTACATATATGGTATTATAGAAACAGATGCTATAAGAAAAGGAGAACTAATGTATAAATAGCATTTATGTAAAAAAGGAGGTACATAGTGTGGGAAAGATCCTAGAGGGATGAGAGCTACTGATGAAAAGATCTTCATCTCAAGTATGTCTAGAAATCTAGGCTATCTCTGAACAAATTTGAAAGACTCAGGAAATATAATCCCATAGAAGGATCCCTGTGATCATTGAATCCTTTCATATTATACAAGAGTACTGACCAATAATATATGTTACAAATATTTCTATTTGTAAGTCTTATTCTTTCAATCTATCAGTTTAAGGGCAAATAATTTTATACTTGTTAAACCTATCACCAATTGCTTGGACAAGAATCCAGTACAATGCTCAGTGTTTAGCTGGAACATATTAAAACTCTGAATAAATGAAGTCTTATCATTAAGTTGTTAAAAAGTATTAAACAACCAAGCTAGGGAAAAATTCAAAATACAATATCGAAGCCGCATGATCTTTGTTGTATTGTTTGTTTAGTATAAAATGTAATGAGCCAAACTCTTCCAATACCTGAATTCTGCAGTTATCTAGTATTTAATAGCTTCAGTGCATAGATGGTCCAGATCTATATTTGTCATAAGAAAAAATGAATCTGGCATTTTCTCTGATGGATTGGAAAATGGGATCTTTATTTGTCAAGGGCAATTTGACAGACCTTTGGAAACCTTAGGAGAGTCATACTATTTTCTTTGTGCAGCAATTTTCTAAACACAAAAAATGAGAGAAATTTTGTTTAATTCTACCAAGGTTTTGTTGCCATTCTTATTGTTTTATTTTTGTTCTTTGTTCTTCATTCTCTTTAAATGAACTGCTAATATGTTTCCTTAATGCCAGTAATTCAGAATGTGTTTCACATTCTATGTTATTAAAACTATTTCTCTGAGAAAGAAAGCCTTTACAAAAGAATCTACTATTTCCCTAGAGAATTTTTGTCTCTTTCATATTGAGTTTTCTCTTTTCTTTTTTCTTCTTATTTTAGGAGATACTTATAGTTAATTGATGACTCTTGAATTTGAAGACTAAACCTGAAGGAGAATCAAAGCTTTGGTCTGTGTTTGACCATAACCTGCCACCACTTTCATACTCTTAAGAAAATACAGTTCTGTCATTTCATTGTTACAAGATCAAAATTATTTTATTTGTATTAGATATATCCTATAAGTTGCTATTCATTTTAATGTTAACTTTTCTGAGTTCATCTTAATCTAATTATATTGTTTTTATACTCCTTTTTACTACATTGATTATTTCTTATTACATTGCTTAATTAATATTTACCTTTCTATGTACTTTATAATTAAGGTTTAGGTGAACTTTATACTTGCATGGTTTAGGTCACTGGCCTTTAAATAATTTTGAAGACATTAACTCTTTTTTTATTTAAATTTGTCTTTTAGAATATTTAGGAAATTTATTTTTTGGAAATTCATTGCATTTACACAGTAAAAACTTTATGTGTATATTGTAAGCTGAATCTAAAAAGATTTGAGTGAGTCTGAAAGTACTCTGTTACTATTGGGCTTGACTGGGTACAGAAAACAGTAATGGGAGTTTAAATAAAGGAAAGATACAACTATAACTGATTAAGAAGCCTTGAGAGAAAAATTGATTACTATATTTAACAAATTCTTATTCAGTTAATCAAATACTGTGCTAGGCATTAGGGAAATAGTAGTGATTAATAATGAATCTTGCCCCTAATTCCTAGAGGTTTTACCGAGGCAAGGTGGGACATACTAATAAAACAATTAACAATGTACAAGTACACACTGAGCTAGGATTTAAAGAAAATTAATATGAACTTGTATTGAGCATGGTCAAAGGACACTGGCCTTGAGAGAATTCAGGGATGATTTGCTCGATGAGCATGAAGCTGGAGGATGGACCTAAGGTCTAACCAGGTGAAGAGACTAGAGAAGAAAGTGGAATCCCAGGCAGTGAGAGCAGCCTGCATAACAGCTCTGGAAAGAAGGACAGGAACTGGAAGAGGGTCTATGTGATGGTGGTGCAGGGAAGGAGGCAAAGGAAATGCTTTCCCCTGGGCTTGCAAACCATGTTGAAGATTTGAGTTCTTATCCTCAGAGCAATGAGAGTAGCATTCAATGATGTTAAACTTGGGCAGCAGTTAATATGATCAAATTGCTGTTTTGAAAATATCCCTCTGGCTACAATATGAAGAAAAGATTGGAGAGGGGTCAGAAGAGACTTACAGAAAACATTCGTTGGTTATTGGTAATATATGATGGTAGCTTGCGCTACGATGGAGGGAGTGACAATGATGAAGCGTGGATGGATGCAAGATGCAAGAGGTAAAATATTAATAGCACTGATGACAAGTTTTATATGGTGGAGAGAGAGGGCCTGCATTCACTCAGACAGGCCACAAATGATGTGCAAGTCTGGGAAAGGAACAAGTTCAAGTTTAGGATGTATTCTAGACACAGCTGCAGTTATAAAATCAGTTTCTGTCTTTACTTGTCCTAAACCTGTGAGTGGGGTCTTGGCAAATTATGGAGAGGTGATTTTCATATTCAAAATCAAATTCAGTCAATCACCAGGCAGACATTTATAATTCTCCTTTGTTTAAGCAGATGAAAGAATCTCGCTAAAAAGAAAATAGAGATTTAACTATTCAAATTTCCTTTAGATTATCTTAACAAGAAGACATGATGTGTAGACCTGGCTGAGGAGTAGAGCAAAATGAATTTCTCATGTGCTTCTTCTTTATAAGAAAATATTTCCATATTGATTATCTTAGGAAAAGAAATTTTTTTAAAGTGTTGATTTTCCTCCTCTTTAGGCTGACTCAAAGCCCAAATCTAGAAATAGTTACCAGAACAGAGAGAATAATAGACATTGTTTCAGAGAGAACGTTTTCCCTGTGTTTCCTTAATCCAGATCTCAATGTGCATTCATACCTTTGCAGGATTGTTTCATATTTATCTCTGGTGCTGCAGGATATTCTAAGAAAGGCAGGATTTCACCAGTCTAGACCCTGGACAGCTACATAGTACACACTCAAAGCATTTTGAGTGATTAACAATATGATGTTAGAAATGGACCTTGGCCCAGTGAGTTGTAATTTTTCTGGTTTGTTAGTTATTTTAAAAGTTTTAACACAGCTGTTTATATACAGTTATATAGTTTATATACAGTTTTACACAATATCTGAGCCAAAATAAAGAGTATTTTAAAATAATTTAATACAAACATTCCTAGTGTTTTAGAATAAAGAGTTTAAAGTTGTATCATTTAATGATAAGGCCACAATATTTTAAATTAAATTGAAAGTAATGAAAAACTATATTACATACATATGCATAAATTGATATGGTACTAAAACCCCTGAATCATGTACAAAAACATAACTGTTTTCAATTTGTGATGCTTTGTACTTTAATAGAAAAGCTTCCCCATCAGCATCTCATTTTGTTTTAAATCACAAATATATACTTTGTGCAAAATCAATCTAAAACAACTTCATACATACAGATAATTAGGCTGTAAAGTTTTAAGAGGTAAAAGGTACCATAAATGTTATCATAATTGTTTTAAAATTATGACAAAAATTTGCACTATGGAACAAAATGTCTTTTAAAAAGGAACTAATAAAAAGCAGAATGCAGTCATTAAAAAGTACCTAAATATGGTGCAACTGGTGAATAATTTAGCTGGGCTAATAATTTCTCTCTGTTAGATGCAGAAATGGTCACTTACAAGATGATACAGATGTCTACTATGAACTCATTTCAAAAAACCCAGGGGTGTCTGAAAAAGAAGATTCTGGTATGATAGACAATGTGAATTTGGAGGGATTTTTAGCAATCATCAGAGGTTGAATTTGCCATGAGGAAAAAAAATGAAATAAGAATAAGAAATGATTTGTGATGATAATGCATTAGGTCCTAAGAATGGTGCTTGAAATTTTGTGTATACATTCTAGCATGTTATACATATATAACATATATGTGTATATATACAACAATTTTCCAAGTAAGAGAGTGGAACAGTCTTTGGCATACGGACTCTGCAGCTTATGTTCTATGTGACCCTGGGTAAATCAACAGAAACAATTGGTCCTCAGTTATTTGATGTTATAAATAAAAACAGTTATGTCTCTATCTCAAGATAGTTATAAAATTGGACAAGATAATACAAGTCAAAATTTAGCCTAATACCTTGTGTGTAGCAGATATTTTAGACATGAAAGTATGCCTTTTTAACCTAAGTTTAAGGGTCTGTTCCCCAGCCTTTATGAAAACTTGTATCTAGCTTTGCTCCTCTCCTCTTACAGTGTGCAAACTTACTCTGCATGGGTGTGTGTGTATGTATATGTGTGAAAGTTTGTTTCTAAATTTAAAATTATACAAACATAGAGTGCACTTTCTTTCATTAAGATAACATTTGCTCCTCACAACCCATATGTAGAAAAAGAGTGAAAGATTAGTAGGGAGATTGTAATAGGGGACAAAGTATTTGAAAACATGGATTCCTGAGACTCATGACAATAAAAAATAAAGAGAATATAATTTTTAAAAGCAAATTAAAGTTTTTTGTTTGACCAAAATATATAGGAAATGCAAATATAAAAATATGATCAAATAAAAATATAAAATTGCTAAAATGAATTTAGCATGTATGTGTCTTTCTTATCAGAGAATACTTAGTCTGAAAAATATAATGCTAAAAAGTAGTATTATAAGAAATGGAAAAACTATCTTCATAGGGTTCATTCTTAATTTTAAACAAAAGACTCCTAGTAAAGTGTTGTTCTGTGAATGCATTTTTCTAGGGAGCTAAATTAATGCAGACTCACTTTGGATTTTCTGGTCATTTGATGCAATTTTATATATATATATATACACTTTAGTTAGTTTTTGTATCACTGTGACCAAAATGCCCAACACAAACAACTTAGAGGAGGGAAAGCTTATCTGGGGCTCATGGTTTCAGAGGTCTCAGTCTATAGATGGCTATAGATGCTATAGATGGCAGACTCCATTACTCTGGACCCAAGGTAATGCTTAACATCATGGCAAAAGGCATGGTGAAAAAGTGCTTCTCTCCTCATAGTGGCCAGGAAACAGAGAGATAGAGAGGTGAAGGGACTGCAGGGAAGATGCACCTTTCCTTGACACACCTCCAGTGACCCACTTCCTCCTGCCATGCAGTTACACCTGGCTAGAGTTACCACCTAGGCAATTTGAACTAGGATGGACTGATTATGTTACAGTTCTCATAATCCAGTTGTTTTCCTCCAAAGATTCCTGCATTGACAGATTTTTGGAGAACACCTCATATCCAAACCATAATAATAATAATCTGTGTAAGCACAAAGGAAGAGGAGGAGCAGAAGAAAAAGTAAGAGACAGCCTATTCCTAAAAGCAATTCCATCAGAAATCTTTTTCTTTAGTTGAATCTTTGCCAGGACCTGGATAATAGTTTGTATCAAATGTTGCTGTTTAGTGGCTTGAAGTCATGCCTTTCTATGCAATTAATTGAAAGAGTATTCTCAGATATCAACTAGCTAGAGGCACACTGACATAATGTAATAATTAAATAATCTGGATTGCAATCTCTTCCCTGTGAAAGATCTATTCACAGAGGACAGCTGCAATAATAAGCAAGTTTCAAATATTTGCCAGGAAGAAAATGTGGAGCTGATAAAAAGCACAGAGAAATGATAGATTGAAGCTACAAATTCATCACAACAGAAGATTGGCAGAATACTCCTTGCGTTAGCCTTATTAAAGACAGCAGTTGGGGCTTGGGCTGTGGCTCAGTGGTAGAGCGCTTGCCTTGCATGCATGAGGCACTGGGTTCGATCCTCAGCACCACATATAAATAATAAATGAATAAAATAAAGATCCATTAACAACTAAAATATTAAAAAAAAGACAGCAGTTATCGATTATCTGGGTTCAATTATTACACAAGTTTTGGGGAGGTATTATGTTTGTGATAATTTAATGTCTACACTAAAATATGGTTGGTACAAATCAGACTATTTCACATGAGTGCTCATGTGAAACTTCTGATAACGGTGACATGTTAATTGCAGAGTATTGGCATCAATCTGCCATTCTGAAAATACATGAAGAATAATTTGGCTAATTGTGTTTTTAATTTAGCTTATTTTTCAGTACTGGAAAGCATTCATAAACAAAAGAGGAAATTTTATTTAATGGTCAAATAATCCCAATTCACTTCAGTCGTGAATAAAATAAATATTAAAGGACCATTTCAAAACCAAAGCTTCTCCCATTTTCCAGTTTCTCTCTCACACTGGAAACACTAAACGAGAGCTATTATCTCTAATTCATTCTTAATTTGATATTTATATTAGGGTAATACAAACAAAATTTTAATTAAGAAAATTTTGTCCTAATGTTGCCTTGAGTCAGTATTTTGGTGTGTTTTCATCTGGAAGCAGTACCAAGCACAGGACTTTGTTACTGGTAATTTATTTGAAATGTAATTCAGGAGGTAGGGTTGACAGAACAGGGAAAGAGAGAAAGATGGGAAAGAAGGAAAAGCCCTTCTGAGCGCATGGTGGATTTATTGCTCCTGGGATGCTGTTCCAGAGAGAGAAATGAAATCTCTTACACTTCCTGATCAGGTTTGAATGAGGGCTGACCCCACTGGCACAAAGAAAGACTGAGGTGCAGTAAAGATGGTGGAATGAGATGGACATTATTGCCCTGGCTTCATGTATGAATGCATATATGATGTGATTCTATATCATGTACAACCAGAGAAATGAAAATTGTTCTCCATCTGTGTACAATGAATCAAAATGCATTCTGCTATCATGTCTACCTAAGTAGAATGAATGAATGAACAAATAAATAAATAAATAAATAAATAAATAAATAAATAAAAAGGAAAAGAAAGACTGAGTTGCAAGGAACTGTCCTTCACATCTCCAGCTCATCACAGGGGAGCAGAGGGGAGGTGACAGGAGGCAACAGAGCCATCTGCTAATATCAGCTCCCTATTTTCTTTCCTATTCTTATGCAACTGAGTTTTTTCTTTTTATCTTATACATAAAGTTTTCAATGGTCTCTTTGTTAAAATTTTAAAATATTTGATTTTTTAAATCTTTCTAGCATACTCTTTACTCAGCAATTGTGACATATACAGATATAACATAGTTTTATTTTTCTGTCACAGTGTATTTCCTTAATAACAACTCTATTACTTGTTACGTTATGTTTGCTTTTCAACCTGGATTATTTACGTGCTCATCATTCTTTGAGAGACAATAATTCAGTGGAAATTTTAATACTCATAGTGTATGCTAATATGTAAAAATTCAATGATCTTTAATGATTGCTTAATATAATATTCTGATATTTCTGAGTTAAATTTGTAAATATTAAAGTTTTTAAAATTTTAACTTTTTTACAATAGTTTAGAAAATAACCAGCTGGCACCCTAGTAGATAATAAGATCTTGGGTAATCTATGCCTATAAAAGGTGAATCTTTGTTTTTTTCTGTTGTTTTCTGTTCCCAACCACTGGAGTTGTAATAGACCTGAAGGCAGTAAAATATGAACTTGTCTTTGTATTCCATTGGTGTTTGCTGTTGTAATAAAACACTTGGTTAGAATCCTGCTGTATCATGGTAAAGAATTGTATCATTAATTCTTCTTCAATTAAATTATTGAATCAAATTCTTTAATTATTTTGATTATTTCTTTAAACTTTGTACAAGTTCCAAGGATTTTCCTGGAAAACATCTATGTAAGACAGTCACCTTGTTAGATGCTATTAAATGCTTAGTGCTCACATTGTTCAGTCCTTTATTTTAATATCCAGAAATAGAAAAATTAAGATTGACTGTTTTTGCTGATCTGGCACTTTCATCCACTGAGAAGTTGGCCAGGAAATCAAGAGTTCATGACAAGTCAGCAAATACAGAATGTGGAACTTGTTTTGATCTTTATTCAATAAACAGTGTAAAAAATAGGTTGCCTTAATATTACTATATTTGATATAAAGGGAATATTTGAAAAGATATTTAAAGTTATAATAATGATTTTATGACTATGTTAAAATAAGCCCTTATATTTTAGAGAAGCATATTGAAGTATTTATGGGTATGAATATATCACATCTGGGATTCATTTGAAAATAACTCATGGAGATTGGATAGGGATATGATTAAAACAAGAATGACCTTGGTTGATTGTTGTAGCTAGGTCATGAGTAGATGGGAGTTAATCATATATTCCATCTAATTTTTTATGTTCCATGATAAGTGTGTTTAAAAATGCAGGAGTATTAAAGAACAACAAAATAGTCCTGAGTATCTCACCTTATAACAAGAAAAAAAATGAATTTATATAGGATTGACAGGTACTTAATGTCCTTCTTCCTTTTTTAATTCATCATCTCTTTCTTTGTCACTTCTGTTCCACCTTGACCGTGCCTGAAGCACTTTAGGTAGCTGTGCAAAACCTTTGGCACCTAATAGTCCTTCCTTCTGTAATGTGCTTCTTTGCATATCCACTTGACTTTCAACTTTTAGATCTCTTAACAAATCTCCTTCCTCAGGGAAGCATCCCTGACTGACTCCACTTCAAACAGCAACTTTGCTAATGTATGGACCTTCTACATCACTGTAATCGTAATCGGTTTCACTTAATAATGCTTTTAATATTTATTTTTCATTTGTCTCTTGACCGTCTCCCTCAAATATAATATAAACTCAATTAGGGCTGAGATTTTTAATCTGTTTTATTTTATGCTAAATTCCTTCATGACTTCAAGGAATTCAACAAATACTTGTTGATGAAATAAATGAATGAAGTTATCACTAACACATATTAGTGTGTTTATTTGTTGCTATGTCCTATTATCTTGTTGATTTTTTTCTGAAGTTGGAAAAAATTTTCAAAAGTCTTTCATTTAAAAAAATCTTTTTCAGCTACATAGCTTATCAATTTATTTAGGATGTTAATATTTTATATATACATATATATAAAGTGGATTATTATTCTTTAATAATGTTATATTACATTTGAACTTTTGTTATTGTTTTTATTTACTAATAGAACCATGTGAATTTGTTCTGCAATCCATTATTACCAGGCTAGACTTTTATACTACCAGAAGTAGGTAATATGCTCTCTGTAGATTTACTGTACATATATTCCACTAGATTTTTCAAATTTTCAAATACAATTCTCTTAAGTACCTCCTTTAGATTTTTAAGATGTTTTTTGTTTTAATGGCAAAAATTTTCATACATGAATATGATAGTAGAATAAATCTTTCTAAAAAATGTCTATGGAAAACTATTTTTAATTTAGTGCCCTTTCTTTACGGGTAGATCATTGCATGAATTAAATTTGGAGCACTGAAACACTAAGGGACAGAGAAAGATTATTTGAGAATTTAAGGAATGAAGCCTTAATATTTTTCAGAAAAAAATTGTATTTCAAGGCAGTCCAACATATAAATTGACTTCTCAATTGCCTTGGTCATCTCTATTATTTTATTCTCTTTTCTCTCCTGGAATTTGCAATAAAATGCTATATGCTGGATATGTTGAATGATATCAACTTTTACAAGAGAGTGGGATTTGGATTCCTACCTATTAGTAATTAACAAATGTCTATGTTGCGTTTTCATTTAGCCTAGCTTTTATTCGAGAATAATAAGCATTTTGAGTGTCTGAATAGAGCTCATGTTCCCATAATGCAGACAAAGATGAGAAGCACTCAGGGATTCATGACCGTCACTTTTATTTTTAAGTAGAAAGTGACCTGTACAAAAATAAGTAACCCCTATTCTGTCTAGAGAACAAAAAGAATTTGATTGAAGTCATCCTCTGTCAAACACATATCATCTTAAAATTTAACATATCTGTAATGTTGGAATCAAGTAACAGCCTTAAAAATTAACTAGCCTGACTTAAATTTAGTGATTTTTATATTAGATGTCTCTGTGATTACAGAAATAATTGATTATATTCTTGTTGGATTATTGAAATAAATTTATAAGCAGAAGAAAAAACTGGCAAAACTGGTCAATGTCCAATGTTCATATCGACAGTGTTACATAAAATGATTTGCATTTCTATGGACAAATATTATTTGCATTACTATTATTTTTCCACAGGTTAACTTTTATCTGTACTGAGTTGCAAAAACATCTTCTCAAATAAAAAGTAGAAATAAATTATATGGATGAACTAATCAGAGCACCCCAAAATTATAATGTTGGACATTTTTTCTTTATCTCCTCGATCTATCTGATACACTCTTCAGACACATTCTGTGGGAAAGAAAAAAATACATGAGGAACTGTGGAAATCTTACCTAATTGCTACTGTTTTAAGCATATGGCATGTTTTCTAAGCTAGATAGATGTTTGAACACTCTCTGGAGAACATTTGTGAATTCTCTAGTGCCCCCAATTGCTGAGACATGCCAGAACAATTTCTTTAATGGAGTAATATATTATTTTCTGCATGTTAACTTTCTCCTTATTCTGCCTCTAGAAATAAGGAGATAATTTCTGCTCCTCTTTGTTGAGATATTCTATTCTCTCTCTATTTTTTTTTAAAAACAAGTCCTGAGTAACTAAGGGCATCTTTCCATCAGAGGATCCACAATTGGTTCATGGCAAACACAACTCCACCTCTTGCTTTGTTTTAGTCGGCTATTTAGCTTCTGTGACTAAAGGACCCAACCAGAGTGATTTTAGGGGAGGAAAAGTTTATTAAAGGCTCACAGTTTCAGAGGTCTTAGTCCATAGAAGGCTGGCTCCACTTCTCTGGGCTCGAGGTAAAGCAGAACATCATGGTGGAAGAGTGTGGCAAAGAGAAACAGCTCACATGTTGATTAGAAGGCAGAGAGATTCCACTGGCCAGATATAAACATATATATCCATAGCTATGTCCCAATTCCTGCCTCCTCCAGCCATACCCTACCACTTTAGTTACCACTCAGTTAATCCCTATCAGGCGATTAATTCACTGATTAGGTTAAGGCTATAACCCAATCATTTATCCTCCAAACCTTCTTGCATTGCCTCACACGTGAGCTTTGGGGGATACTTCACATCCAAACCATAACATACTTTAATGAAGTTGGGATTTCAGATCTCCTGATGAAACCCACTTGAATTCTAGCCCTTCTTTAAGTGTTTTGCAATCTAATTGTTTATCCTTTATATTGCTCAGATGGGATTCAGACATACCTGTGTCTATACTGCAGGGGTCATATGTCAATATCTTCAAATATTCCCTTTTAAGACCTAATTTCTTCATTGGATGTAATGCATGATGGTAGTGTAGGGGATGAGACTCACTGAATACCAATGATACTCAACAAAAACAGTATCTATTAATCTTCATTCTCTGTTCTCTTGGTTTTAAAATGTTCTGTAATAGCTGGAGGCAGGTATCTTAGAGTTGAAAAACTGGTGGTGTGATTTCTGCTTTGGAAGTCTTGAATATTAGCACAACTTATATGTATGCCTTCTGTAGTTTTAATGCTTTATAAAATCAGAGACCAGAAGAGTTCTACTTTCATATTTTAGATGTGAGAATAATTCATCGTGACCTTAATCTCTAGGTTTTCATATGTGACATTTGTGTGCTAAATAAAATCAAACTTGAACTTAGATAAGTAGACACATTATTTGGAAGAATATTGCAATAAGGGGAAGGGAGGTATTGCCAGTGGGGAAGAGGAATATATTTCAATGGTGACACTGCTGTGATCATGAGATCTGCAAATTTCATTGAAGTCCGACAGAAAGGCATTTTCTTTATTTTAGGCAGGAGTAAATAAAGGTAGGAAAAAAACTGGGTATGGCAAATTAGTATGATCAGAAGCTAGAGTGATCTGATTTTTGAGTAAAAAAAAAAAAAAAAAAACTCTGGAGGGGAGGTTCTGTTAAGGAAGTGGTATTGCACACCTCAGGCTGATTCTAGCTTTGGCACAGTGAATCAAAGTGCTAGATCAGGAGGAAGGAAAGAAACCTAACTAACATTTGGTCAAATTAGCAGGTGCTTTGTCTAGATTGGTCAATGGGTCTAAACAACTAATCACTTACAAAGCAAAGAAGGGAAATGTGGGGATCTGTCGGTCCTTGTCATGGGTAAATATGAGGACCATCCATGAATTTTATGTAAGTTGTATGGGAAAGGCTGGTTATTTGCAGTTAAACCGTTTGGGGAACAAGAACAAGTAGAGAAGTTGAACTATTGTTGTTTTCCGTGAGGACAGGGCGCATACTACTTCTCAGGATTCATGTAATCTAACCAACATATCTGTTAGCAAATTTTCTCAAAGCAGCTTCCTCGGTTATGGATCTCAAGAGGTTAATTAATGAGATTTGATTTCTTTTGGAAAGTGACAAAAACAAAAAGACTTGCATGCAGTTTTTCAGGGGACCCTCGAAACAAAATTGTCTTCAGCAGCTCTATTTCTGAGGAGGCACAAAGCTTTAGGTCCTTGAAATGAGGCCATGTAGCTGAAAGCTTTATCACATCTTTGTTAAGAGGCCCCATGTGAATAATTCCAGAAAGTTTTAAGTCTGTGAAGAATATTGTCACTTTAAAAACACTAGAATTCTCCCTAAAGTCTATCCTATTAGTCTGAGCACTGAACTGGAAGATAGAACTCCAGTGTTCTATTTACAGCTTTAATGGGAATTTACTATGGTCACTTGGGGTCTCTCTTGCCTCAGTCTCCATGTTCCTACAAAATCTTTACAAAAAACGTTTCACAAGCTCTTTAAAATAGAATCTGTAAATACAGCAATGAACATTGCAAAAAGTGAACATTGATCTATAAAAAACTTGTAAAAAGTCTAAATTTATGTTTACTAAAGCCTATATAATTTATAAAAAATGGAACAAAACCTTTTCATCAAGAGCTTATTATGTTCAAGGCTTTGTTCTAAGATCTTTGCATGCAGTTTGTCATTTAATACTGGCAATTATATTTGGAGATTAATCTCATTATTACTTCAGTTGTACACAAGAGTTACCTAAAGGAAAGAGAGGTTAAGTATCTGGCTCAAGTTTGTGGGCTAGAGAAGAGAAATCTTATATTTGGCTTCACTTCATTAATTTTCTGTTGATATAATAAAGGGCCTAATCCAATTAGAGCTTCAATCAACTTGCTGAAAGCTTTTGTACGTAAAGGTTTTAGTATATCAATCTCTGCACTAAAAAAAGAAAAAGAAAAAGAAAATTATTTGAAGGAGAGCCTGTAAGTTGAACATTTATAATTGTCACCTTTATTTAGAAAAATTTCTTCTCACCTAAAAATATTCTGAATCTATGCACATCTTTATAATTGATATTTCTAGTAATTAATGTTATGGTGAGTAATATTATTTTACAAGCCACTCTTTGGAGGGTTAATGAGGATAGCTTTAGCCTATAATTCAGTCTTAAGATAATTCTAGAGTAAATGGGAACATTATATGTTAATAGATTCATTTATCACAGCACTCCAAAGCGTGATAGATCATACAATACCCCATTCTGCCTATTTGTCTTGCTTCTGCGAACACATATAAAATTTGTTGCACTCGTGAGTTTATAAAATTATATTAAAAAATTTATCATTAGGTATTGTCTTTTCTAGTAATTTCTACACTTGACGGGTACATAATGAAGGTAATTATATCTTTTAGAATATAAAACAATTGACTTCCCTTTACTGGAAAGATCAAAAAAAGTTGGAAGCTTGAAATTGTCCAGATAATCACCTCTTTCCTATCTTGCAAATATAAACTAAAATGGATCAAAACTTGAAATGTAAAAAATATGTCCCTGAAATTTATGGCACCATTTAACTTAATATGGCAAGTCATTCTTGAGTTCTTTGAGCTGTTTTCTGATTAAGAAATAAAACTTTTTGAAAATTATGGTCACATTGACCTCATTACAGGC
This sequence comes from Xerus rutilus, assembly GCA_028644305.1. Lineage (NCBI taxonomy): Eukaryota > Metazoa > Chordata > Mammalia > Rodentia > Sciuridae > Xerus > Xerus rutilus. Next base: position 133,175,841 of record CM053403.1, read on the forward strand.
AGAAGTCTTTGGATTCCATGAGAACCAGGTACTCCAGAGCAAAACTTGGCCCTGAACGTGCTCTAAGGGAGCGTGGAAAGGTGAAAATGAATTTTCTACACTAGACCTTGTGCTCTGCTGTCCAGTATTTGTTGCCTGAAAGTTCAGAGCCACTATACTTGTTCAGGAAGTTTAGAACCCTCTAGTTGCTTAGCAAGAGAAAGATGTGTGAAGTTATACTTCATGGCTGAACCCTTATCATATTGGATTTTGATAATGCTCTTCCCTGGCAATGATTTTTTTTGTATTTCAAAGAAACTCTTGCCCTTCATATTTATCAGTTGGGCTACCATATCTTTAGAATTTGGAGGGTTTAGCAAGCTTACTTACCCACAGGAAGGGCAACCTCATGTCTGTAGTCAAACCTTAATAGTTCACTCAGGGGAAGGGTGCAATAAAAGTGTAAAACCTTCCTTCAAGAGCAACAGCCAGAGGCAGGGAAATATTTATTCTTAGAGCTAAAGTTCTGGAATCATTTGGCATTAACTAATTTACCGAGAGCTTTAGTGAACTATTCTAAATAAGAAAAGCAGAAAAAAAGTGTTTTTGATAAATTAAGGTTCCATATTTAATATCAGATACCATAGTGTCAAGGTTCATTTTATACCTCTTGCAGTAACTTAAAATTTTGTCAAGAAATACTTTGTGATCTTTATGGACATTACAACACACATCTAAGTATGGTTCTTATGAATACTAATAAATATATAGTCTTTATATTCTTCTCTTGGTAGTCAAGATATAACAGAAAGGGATCTGGCTAGGAGTAATTAAATTAATGAATTCATTTGATTAATTTAATTCATTAATTAAATTAATGAATTCATTTGCATTCATTTCAGTCAAAATGTTCTCTAAGCATTTTGACATAAGTATATCAGACTCCAACTGGCCTACCATTACATTTCTCTCTTCAACTTAAATTCCTACTCCTGTTTCAAAGTAAAACTTACATGCCTTTCCTCCATGATGTCTTCTGTCTGTGGCCTTCTTCTTTCTCTAATCTCCATCTTATTTTAAAATTTTTGTTTGTTTCTGTGCAAAACACAAAAATATATTTTGATTTTATGGATCATGCAAAGTAGTTTTCCTATTATAATAGAAACAAGGTTTAAATTAGAAATCATCTGCCAATATTGCCACATTTCCTTGGCAGTCTCCTTGGCTTGAAACTCCAAGAAAAATTCCAGGATTTAATCATCATTTATTTGAGGCTCATTTTGACATAATTATATAAGCATGAAATACAATTTGTTCCAGTTCAGTCCTCTTCTATCTCTGTTTCCTCCCTTCCTCCCTCCCCCTTTTCCCTTTCCTCTACTGAACTTTCTTATATTTATTTATAGCTTTTTTTAGATTAGTGCATTGTGAATATACAAAAAGGTGAAATTCACTGTGGTATATTCATATATGTACAAAGAAAAGTTTGCTCGGATTCATTCCAACATTCTTCTCTTTTCCCACACTGCCTTCACCCTCAGGCCCTGAATCTCCTTCCTCTTTTCCACTGATCTCTCTTCTATATGCATGAGATTCCCTCCTTCCTGCACCTTTTTTCCTCTTATTTCGGTTTCGCTCTGCATAATAAAACACTTGACCGTTGACTTTCTGGGTCTGGCTTATTTCACTTAGCATGATGGTATCTAGTTCTATTCATTTACCAGCAAATGTCGTAACATCATTCTTCTGAGTAAAACTCCATTGTGTGTATATACCACATTTTCTTTATCCATTAATCTGTTGACAGGTATATAGACTGGTTCCACAGCTTGGATATTGTGAATTGCACTGTTATAAACATTGATATGGCTGTATCTTTATTGTATACTGATATTAGATATTATCCCACCATGGAGTGGGATAGCTGGGTCATATTGTCTTTCCATTCCTGGTATTTTGAGGAATTTCCTGCTTTCCAGAGTGGTTGTACTAATTTGCAGCCCCACCAACAATGTATAAGTGTACCATTTCCCCTAATTTCTCAAAAACATTTTTATTTGTATTCTTGACAATTGCCATTATGACTGGGGTGAGACACAATTTCGATGTAGTTTCGATTAGCTTTTCCCAGATTGCTAGATGTGTTGAGTTTTTTTTCATATATTTGTTGTCCATTCGCATTTTTTCTTTTGAAAAGTATCTATTTAGTTCTTTTGCCCATTTGTTAATTGGGTTATTTGATCTTGGGTGTTAAGTTTTTTTAAGTTGTTTATATATTCTGCTTACTAATCCCATGAGGAATAAGCAGCAAAGGTCTTCTCTCATTCTGTAGGCTTTCTCTTTATACTCCTGTTTGCTGTCCAGAAGCTTTTTAATTTGATGCTATCTCACTTATTGATTCTTGGTTTTATTTCTTGCAGTTTAGGAGTCTAGTTGGGAAGAGTCTTGCTTAGGAAATTGATGACTATGCCAACATGTTGGAGGGTTGATCCTACATTTTCTTCTAGCAGTGTAATTTCTGATCTAATTTCTAGTTTTTGATCCCATTTGAGCTGACTTTTGTGCAGGGTGAGAGGGATCAAGTTTAATTTTTCTACATATGGAAACCCTGTTATCCCAGCACCCTGTTGAAATGGGTATCTTTTCTACAACATATATTTTTGACACCATTTGTTAAGTATCAGATGATTGTATTGATGTATATTTGTCTCCACTTCTTCTACTCTATTTTTGGTTTTGTTTCCAAAACCATGCTATTTTTGTTACCATACCTCTGTAGTATAATTTGAGGTGTGGTATTGTGATGCCATCATTGTTCTGGTTTGATTATTCTGGGTCTCTTATTATTCTTTCAAATGAATTTCAGAACTGTTTTTGCAAGTTCTGTGAAGAATGTCATTGGTATTTTGATGAGAATTGCATTGAATCTGTATAATGCTTTTGGTAGTATGGCCATTTTGACAATATTAGTTTTGCCTATTCAAGAACATGGGAGGTCTTTCCATCTTCTGAGATCTTCTTCAATTTCTTTCTTCAGTGTTCTATAATTTTCATTATAAAGGTCTTTCACCTCCTTAGTTAGATTTATCCCTAATACTTTTTAGGTTATTGTGGATGTGAGAGTTTTCCTCATTTCTTTTTTACATAATAATTTTTGCAGTATAGGTAAATAATTGATTTACTTATGTTGATCTGATATCCTGCTACTTTGCTGAATTTGTTTTATCAGCCCTTCAATTCTTCTGTTGGAGGTTTTTGGGCTTTCTAAATATAGAGTCATGTCATCAGCAAACAGATAATTTTCCTATTTGGATTCCTTTCATTTCCTTCTCTTGTCTGACTGCTCTGGCTAGAGTTTCAAGAACTCTGTCATATAGAAGTGGTGGAAGCGGACATCCTTTTCTCTTTCTGATTTTAGAGAAAATGCTTTCAGATTTTTGCCATTCCCTATGATATTGGCCTTGGTTTGTCATATATGGTTTGCCATATGTAGCTTTTACAATGTTGAGGTAAGTTCCATCTATCCCTGGGTTCTCTAGTGTTAAATGAGTGCCATCTCACCTGTACCTGAGTGCTACTTCCTGCCATTGTGAATTGTGGGCATCCACTTCTGCCAATGCCTGAGCTCCTGCAGAAGCTGTGCTAAGTGAGGTGGTTCTGTGCCTCCTCCCTGCCCTTGATTGTGTGAAAGGAAGGGAGTTTCAGCTAATTTGGGCTTGTAGCTGTTCCTTTTAGATGGATTATTGAGACATCTGCTGCAGGGGTACTCCCTCTGGTTTAATTTGTTGCTATCTGAAGGTGGGAGAAACCATGTTGATTTAATTTCTTCTAGGGTGGCTGGTTAGTTATGGGCTCCACAAAATTGTGCCCAGTATGGTTTTCAGCCAACAATTTGGGTTACACTGCCTGACCTCCTTCACTGCCTCTGATGCTCTCATTTGGTCCTCCTTTCTTCCAACTGTTTTTAAGGAGTGTGCTTAAGTGTTTTTGCTCTCTCTCTTTTGCTCTCTGTTTCTCCTCCCTTCTTCTTGCACCAGGTCTCTGTTGGGATAAAGAAAGTCTGTCCTTATTTTCTACTTCTGTAACTGAACTTTAAGTATCTTCGAGTCTCTGACTGTTTAATTTTCTGTCTTAAGAACATTCATTCTGTTGAGGGGTGTGTGTGTGTGTGTGTGTATGTGTAGGTAGGTGCCATCAGTTTCTTTTTTTTTGCATGTGTTTATTTCTTATATAAGAAGGCATAGTCTGGATTTTTATACATTTCAGAGCTTTAGCATTTTATTTTAAATTTACACATCAAAAATACTACTTTAGCCCATTAAGTTTCCAACACTTTCTTTCTTTGCCTTTTAAAAATCATTTAACTTTATATTTTAAATGGATTTATCCCTAAACTCACATTCCTTATTTTTGCACTTTTTATGTGAGTCTTAAAGATGTTTTCTTCCTGATTACCATGCTATCTAGCATGTATTTCATTTGATAGGGATGATGGTGGGGTGAAGTGATGGTAGAGTTGTGCAATTTTTCCCTCTTCTCACATAGTGGCTTACCTTTGCTGTCTTACCACCCCTGCTAGGGAGAAGGAAAACTATGTGGTGTGGTATCAGCTCAGTGTTATTCCTTGAGGGAGACAGAGTTCTTGTGAGGGATCAGTATGTACAGGACAGCAGCTTCTCACATTTAAAGGAGTTCACTGGTCCTATTGCAGAGCCTATTGCCAGGTTCTCTGCGTGGAGCGCTCTGGAAAAGCACAGTCTCTAGCAGTTGCCACAGCAGCCTCACAATAGCAGAAGTGTCTGAGAACCACGTCTCTATCTGCTTCTTAGACCTTAAAATGAGAATGCTGGGAAAGTGGACCTCAACACAAATATCACAATGGTGGAAGCTGCAAAGTTGCATAGGTTTCCTCTGTAGTAAAGCAGTTTAATTTTCTCACAATATTTCCCCTAATGTTTTTATTGGGTAAGCATTTTCAGCTCCAAAATTCCAACTCTTGTGCATTTGGTGATATGGAAAATCTCTTGCAAGATAAAGGAATGTATTTTCCTCTTCAGCAGTTAGTCCTCATGCAAAGAAATTTAATAATTGCGAATTTTTAGATCCTTAGTTATTTCTATAATTCTATGAACCCTAACTAGAATGAGGAAAGCTGATCTTTAAAAAGTGTTGCTTGAATTAGGGAATTAAGCGTTGAATACATAGTTGCTGATGCTTGAAATGCTATAAACTAAGCAAGTCATATAATGTTGCAAAATTTCTAGTTTCCAGGTAGAGTTTTTTTTTGTCATATAATAATATGACTTATTAGAGATTTATTTTGGTGATATTGAATAAAAGGTAATATTAGATAGTGTGATTTCCACAAATTCATTACACTTTCAGCTTATATGAATTATGAAGGCAATAATCATGAACAAAACATTTACAGTCATCAAGCCTATGCATTTAAAACAGGGAGCTGGTGTGTTTAAATTGCTAATTTAACAATGCAATTTTACATTTTTAATGAAATTGCCCCATGTAAGTATAAGCTAATTACCTTTAAATTGAAAATATAATTATGAAGATCAAAAGAAGGTAGAAAACTATGAATCACCCAACACAGGTATTCCTGAGAACAATTATATCACTCCTCAGATAAATGTTCAAACAGTAATTTTCTATATTTCATGCATTCTAATTTGGCTGAACTTTCTGCTTTAATTCTTTATAAACGTACATTATGTTTCCCAGGTTAGCTTTCAATGTATGTTATTTGTTCCTTCAATAAAATAATGAATACTCTGCCCAATGTTTACATGGGCATGAGTTGATCTGATGAACACAAAATTACATGGAAGAAAGGAAAAACTAAAGTAAAGTAAATTTTTTCTGATATCTAGTACTTTATTTTATAAAAGAAGTAAGGCACAGGGTATAATAAATAGTCACTGCAATCCTTAATCTATTTTTAAAATTAAATCTTAAATCACAGAACCAAGGTAAAACAAATTGGCACAGGGAAAGTAATTGAGGAAAAAAATGTAAATGAGGCAGATAATTATCCATAAGTTGGGCAGGGTGCTGCTGAGGCTGAGGCAGGAGGATTGCAAGTTCAAGGCAAGACTGGGCAATTTAGTGAGGCCTTGTCTCAAAATAAAATGTTAGAAAAGTGCCGGGGGTCTATAGCAGTGGCAGAGCACTTACCTAGTATGCACATGACCCTGGGTTCAAACTCCAGTACTGCAAAGAAAAAAAGAGTATCCACAAAATTATCAAGTAAGTGAAGATTCTTAGTTTCTTTTCACTGTAAACAAAACTCTCAAGAACAATGTAATGAGATGGTTGGTCAACTTATAATAGACTGCAAGCCAAAATTTCAAAGGAATAAAAGTTTTGTTTTTATGTTTTCATAATTAATTCTCTTCCCACTCTACATAGAATTGAAGTGTGAATCTTGACATTCTCATATTATTTGAAATTAATCTGATGCAATAACTCTTAGAGTTTAATAAAACCAGACATTTTAGGTAAGATTCCTTTTCACAGTGGCTTCAAGGTACATTTTGTGGAAAATCATTGTTCTTTATGACTTTGAAAGGTAAGAGCTAAAACTCTAATATCAATGACTTTTTAAAATTCTTCATTATTTCTATTTTATAAAAACAGTTGCATATACATGTATGTGTGTATGTATATATATGTGTGTGTATGTATATATATGTGTGTGTACATGCATACATAGATATATGAATCCTATTATATATATTCTATAATATTATCCAAAAAAAGAGTTGTATAACTTTAAAGAGATTGTCTACTAAAAGTAGATAAATTTTGCTCTAAAATTACATGGAGGAGCAAAATTCTCTATAGCATAGAGCAGGACACCACCCAATGCTTTAAGATCTGGAAGAAGCTTCCTGATCAAAGTGAACTCTGTGCTGGGAACTGAAGGGGAGTGGGAGCTTACTAGCTAACCAGCTAACCAGGAAAGGTGCAGGTAGGAATGTATCCAGCTAAAAGAGCAATTCATGATCTCAACGGGCAGGTCAAATATGGAAACTTTGAAACTGTATGAAATATACTCTATGATCTCTTTTATGATTGCATGTCAATTTCAAAACACATAAAAATTGTAGGTCTCTCTAACATAATATGGTCAAGTGGAAGTGTCTCACCACATTTATAAATTTGTTTATACTTCCTAGACCAGAGCATTAGTTCTTTAATTAAAGTACAATGAAGTGTATATATTGGGGTGAGGTAGAGAAACAAAAAGGTTTGGAACAGACTGGTGTCTCTGACAGTGTATGTAGGAGGCAGTCCACTATAATGGTTAAGAGCACAGATAATTAGACTGGCTTCACGTCCCATTCTAAGTAACTCATTGCGTCATTTTTAAAATTGGAGATGCAATCTGATGTTACACACTCAGCATACCCATGCTGAAGTAAGTACTCTTTGATGTATTCCTTTCCCCACAATGGCACCTATGTAGCTGACAACATGAGTGGTCATCCTGCATTGCCACATGGGGCCCTGCAATCCCTTCATGATGGTGTCAAGATACCCAAATTTTTGATACAGTTATAAATACATTTTCTTGTAAATAAGTGCTTCACTATGTTTCAGTGAGGATGGAACTACACAATTATGTGGAAACTCTTACTTTTTTAACCACTCCCACAATACTGAGAGACTTTGTGCCATTTTGTGACCTTAGTATGATATTTCCCTAACCATGAAAGCCAATGTCATCACCAGACTTGAAAATAAAATTCCTCATGTTACTTCTTTGGGGATAAATCTTATCACATTAAACTCCTTCCCTGGTTACATATTAGAAACTACCTGTACCCTATTAGGTTTATTCAACTAATATGAATCACATTTCTGGATAAGGTAGAATGTAGCGTCTAGCTCTGATTTTGCCTTGATTAGATCACTATGCCACCCTTCTGTAGACTTTTCAGCAGACGTTGTAGCTTAATCATCTTACCAAGGCCAGTAGTCTCCTCATTTTAGCCATGCTCTCAGATGTACCAAACTACTTCTGCCTTAAGAGTTTGCACTAACTATCCCTAGACATTCAAATATCCCCTGTTATCATTTCAGGCTGGGATAGAGATCATCTTCCAACACTCCCCTTGTCACTATGTCTTATCATTTTAATTTTCCTTCCTGTATATTAGCAATTAATGCACTCCTTCCTTTGATTTCTCCCTTATTGCCTGTGCAGTGTAGTAAGTTAGTAAGTGTGTAAGTGAATATAAGTTCAAGCTGAAGGAACCAGTCTTTCTGTTCACCTCTATATCTCAGGCACTAAGACTGACTGGTATATTCAAATGCTTATTAAACCTTTACACAGTGCTTTCTTTCTAGAGAATAAAAATGCCTCATTCCATAAAAAAGTATTAATGACTATAAATATGTAAAATGGTGTGGAATGGAACAATCCCTGGTATTTCAGTAACATATCTAAACATCTTATAGTTTAAAAACAATGTTCCCGATAGTTTTGCACATATTCTAAGGAGAAAGAACTGAAAGTTGTCAATGATGGATGAGGCAGGTACAGGGAAGTTCTGGTTCTTCAATGCATCACCACTTGCTGGTTTTTATAAAGATACTGGAAATTTAAAAGAAAAACTTAAGTGAACAGCCTTAGTATTTTTTTTCTCCCACCTGTCATTTTGAGAATCATCATGATGATTTCTTTTTAAAAAAACGTAGGAGGATTTTAAGAGAAAAATCTATACCAATTGGAGTACTTACAATTAGGAGAATCTAATTTTTTTGTTACTTAGAAATTATTGAATTACATCATAACTCTGATTGAGGCTTACTATAGTTTCACAGAGACAGAGCATGGTAAGTTTCTCTTTGGGAGCTTTGAGGCATTAAGATAGCATTAATAGTATTAATTAGTAGCTTAGAAAATACTGAATGCAAGGAGCTGTCTGGAACAGTTCAAGATGGTAGAGCAAAAAGACAGGACATTGATAAGACAGTTCAGATTCATACCATATGGAGTAAGAAGGATATGCAAACTTTCATTATCACTCTCAGGAAAATATTCAATATGATAGTTTCTCTGGAACTTCTCTCTGGAACTATATGTGTCTGACCAAAGAGTCGTTTGAATGTCCTCAGCACAGAGAACATAAAGAATGGTCTAGAATACAATCATTCATGAGGTAGTATTTACTGGCATTTCTAACACATGGTTAGGGGTTCTAGGAAAAATCTTTTGATTGGCATTATAGTGGACTAGTGTTGCCACTTTCTGGATTTGACAGATTATAAAGTAAGGCTCTTCCTTTTATCATCTATGAAGACTATGACTTTTGTGATCTCAGTGATTCTCTCATCTCAGCATCTTGGTACCCATTATATCATTTCCCACTGGTAGTTTGTGATTCTTTTAGATCTAGGCACCATGAAGACACCCCATCTTCTCTCCCTTTGTCCTTCTTGTATCCTTTATGAGTAGGATCTAAAATAGTTTTATATAGCATCCTCTTAAGTTCACATGTGGTCTGAGGAAAACACTATGATAGTATTTGTCTAAGGAGTACACACCAAACCAAGGCAGTATCTCTCTCTTTTTGAGTGGAACAGCTTACCAACAAACCAGTCTCCAGATCTGTCAGTTTATCATGCCTAAATGGGATACCAATTCCAACAATACTGTAACTGTGTCAATTTTCTCAGATGATCCCAGAACAACAACTTTCTCTAGGCCTGAAACAGATAGGACCATGTTGACATGATTGGGACATAGACAGGCTGGCCCAAAACTTTTATCCCAGATCAACCTCACTTTAACCATTCTATATTCTTTCTTAGTGAGGTGAGAAAAGTAGAGAAATCATGTCAGACTATTAGTTTGCATTTTTCATAAGTGGTTGTAATTGGGAGTATAGACGTGGTTGACAGTTGTCCTGGAGTTAGTTTTACAGTGATTGCTTTTTTATATAGACGCACATGCATTCACATGTAACTGTTTATCTTCTGGAAGAGTATAAAATAAATAATTGTGGGCTTAGTGTATAGGAGCAATCGGGGAGACATCCTCTTAATTTTAATTTTATCTTTATCCTATATGATGTCTAAACGTTTCCTAAGTGTGTATGCATATATATTTTGTATGATTTTTAAGTATATATGTGTATGTGTTTGTATGTGTGTGTACATACAATCCACAAAGGAAAGCACAGTCTTATTTTCAGAAAATCTTTCCCACTGTGTACAATTTGTGCAATTGGCACTTGTTTATAGCCAAAATATATCCCAGCCTGAGAAAAACACAATCAACATGAATAGAAAATTCTCAATGTTCTCATATGTCACGCTTACCTCTATACTTCAGTTCTTGATTACAGTGTTTACTAGATATGTCCCAATATTCCACACAGAATCATGCTTATCTTTTACCTTATCTTATGTTTCAATCAGACCTTTTCTTTTTTAGGTTAAAATATTGCAGAATGGAAAATTTTTAGAACTGAGTCATTCTACTGTCAAATATGGGGTTGAAATGTAAGTGAAAAGTGTCTCAGCTACCAAACTCTATCCTTGTTATTTTCCTCAAAGTTACCAACCACATAGACACTAAATACTAAGAGATCAAAAAGGTTTTGCTCATACTGAAGTTCTATGGCAACAAAATGGCATAGAATGCTAACAAAGTCTAAGAAATCAACAGAAGAATTGTTAATGGAATATCCTGAACAGTGAAAGAATGCTAAGATATATATTATACTGCAGGTATAACTCACAATTTAATTTGTGTATGACAATAATATACTATTAACTGATTTTGCTACACCAATGGATTTCTACCTTCAAAAGAGAATATATGTATTAGAAAAATCTGGCATCAGTATCCTCTGATTTGTGAAGTAGTTTTTCAAAATAAATAAATAGATTTAAAAATATATATATATAAATGAAATAATAAACATTTTCCACTAATCTGAAAATGTCTTCCGAAAATAGAAATAAATTTTGTGATATTAACAGTAGTAATAGCAATTAGAATGAGGAAAATTTAAGTATGAATTACACCACATCTATCTGCATTTTTTTAGGTATTGACAAATTCAACATTAAAAGTTCCTGTTCAATGAGTTTGTATATATTGAAACAGAAAATAAGTTATATGAATAAAATAAAAACTAGAACCTGATTAATATGGTAATTTTAATTAATGATTCTAAATTCAGCATCCTGTAAATAACTCAAAGGAAGGTAGGTTTATATGGCAAATAAAAATCTCAAAAATGTTGAATAATAATGTACCATATTCATTTTACATTCTTCTCCTAAAATCAATATGAGATGATTGGTCATAACTCAGAGGAACAAAGCTAATTCTAGTCCAACAATAGACATTTCAGAAGATCTTTTTATTCCAAATGTTGGGGTGCACAGTATGCACTTCTTCCTTTTCCTTCCCTCCACCCTTGTTCTCTTTCTTCTTTTGATCTTTCTGCCATTTACCCATAGTTATTTTTTGAAATTAATTTCTTGTGGATATACATGATGGTGAGATCCACTGTGCTATATTCATATGTGTACATAGAAAAAGTATGTCCGATGTATTCCACTGTCTTTCCTTTACCCATCCCTCACCCCTTCTCTTCATTCTTTTTTTTCTACTCCATTGAACTTCTATTCTCCTGTCATCCTTATTGTGAGTTAGTTTCCACACATCAGGGAAAACACTCAACTTTTGGTTTTGGGGGACTGGTTTATTTCAGTTAGCATGACAGTCTCCAGATCCATCCATTCATGGGAAAATGTCATAAAGTCATTCTTCTTCTTTATGGCTGGGTAATACTCCATTGTGAATACGTACCACACTTTCTTTATCCATTCACCTTTTGAAGGGCACCTAGGTTGGAACCATAGCTTTGCTATTGTAAATTGTGCTGCTATAAACATTGATGTGACTGTATCACTGTAGTATGTTAATTTTAAGGCCTTTGGATATGTACAAACGGTGGAATAACTGGGTTAAATGGTGGTTTCATTCCTAGTGTTTTTGAGGAAACTCCATATGCTTTCCAGAGTGATCGTGCCAATTTGCTGTCCCACCAACAATGTGTGAGTGTACCCTTTCCTCACATCCTCACCAACATTTATTGTTTTTGTATTATTGATAATTGCCATTCTGACTGGAGTGAGATGGAATTTCAATGTATTTTTAATTTGTGTTTCTCTAATTGCCGGAGATGTTGAAAATTTTTTCATATATTTGTTGACTATTCATATTTCTTCTTTTGAAAAGTGTCTGTTTAGTTCCTTTGCCTGATTATTGATTAGATTATTTGAGTTTTTTAATCAAATAAGTCACATGTGCCTCTTATTCCAAAAGAGTGAATGATTTCCAAAGAACAGACAGGAAATACCAAGATATCAGGATGAACATATTTGTTTTCCAGGATGGGAAAAAAGCTTAGGAATGGAGTGTCATTATAGTGTGCAAGTGTTTACAGATCAAGTGTATAGTAAACTGTAATTTTTAGGTATACCCATAGACTGAGAATCTTGAGGGAGGAAAAAAAAATACATTCAAAATTTGTGTATGGAGTGGGGCATGGTGATGCATGATTGTAATTCCAGCCACTCAGGAGGCTAAGGCAGGAGAATCACAAGTTTAAAGCCAGCCTCAGCAACTTAGTGAGGCCCTGTCCTAAAATAAAAAATAAAAAAGGCTGAGGATGTAGTTCAGTGGTAAAATGCTTCTGTGCTCAATACCTAGTATCCCTCAAAAAAAAAATAGTGCAAAGAAATTCAAATTAAAAGGAGTTAATTTGCAAACAATGTCCCTAGTACATTAGAATCTAGAATTAATTAAGAGACACAGAAGCAATATGGGAGTCACAATGGTTTGAAATCAGTAGCCCTCTAAATTTTGGCTCATTTGTTCTTTGGAGTGAATTTGTGAAAATCATTTAATTCCTATTGGATTCTACCTCCATCTATCAAAAAAATGGAGTGGACTGTAACCTAATGAAGATCTTTAACAGCTCTTTGCTTCTATAATCTTCTGTCAAATGCTTGCTAGGTCTCAAATGACTCTGACAGATCTGCAATAACATGTGGGGACATTCATAAATGCAAGTAAACAGGGCATCATAAATTAAAGATAAAAGTGTAGTGCTTTTCACAACGTGCTCTTAGGTTTGATGAATTGAAAACTTCCTTTAAAAAGCCAAGAAGCTCGAATAAGCCCAACTGTGATTTTTATCCTCATTCTTCATTCAAATGGAAAAAAGAGCTCCTCCAGTTTTCTTCTCTTCTTTATGTTGACTACAGTAATGAGGGCCTAGAGAATTCTAAGTCTTTCCTGAAAGGTTTCCTCTTATTTCAGGCAGGATGTGTGATTCATAATGAATATATGTTGCTATTTTTGTCATGAGTCTTCCCTAGAGAGTGCCTGATGTTTTCTTACTCAGCCAAGGAGCCCATGCTCACTTGTGGTCAGTAATAGCATGATATTTGCTGCAGTTTATACTCACTATCATTGCTCAGCTTAGTTACTTAATCCATTGCAAAGCCCATAAAGAAGTTCTATTTTTCTCTGTTTTCTTTTCTTATCTCAATCCCTTTTCTCACACAAAACCCCTGATGCTGACCTTGCAGAGGCAGTTAGAAATCTAATGTATTTTTTTTTCTTATTATGTTTCCACTTAAAGACCACCTCTCACCATTCTGCATAGTCCTGTGTTTTATTTGGGCTGCATGTAATAAGGACTTGCCAGAAGAAATCTGATGAAAATGACATTTCTTTATTTAATAGCTAATATGAAATGGATTTGGAGCCCACTGGGAGAATGTGGAGACAGTCAATGAGGTAGGGGGCTATTTCTGCAGGAAGGGGCAGATTTTCATGATTTGTAAGAGAACTGAAGGATCTTATCTCTTTCATTTTATATCTTCATAGCAGCAGTTACTGTTAGGATAAAAATCAGACCATTCTAATCTCAGCTTGAAAACAGTCTTTCTAGTCTTACACAATCCATTGGGGTAGCCTGGCAACCCAAAAGCCCAGCAGTGACAGATATGAGCAGCAGGTGAAATGACCTCCTGCTGTTCTGTCTGCTGCTGGTGACAAGAAATCTGTATCTACCCATATGTACAGAGGAATGCCTACTACTGAAAAGCACTAATCAATACCTTATCAAAAACTATTTTGCCTATCAGAGTTCTGTTGATACATTATACCAGGCTTTAAAAAAATGATTATTTTTATTTTCCTCTGCTACTTTTTTTGATTTCCTTTCCACTGACTCTCTACAAAAACTATCAAATAATTTGCTACAATAAGGATGTATTTATCAGGTATATTTGAAGCAAATTATCTTTCCTTACTAGGAAGGTATATTCTAATTCAGAAGGAAACTCCATTTATAGTAATATTAATCTTTAAATAATTTGAAATTCTTGTTTTTACTATTATCAAATTACACATAAAATTAAGTATACTTACATAAATATTATACAAGAGAATTCAAAATTTTTTGTAACTAGTTAAACCTGATACATAAATAATTATTGCTTATAGTAAAGACCAGATATCACTAATCTGTAAATATAAAATCCAGAAGACTTTGAAATCTAAAACTTTTTGAGCAATCAATTTTGAAGCATTTCTGATTTTGGATTCATGGAAAAGGTGTGCTCAACTGTTAAAATGTATGGAAACATTCCAAAATCCAAAAAATTCTAAAATATGCAAAAATTTCTATACCCAAACATTTTGGAAAAGAGATACTTAACCTATGTAGCATTGTACATTATAATAAAGAAAAAAACTGTAAATATGGTAAAAACATAATGCCATTATAATAATTAATAGAATAGTTAAATACAAAAAATTAGTACAATATGGAAATATTGACCCCAACGGGAAAATAGAAATCATTGCTGTTTTTTTTCTCATACAATTTAAATTTAGAGTTACTTCCATTACCACAGTGATTCAAAGTAAAGAGAAAATTTGGTACCTCTTTCTTGGTCTTTGCCATAATTAGATTGCCCTGAGTTTGAATAAACTCAGAGGCTCAGCCATTCTGAAGATCATTAGAAATATTTTTCACTAGCAGAGTAAAGAGCTGAATATAAGGCTAGAAAAGAAAATAAACTTACTTGAAAAATAGCTGGGGAAATATAAAATGCATTAAAGAAAATCTGCCATATGATAATACATGGTCAATTTACCAGATTGTGTAGAGTATTTAAGAAGTAGTTGGAAAATTTCCAGTTGAAATGCATTTTGACAATATCTCAAAAATCTAGAAAGTGCTTGACTATTGAATACAGTCACTTAGAGTAACAAAATAAACATGTTTTTGGCATTTAACTGCTTTCAATTCACTACAAAAGTTCAGCATCATTATTTTTACTCCGTTAAGACATTGCCACTGATGTACCACATTCCATAATAAATCCAAGAAATATGGGCACTTGGGCTGAAATTTTCTAAAAACACCATTTGGGACCATTTGATGTAAAATTGGCAAATATGACAAGATAGATACTCTTTCTGGTGTCTCAGAAAGAGAGTGATACAGCCAGACTGTTGGAATCCTTAGGCCTATAATGATGTCTCTTTCCTCTTCCAAATGTCATCTACTACAGGGAAAAACTCAGTCTTTGCTTTATACATTACTGAACTTAATCACAGGATTTTCAATTTATTTGGAAGAAGAAGTGTGTTCTCAGTGGGTTAGTGTCACAAACAATTTGTAGCATGCCCTTTGATAAATATGGAGGTGCTACTCTTAACTGAGAGACCCTGGATGCATAAGAGACCCTCACGGTAGCATGGGACTCTTGGGACACTGGAAGTCCACTACAGATGAGGTGAGCAAGCCAATACTTATCCATTTCCTTGGCATTTTAATTTTAGGTTTGCCTTGTCAGGTGGCTTGAAATCAATTAGACATCTGCATCTTAGTTTTCTCATATCTACTAGGAAGGTTTTACCAGATAATTCTAACTTTGATTATTTTTATGGAGAATTTGCTGAGTTTCAGGGTTGAAAATTGGAAGAGAACAATTAATATCACTGGCACTACACATAACAATATCTCCTTTATATTTCTGACATAAATTTCATCTTGGAAACTCTGTTGCCATTTGTTTTTGTTATATTCCTTTCTCCTTCCTCATATGTTCTGCTCAGTTAATTATATTGTTTACTTACTGTGTCTTAAATGATATATTTACTTATTTCTTGTCCTTTTTGTCAAAAATGCTCACCTTTCTTGATCTTAAAAAAGAAAAGAAAAAAATCACTGAATTAAGCTTAAGCTTCACCCAATCTGTATTCTACTCTGCTCTGTCAATCCCCACAAGGTTGTTGAATGAATGATCTACACCATCTACACTTGCTTTCTACCTTATGCCTCTGAGGAATCCTTTGAAAATTGCTTAACTGATCACCAGTACCTTTTCTTAATCCAAACTCGGTAGATTTCCTTAGTTCCTGTACACTTGCTTTTCTGTAAGACTTTAGTAACTTTTCACACCTCCTAAAATCTTCTCCTTTCTTCAAGTACATGGTGTGACTTTCTTCCTAATCCCACAAATTATGTAATCCAGAAGGATTCATAAAAGCACGACTTCCTCTCTGTCATTTCTTTCCTCTTTCCCTTAAATTAGCCACTTTCAAGCTTGCAATTGTTACTTCTCTGTAGTCACATGAACAACTTATTTAGCTTTAATCTTTTGATCCAATTCCTTTGAATTTTCTCATCACCTTACATCACCTGTCTTTCAATGTTTATATGAGAGAAATGGTGATAAAAAACAGGATTTTGTTGGCACTGACCTTAAAATGAAGAAAGAACAATATCTGTTGGCACAGGTAATCTTGTTTCTAAACTCTTAAAACCTTAAAAATGAGAATGTTTTTCAAATTCAGTAAATAAAGTTGAAGCAAAATGAGCATATGTACTGACACCAATTAAAAATAAATAACTCAGATAGATCTTCAAATGCTGCTTAAATGTTTTGCCAGGCTATAAAGTATGCTGTAATAAGTTTATAAAGCTTCCATCTGCTTATGTCAAAGAAGAAGAAAAGAAGTACAATACAGAATTTATATGCCTTTGTGAAGAAAATGGATATTTGACTTTGGGTGAAATTATGAAGGGGAGGATAAGGTGATAAAGTAACTCAATATCCAGAAGAAGGCTCAATAATGTTTTGAAATCAGATCAGGAGACAATGTCATCATAGTACCTGGATTTTGGTTAAGAACCAAACATTTGATCATCACGGTTGCATATTGTGTTATTCAAAGCTATAAAGGCTAATAGAATGTCTTTCAGTTATATCATTCACAGAGCAAAAAGTATTGATGGGTTTCAATCCCTTCTCAAAATTGTATTTTCATCTTTAAGAGGAGTAATAACAAGGATGACTTAAACTATTTTAGTGAGGTTTGCTGTTTTTATTGAAATCACTTTAAAATTCACACACATCAGAGTCAGTAAATAAAAACATATCTTAGAAAAAGACACCTGAGCATTAATCTTGGTGGCCAAAGCAAGTGAAATTCAGGCGATGACACTCGGGTCATTCAGTGCATTCCTGAAAGATGACTTAATAAATTTAGCTGCTTGGAGAAAAGTATTGTGTTTGTGTCATCATGATAAAAGTTATTCATCTTTAAAACCTATAGAGAAATAAAATAATTTAGAACCTCTCAAAACTATAGGGAGTGTGCTAAAAAAGAGTCAGTTATCAGCTATTAAGATCTTTTATTGATTAATTAGAATCAGAATTTTCTACATTGTGATTTCATTAGAAATTTTTCAGGATTCATGAGTTAAAAAGTAGAAATATGGTGTAAATAATTATAAACTGATGTCTTTGCTATTATTTTCAACAAACATAGATTGTATCCATGGTCACTAAAAGCATTTCAAAGTAGTATTAAATTTACATAGCATTGTAGAATTTTGAGTGAAGTACACACCATAGAATTTTTTTTCATAGCCTTCTTACATCTGATTTTAAAACGGTAGAACTAATGAGAAAAAATAATACAGATAATGCATAAGTTCTATGAAAATATGATAAAAAATACAAAGAATTGGAAACTCTTAAGCTATTACAATAAAATTTATTTAATATGATATGTATCTATTAGAATCTATTTTTTTCTATTTATCTTTCTTCCACAGAGAACAGATCTATGTTTGTATGACATGATATAAAAAACAAAGTGAAGCCAGGCATGGTGGTACATGCTGATAATCCCAGCAGCTTGGGAGGCTGAGGGAGGAGGATTGGGAGTTTAAATCTAGCCTCAGCAAAAGTGAGGTGCTAAGTAATTCAGTGAGACTCTGTCTCTAAATAAAATATAAAATAGGACTTGAGATGTGGCTCTAGTGGTCGAGTGCTGCTGAGTTCAATATTCAGTACCAAAAAAAAAAAAAAAACAGAAAAGAAAATAAAATCTGGACTTATGAAAAAAAAATTAAAAACAACATGGCTCATTGAATATAGACATGGAACTATTTTGAAAAAATAAGTAAATATTAAATATGTGTTAACATCTGGGTTCAAAGAAGAACAGAACTAAGAGTAAACAATAAATTATTGCTAGAGGAGATCATTATATATTTCTTACTGTAACTCATAAATTTCAGTTACTCTGAAATTATGATTTTACTGTACTCTGAAATTATGATTTTACTGCTACAATCTTTAAGTTATGTATCACTATACCATGTAGATAAAACATGTGGATCATGGCCTTGAGATGAAACAGGTGCACTCTAACACAAATATAGGCTATGCTAGGGTAATGGTGACGATTCATTGCAAAGCCATCTCTTCAGTGAGGAGGGCATCCTTTTGATGTCTTCAGTATGAAGATCTCCTTTAGCTCTCAGTTTTTCATGTCTCCTAAGGATATTCCATTTCTGTCCTGCTGTACAAGCATTACAGAGATTTAGAGCTAGTGAAAACTTTTCGGACACACTTTCACACAAGCAGAGTTTATTTTTATTCATTTTGTAGAAATTAACCCTACTATTGATTGCCCCCCAAAAAGATGTAGAGAGATCATTTTCAGCATAGCTGTGTTACTGCTTATTATGACTTATACTTGCTGGAAAGAAAAGAGTGAAGATATATATATATATATATATATATTATATATACCATGGTGTATTATACATACACCATCTGTTACTGAATGATTAGAGGGATTCCATATCATGGCTATTGTGAATAATGCTTTAGTGGACATGGGAATGTAGGAATGTAGATATCACTTCAACATACTGACTTCTTTGGGTATATGACCAATACTGGAATTGCTGGATCATATGATAGTTATATTTAATTATTTGAGGACATTCCATATTGATTTTCATAATAGCTGTACCAATTATATTTCTACCAACAGTGCACAAGTGCTCTTTTCTCCATATCCTTACCAACCCTTGTTATTTCCTGTGTTTTTGATAATAGTCATTCCAGCACTTACGAGGTGATATCACATTGTGGGTTTTGATTTTCTTTTCCCTGATAATTACCAATGTTGACTACCTTTTCATATAACTTGGTCATTTATATGTTATCTGTTAAGGGAAATTGGTATTTTCCTAGAAACGTACAATATACAAACACTAAATTATGAAGACAGAAAATCTGAAAAACCAGTGATGAACAAGATTAAACCAGTAATTTAAAATATACCATCAAATAGAAAGCTGAGTTGTCCATAAATCAAATCGCAAAGGATTAAGCACCTAACTATAAGACTTGAAACTGTACTTGAAGAAAAATATTAGAGAAAATCTCCGTGACTTTGTTCTAGGCAAAGATTTTTTGGATATGACCTGAAAAGCATGAGCAATGAAACAAAAATTGACAAATGGTATTGCATCAGAAATAAAAGCTTCTGCACAGCAAAGAAAATAATCATTAGGTTGAAGAGACAACAAATGGATTGGAAGGAAACATTTCCAAACCATCATTGAAACAGCTAATATTCAAAACATATGAAGAACTCAACAGCAAGAAAACAAATAAGTTGATTAGAAGAGGGAACTAAGAGGAGGGAGTAGGGGAAGAAAAGAGGAGGTACTAGTGAATGAAATTAACCAAATTATGTCATGTGTATATATGATTATGTAACAACAAACTCCATAATTATAATTCACTTTCATGGTTTGGTTATGAGGTATGTCCCCAAAACCCACATGTGAGGAATGTTCAGTGGTAAAATAGTTGGATTGTGAGAGTTGTAACTTTATCGGTGGTTTAATGCACTGCTATGGGTTAACTGGATGGTAACTCAGTAAGTAGGGTGTGATTAGAGGAGGTGGGTCCCTGGGGACAAGCCCTAGAAGTATATATCTCTCCTTTGGCCCCTTCTCATTTCCTGAACCTCTCATGGGGATACCAGATTTCCTCCACTTGGACCTCCTCCATGATGTTCTGCCTCACCTGTGATGAAGTAGGTAGTTCATAGACACATAGAATCTTCTGATATTGTGATCCAAAATAAGCTTTTCCTCCTCGAAGTTGTTCATATTGGGTATTATGGTCACAGCAATGCAAAATCTGATTAAACTATGCCTATATTTTATTAATATAAAATATTATTTCATACAAAATAGTGGTTACTCTGATGAATTTGGTATTTCCTTCTTCTTTTCTAATTTTAAATGCTTCCAATTTTGAACATCAATTATTTTCATTTTAAAGGGTATTTAACAGTGGAAATATCATTGTAGGAAACTTATTCTTCAGTTACCTTACAGACATCAGTCAGAAGATATTTGCTATCTTTTTCCATGAATGAGGTTTGTTTTATCCCACACAGATTTTAAATTTAAACTTTTAAAATATTTTTATTCATAACTTTACCAAAATAAGTAGTACCCAGATATCATCTTTTATATATTTTACACACATAATAGTTACTTGAAATAACTACTTTTTATAAATATTTATTCTAAAGTTAAGCAGAGTTCATTCTGAATATGTCCACTAATTCAAAATATTTTTTTTTTTGTCCTAAAAGTACATCATGATCATTTAATGAGGCAGCAATGACCTTTCCTGGCTTTTGCTAAACCGTATTCAAATGATTCATTGTTGGTTTTGCATTTGACAAGGATTATTGGGTAAACTTCTGTCTAGCTGAGGTAATAAAAATCACCTCCACTGGGCTTAAAAAGAGAACCTCATGCAATGCTCTCATCACTGAAAAAAAAAAAAAAACCAAAAACTGGTTAATAGCAATCTATCTTCTTAGAGTTTTTTTTTTTTTTTTATAAAAGGCTAAAATTTCAAACCAAGTCACCTATATTTAACATTAATCTATTTCATAACATTTTGGAAACATTTTATTTGTATGTGTGTGTGTGTGTGTGTATGTGTGTGTAAGCTATTCCATACGCTAATATATATAACCATCTTAAAGGCTTGTTCAATGCCAGGGAGCTTAAATGAAGAATCAAAAATCAAACCAATGAACATTCTTATTATGTGAATCCATTCAAATCCCAATAGGGGAAACAATCAAGTTTTTCAATGAAGAGCTCTCATGTCTTCCTGTTTTTCTCTACAAAACCATTTGTAGAGGTGTCCGGAATTCTGATGAAGCCCACAGAATAGACTCACATCTAGCCAGAGAATAGTGTGTCAACTTTAGTTTACAAAACAGAGACCAAACATGAATTATCTTGGCAAGTTTGAGTTCTTTGCCTAATCCTACAACATGCTCATTTTGTCTGCTATGAGCATGCATATAAGCAAACAAAACAAGACCATAATTTGAGGATTTCCAAGAACTGGAAGATTGAGAAATTACATGCAAAAGAGCTCAAATTAGAAGGAAAAATTGTTAATGTTTTTCAAGTTGAACTCTTATACCTAAAAGTGACTTTGGGTATAACTATTATGGCAATTACACAATTGAACAAAAGCATCACAAAGCAAAACATAATCAGTTTACTATGAAGTTGAGGGAAGAAAATGTATATTTTATTTTGTGCTGTTTTTAAACATCATATAATAGAAAATGCATGAACACTAAACATCACCATGCTCTATTAGAAACTTAGGCAACATACATGCAGCTAATGTTTTTAGAAATAAATATCCATAGAAGTTCGGCATGATTCAACTCTTCATGTAACTCATAATGATAGGAGATATATTATTGGCATTGCTCATGGAAAAGGTAAACTTAACTGATTATGTATTTTTACCCTTCATAATTTCAAGTTCATTTTTCACTAATAAGTTTATTACTGAATAAAAGGAAAATATCAATGTAAAGATTTTAGTATGGTCAAATGATATTCTAAAAATTCAAACTAAGAAGTGTTAACTCTGCAAAAAGCTGCAAGGATTTTATGTTCTTCTGTATTTTAAGGATCAGAAAAAGTGAAGCAACATAGTAAAGCAATTAAAATTAGTATGAACAACATACATTAGTTCCCAAGAGATTATAAGTAATCCAGACATAATATAAACCTACTCTGCCTTGAATTGTCTCCTTTCTTCCAATGTCAAACTCATGTCAATAACTGACACTAGGTACCCTTCGAATTGAATATATGACTATGTAGTTATGGCAAATGGATGGAAAAAATCCTAAAGAAGATACTGAAAAAGCCAAAACATTTATATCAGAAGTTAAACACCTGAGGGTAATCTAATTTATAGTACAGGTGATTTTTCAAACTAATTGGTTAGCCTCCAGAGTGATATTTCAGCTATTAATCTACAAAAATATATCAATTTGACACCATTATGAGGGCATTAAACATTTCAGTTTATAGTACTCATTCAATATTTGAATAGTTCTTACAAATATCTCACAAAGAACTTCTACTTGAGGTTATGGTAGAGTAACTGTATTGGATAGAATTCAATACCTATTTATGATGAATGGCTTTAGTAAACTAGCAATGGAAAGAAACATTACCTTGACAAAGTCATTTATGAAAATTGTTACTATAAAAATTATTATAAAACACACTGTTTTCTTCCTGCGTGTGGGAACAATAAAAAGTTTGTTTTCATCATTTTAAGTAATATATGATTCAATGTTTTACGGAATGTCTTGGTCAACACATACAATAAAGCAAAGTAATGAAATCCTACAGATTGAAAAAAAGTCACGCTGCCATTATTTATAAATGACAAAATTCTGGCATAGAAATTTTTAATGCATCTTAAAAACTTCAATGAATAAGTAAAGTTTTCAATGTTGTGTGATGCAAAGTCAATAAAAAGTTTTAAAAGAAAATACCTTATAGAATTCTTTAACAGAAATTTATTTAAAATTTTAATAAAAATTCACAAATAAAGTTATACAATGGTCAATGCTTATAAAAAGATGCTCGTTTTCTTCAGACTTTTTTTTTCAGATAGATTCATGTTAGTATCTATGTCTGTATTTAAAATTTTGTGAAAACATATATCAAATTCTACCAGAATTGTTTTCCTTTAGTATCAATCTTCTCCCTTTTCTCTTGCTTAGATTTACTCATAAGAGCAGTATTTTAGTTCTTCGAATTCTTTCCACTCCAGAAAAAATTCTCCTGTCACTTGTCTTGTTTTTCCATCACCTAAGCATATGATCATTTTATCATATTCTTCTAATTTAAATTTCCAGCCTGTTTCTCAGTTATCAAACTCATAACATGGGTGAAAGGAACTATCCTCAGCATTTCCTACAAACCATTTCACACCCTGAGTGCTTTGCCACCAACTATCAATTTAATTGAGAGGTCCACAGTATAAATGGCAAGAGACTAGAAACTGCAATATGTGAGAACATATGGTAATACTTACACAAATGAATTACAGCCTACACATAGTTCCCTTAGAGAATAGTGACATGCTTGGTTTGCTCTTTGCATTTAGCCTGCCCCAAGATGGAGTATGGTATCAACTTAGTAGCTTAATGGTGGAAGAAAAATCTATAAAATCCATATGGAAAATCTTCCTGAATGCATTGTACTTTCTATTTGGAAACATCATGTTTGCATAGCCAGCTACTCCAACAGATTCTTTGCTAAAATAAAGAATGAAATCCACAGAAATTCTGCAGATTGGAAGATACAGAGTTTCTTAAAAGCTGTCAAAGAAGAAATCAGCAGAAAAGTAAAGATTTAAGCAAGTTTTTGCACAAAGTGTGGAATGGATTTCATGAAGACAAGCACAATTACTATTCTATTCTGTGAAGAAAATGTTACAGAGGCCGTCCCTGGTTTGCCCATGCCTCCTTCCATACTCGACCTCACACCCATGCACTTTGGAGTTGGAGTACATCTCTGCTGGTGAGTTTTTCCTTTACTGCAGAGGCAGGCTAGCTCAAGGCAGGGAAGTGAGAATTGCCTTAGCGTTAATGCCCCTGGAAACAGTTGTCAGTCCATGATGGATGAGGATTTGGCATTTGAAAACCTAACTCCCTTACCCTTCATGGGACTGATTCTGAGGAATGGTGTCCACAGTGTTTCTTAGACTCCCCAGTGCAATCAGGGTACTCCTTTGCCCACAGTGAAAACTTCCTTAAAAATGGACCTTTACTGGATTCCTTTCTCTTTATCTCGCTTTGCCATTCCCTAGCAGTGCTTACTGAAACTTATTCCTAATTAACTAATCACACTGAGATTCTTATTTTAGTGACTGCTTTTGGGGGAAGACAAAAAAAAGAGGATAAAGGACAATGAAATGCAAAGAAAGATATCAAATGCTGTTTTGTTTGCTTTTTATTTATTTATTTATTTATTTATTTTTTTTATTTGTTTTTTTCTGTTATGTTTGCTAACATGTATTAAAATGCAACTTTTGGGAAAAAAATAAAATAAAAAAAAATCAAATGCTGTTTTGTTTTGTTGGTAAATGAAATATTTTAAAATTGCAAATAAGATTTATATGAAGTCTGTTGGATAATTAGATATCCCTGAGTCTAAATCAGACATACACATTCAATATTCTATGAGGAATATAATCGAAGGGGTGCCACTTTAAGCAAACTTTATGCCATTCCTATGTTTAGGAAGATGGGAATGATCATTCTAATTTCATGTCTCTTCTAAAATATACTTTACCTCTTTGTAAACCCAAGGAGAATTTTCTAATCTTGCTATTTTAAAAGTCAAAGTCTGGGTGTCAGTCTTCTTTGAAATTTCTGGAAATATGAATGACTGCTTTTCTCACTTTCCACCTTGTTTTCTTTGTATAGCCTGGTAATTCAGTTGGCTTTCTGGTCTGTATTCTTTTGTATCCCATGGAGTTTGAGGGGTAAACTGCTAGTTCCTTTTTATGGCTTGGATCTGAAATGTACCAAAGGTTCATGTATTGAAGACTTAGTCCCCAAGGCATCAATGTTCAGAGGTGGGGCTTTGGGGAAGAGACTGGATTATGAGGGTTAGGACTTCATCAGTGGGTTAACAACTTAATGGCCTTAGTGGGAGATGGTGAAACTAGGAGGTGGGACTAGTTGAAGGAGTGGGTCCTTGGGAGCATGCCCTTGGACGGTATATCTTGTCCCAGTCCTCTCTCCCTGTCTCTCCCTCTCTTCCTCTCTCCTTCTTTCTCTGCTTTCTGATGGCCACAACATGAGCAGATCTCTGTCTTGCCTTTCTGCATGGTATTCTGCCTTATCTTAGTCTCAAAGTAGTGGAGGCAGCCAATCATGCACCAAAACTTCTGAAATCATGGGCCAAAATAAATCTTTCCTTCTTTAGGTTGTTAATGGGAGGTATTTTGGTCACAGCGAAGCTAAGCTAACTCACGACCCTTTCACCATCCTCCACCCAAGCTACTGCTTATTCCTGCCAATAACTCTCACTCCAGGACAGTCAAGATTAAACGTTCCAGCCAGGACCAATCCACACAGGCACAAGGGTCAAATGCACCCTCACTCCATTTCTCCATCTCCATTTGTTCTGTCATTGCTTGGATGAGTACTGCAATTGCCTTTAGTTATAAAATGATAGCATCTGAAATTTTATTTTGAGTATAGGGCACTAGAAGCCCAAGAATTATAGAAAATAGGGCATATACTGCAATTTAATTTTAACAAAATTTTGTGATGTAATTTGAAGTTAAAAGCACAGCTAGCAATTAGATTTTCAGTTTTGCCCTTTTGATTTTTTTTTTTTTTGGTGTTGTTATTATGGAGGAGAATAGAAAAATAAGGGAGATGGGAGGTAAAGGATCAAATATGGAGTACTTTCTTGTGTGCTTGAGAAATATATAAAATAGAAACAGGAAAAGATTTCTCTCAAGATAAGCATATGTGGGCAAAAGGGCAGAAGGGCAAGAAGTAAAGATGCTGAGGAGTTCTGGAAAGAAATATTTTGCACTTTATTTTTCTCTCAAAACTTCTCTGTGGAAATAACAATATGCTACATGTTTTCAGGACCAGAAAGAAAAACTATTATAAGATTGTTCTCAAGAATGATATGCTATAATCTAAAATTAATAGGACTGTGACCATCTTATTTAAATTACCATGATGAATGGGAAGAAGCAGAATATTTTCTATTCCACAGAATAACACGGAAGAGAGAAGGAAACTCTGGACCTGCAGAAGACAGATTTGACAAGGAACATCTCATTAGGGACCAAACATGAGCATTAGTATTTCACTGGATATTTGGTTTGTTCATTCGTGTAATTTTAATTGAGCAACTAGTATGCACCAGTGGTATTCTATATGATATATAGATAGCATTAAGTAGGATATAACACATTATATACTTATATTTTATTGGGAACAAAAGCAAAGAGAGGAGATAAGAAAGACTGGGTCAAGGGTAGGTGGTAGTTTGTTCAGTAAGGTGATCAAAGAATGTCTTGATGAGAAGTGTAACTTTGAGAACAGACATAAAATGTAGAGCTTCAGATAAAGAACAGAGGAAAATCATCTGCAAAGTCATTAGGGAAGCCTGGCTGGGATGCTGTGGGTTCAGCAAGGCTACTAGTGTGGGTAGCTGAGAGGAGGAAAAACTAGGAGAAGATGAGATTAGCCAGAGAATGAAACTCTTAACAACTTTGCATAGTTCTTTGTGTTAGAAAAGACGTCATTAGAACCATCAAATCCAAGAATCTTTTGTACTGATTTACAGATCAATCTTGCCTTAGTTTAAGAACAAATGGAAGCAGGGTGAATATTAGTCACTTGTTGCAATAATTTAAGTGTGAGAAAGAGATTTTGAACAGAGTAACAGTAAGGAGTAATGTAGGAGAGGATTCTGGATATGTTTGGAAACAGAGTCTGCAAGATTTTCTGACATATTCAGTGTGGATGTGAAATATTTGAGTGAAAGATGATGCCATCCCTTTTGGCCAAAGAAACTGAAAGATTTATCATTTGAGATGAGGAAGTCAGTGGGTAGGGAAGGTGAAATAGATGGATAAGAACGGGAGTTGGACATTGTCACACACTGTAGGTGCGCAACCCCACCCTTACAGGTAATCATAGTATGGAAGGAAATTCACTTATCCTTTTCATACTATGATAATTTAATCACACCATGATTCTAAATTAATCTCAAAAGTCTTGAGTTAGAAATGGGTTGATGTGGGATAAAAAAAGAGTTATACTTAGTTAGAAAAGAAAATAATTCAGTAGAGCAATTTTTATGATGGAACCACCATTTGACTCAGTTATCCCACACTTTGGTGTATATTCAAAGGATTTAAAATCAGCATACTATAGTAGCAAATCCACATCAATGTTTACAGCAGTTCAATTGACAGTAGCCAAGCTATGGAACCAACCTAGGTGCCCTTCAACAGATGAATGGATGGGGAAAATGTAGTATATATGCATAGTGGAGTATTACTCAGCCATAAAGAAGACTGAATTTATGACATTTGCCAGTAAATGGATGGATCTGGAGACTATCAGGCTAAAGGAATTAAGTTAGTCCCCTGAAAAGCCAAAGGTCAAATGTTTTCTTTGATATACAGAAGCTAACCCACAATAATGGGGAAGGGGGATAAAAATTCAGTAGATTAGACAATGGGGAATTGAGGAAAGGAAGGGGAAATAAGAAAAGGAAAGACAGTAGAATGACTCTGACATAGTTTTCCTATGTACATATACAAAATCTTCACAGTGAATCCCAATGTCAAGTACATTTACATGATGGGAATCCTAACTAGAATAAGATATATTCCATGCTTGTATAATTATATAAAAATAAATTCTGTTGTCATGTATAACTAAAAAGAACCAATGAATAAATAAGCTGAACCAAACAAGTTCGTGCCACATTTTCTGATGACCTTAAAGATCATCAAGTCAATGGATAGGACATCATTCAGTTCTTACATCACTTGATTTCTCAGCAAAATTCAACAAGGTTGATTGCTTCCCTCCCTGAAACCTTTTCTTTTGTCACTGTGGCCCTATATTCCCCCACTTTTAGACTATTCCTTTTAGTTTATATCACAAGGTCACAAATCTCTCATTTAACTGAAGGAATGTGTCAAGTGTTAGGCCCATTTTATTTTCAGAATAAGCCCTTTCATTCAAAAATCTTGTTCACCTCAGTAGCTTCTGTTGGTAGCATAATTTAATTGTTGTTTAAGTTAAATCTATGAACTTTATTTCTCATTTGAGATCAAACTAGGAATTGGGCCAATTGGAATAAGCACCTCAGGCAAATTCTTGGCCCATCCCTATCTTCTCTCCTTTCACAGAAGTTTTTAGAGGACATTGCTCAGCTAAAATATCAAAAGTTAAGGCTTTGGATAAACCATTATTAAATTCCCTCCAATGTGTTATATCAGGTTTTACACTTTCACCAGGGATATATTAGATGAGATTTTTTTATCCTTTCTAATGCAAAGTGTTATCATAATTTCTTCAATTAAATGTATGCTAATATTTTATGTTTGTTAGAAATTTGCACTTTATTTTTGTGAGTTACTTGTTTTGATCTTTTTTATTGAATACTTAATATTTTCTGACTCAAATTTTTTAAAAACTGTATTGAAATAGATTATCTAGTCTCTTCTATGAAAAGTATATTTTCCTTTAAGTGATTTCTTGCATTGACCTAGGAATAAAAATAGCTATATCCTCTAAATTTAGTATATTATGTGACCTATAGAATACTATATGTACTTGAACTCAATAAGAGAGACTTTTCAGTGAAAACTGGGTGGAAGAAAAAGTAATGGAATTAAGTGAGATTCTACTTGCCCATTGGAACCCCTTTACATGGGCACTTGAGGATAAATGACATTTTTTTGTTAACTTGAACTTATTTTTATATAGTAACTAAAACACATAAAAACAAATTTGGAACTAATTAGTTGCAGTTGTTTTATATTTTACATAATAGTCAACAGGATGATTATGAATTTTTACATTGGCTATAAAATAATTTTTCCTAAGGTTTTCAATTTAGTATATGATTCTGTGAAATAATTTACTATAGTTTTTAATGACCTGGGTTATTTTGGATCCTCAGAATTTTTAGAATTGTGCTTAATAGAATAAATTGTTTCATTGAACTCTTTAGAGCTTTACATATTTTCTTATAGTTCAAGCTATGAACGAAATGTCTTTTACATTAAATTTCAATTGTTTATGAAAATAATAGTGTGATTCTGATTATTTTTGTAAAATTTCTCTAGTCTTAATTAAATCTCTTGCAGGATGTGATTGTTTAGAATTATAAGCAATTTCTTCACATAGGAAAAGACAGAAACTTGTTATATATTTATAAATTGGGAAATAGTGCTTGGGAGTAAATAACCTTGCTCTTTTACTAGCTTATAGTCCCTAGACAATGTAATGAAATGCTGCATTTCATAACTGGCTCTTGAAAAAAATACATGGGATAAGTTTCCAAAAATACCAGAAAGTAGTAATTACTATATTATTTCTCAGAATGTCATTCTTACACCTACTTTACTTTTATTTTATTTAATGAAAACTGAATAATGAGTTCAGATATTGCCCTTGCTATTCTGAATTACATTACTGTTTATATCGATTCATAGAAATATGAGTTTCTTATATCTGTAAATGAAATTTTCTATGAATTCTACTTTTTCTCAATGGGAATACAAACATCAGGTAATAGATTAGTACTATTCAACTATTAACATAGAATTTAGCTTCTAAGTGATTGTTCATTGATAGTTTTTTTTTTTGTATAATGGTGCATGTTCCCTTTTGTGGTAAGATATTTGTATACAAATTATACTTTCTGAGGGTACATTTTTGTTTAATGTTTTACATCCTATGGTTTACATCAGCCAATACCCAGCCCCACATCAAATCATAGTAGACACTCAATAATTTAGAATAGATGGGTGTATAAATAAAGGCATAAAACCTATTGGCACACAGTCTTTGTGGAGGGTTTAGATGTATCAATTATTGTTATAACAAAACAATATATAACAATACCTAAAATATATGCTGTAATATAAATGTACAATGCAAATACAAATATACAATATCAATATCCAAATCTAACAAAAAAGTAAAGGATTATTGTTCAGTTCAGTATTTAATTGATTCAAATAAAGGGGACTTGAAAGCTGATGGTAAATTACCAAGGTCAAAGTTAATAGAAATTACTCCCTTACTAAGCTCCATGGCTTCTCAAAGCTGGAGACAATGTTCTACTCATTACTTGTTTTCAGTATTTTCTATGGTGAGTGAATTGCAAGTCTTATCTCAATATCTTGGAAAGGAAGAAGGAAATGAATGAAAAGAAGCAGGAGGAAAGAAAAGCAGGTAACTTATACAGAAGTCACCCCATTTTCTCCTCCCCTCAACTCAACAACATGAATCTACTTTGTACCTGTAAGGTCTTATTTATTATGGATATTTCATATGAAAGAAATCTTATAACATGACTTTTTGTGCCTAGCTTCTTTCACTTAGTATAATGCTTGCAAATTTCATCCATTTTATAGCCTGTATCATTCCATTTTTGTGACTGAATAATATTCCATCAAATGGTTATGCAACACGATGTTTATCCATACATCAAATGATCATTTGGGCTGTTCTCAACTTGGGGATCTTATGAGAATGTTGTAAATATTAATTTTTAAGAGTGTGTGTGGGAAATGTTTTCATTTCTCTTTGGTATATACATATGAATAGAATTGCTGGTTATGTGGTAACTCTTACATTTAATTTTTTGAAGAATTTTCCAATGTGTCATATCATTTACAGTTCTACAGCAACATCTGAGGTTTCCAATTCCTCCACAATCTTGAAAACTTGTTACTGTCTGTCTTTTTTAGAAGTTATAACCATCCTAGTGATAGTGTGAAAGTCATCTCATTGTGGTTTTAACTTATATTTCCCTCATGATTAGTGATGTTGAGCATTTTTTCATGTTTTTATTTGTAAATCATAGGTCCTAACTAGGGAAATGTTTGTTCATGCCCTTTGACCAGTTTTTAAACTGAGTTCTTTGTCTTGTTATTGTTGAGTTTTAAGACTTTAAAAATATGTTATGCTAATATACTTATTTAAGGTACTAATACCTTATCAGATACATGATTTACAGGCATTTTACCCCCCTATGGGTTGTGTTTTTATTTTCTTGGTGGCTCACTTTGAAGCACAATAGTTTAAAAATTAGATATATTCTACTTAACGATGTTTTATTTTTCCATTTTTGCTTTTGGTCATATATAAGAAATAGCTGCCAAATCTAAACACATGAAAACATACTCTCATGTTTTCTTCTAAGAATATTATAGTTTTACATTTCTGATTTTTGATCCATTTGAGTTAGTATTTTTATGTGTGGAATAGAGGATTCAACCTAGGGCCTTATACACATGAGGTAAACATTCTACCACTGAAGTATAATCCTAGCCCTTTGAGTTATTTTTTGTATTCAATGTTTTTGCCTGTGGATGTCTATTTTTACAAGCACTATTTGTTAAAGTTTGTTTATCTCCATTGAATTGACTTACCACTTTTGTCCAAAAACAAGTTATCATAGAAATGAATGTTAGGAGTTTATTTTTAGACATTCAATGCTATGGGTCTCTTTATCTATCTTTATGGCTTTACCACATATTCTCGATTACTGTAGCTTTCTGGTAAGTTTTAAAGGAGGATGTGTGAATCTTCTAATTTTGTCATTCCTTTCTGAGATTGTTTTGTCTATTCTAGTTCCTTTGCATTTTGTTATGGTTTAGGTATTCCCAAAACGCTCATAAGTGAGTTTAGGTATGGTTTAGGTGTTCCCAAAACGCTCATAAGTGAGACAATGCAAAAAAGGTCAGAGGTGAAATGATTGGGTTATGAGAGCCTTAACCTAATTAGTGCATTAATCCACTGATATGGATTAACTAGGCAGTAACTGTAGGCAGGTAGGGCATGGCTTACGGAGGTACATTATGGGGGCTTGCCTTTGGGGTATAGATTTTGCCCCTGGTGAGTGGAGCTGTCTCTGCTTCCTAGTACCATGTTCTGAGCTGCTTTCCTCTGCTGTGAAGTTCTGCTTTGTTTTGGGGCTCAAGCAACGGATTGTCTATGGACTAAGACCTCTGAAACCATGAGTCTCAAATAAATTCTATGGTGTTCTTGTCAAGTCTTTTGATTGCAGCCACAAAATAGTTGAGTAGAACACATTTCAGTCTGAACATTAGGACTAGCTTTTCTTTATAGTTTTAATTGTATAAATCTTATATTTCTTTTGTTAAATTTATTGCTAAATATTTATTAGAGGGAACAAGAAAATAAAGGGAGGTAAGAGGAATGGAAAGAAGGCAGTTATGGACTTTTCAACCTATTATTGTCTTTGAGATTAAAGTGTGTTTCTTGTAGACAGAATATAGTTGGCTTATGTCAACCCCCAAAATCTGCCAATCTGTACCTTCATACTGGATATTTAATCCACTGACATTCAATATAATTACTCATAAGCTAGGCTTGATGTCAGCCATTCTGACTTTATTTCTACATTTCATTTCTCTAATCCTTTGTTATTTCTTTCACTTGTTTTAAATAGATATTTTCCAGTGGATCATTTCAATTTTTTAATTTCTTTTACTACTTTCTTAGTGTTTATTCTGGGGATTAAAATTTACATTTAATTTTACAATAATTTACATAGATTAATAAGATTGAGGATAGAATCCTAATGCAGTGGATCTAGTCTTTTTAGCAAGAATTTAGTGAAGGTAAAGACAGGGCAAGGAAGAGGAAGGGAAGAAGGGAGGGTGAGAAAGAGGAGAGAAAAGAAGAAAAAGAAAATAATTAATAAGCTTCAGATTTTTATGCCCACAATTAGTTTCGATATTATACAAAAAAGTTCTTGAAATGCCAATTCCTCTCTACCTATTATGGTTTAGAAATGAAGTGTCCCTCCAGGAGCTCATGTGTGGAGACAGTGCAAGAAAGTTTAAAGGCAAAATGGTTGGCTTAGGAGAGCCTTAACCTAATCAGTGAATTAATCAGGAGATTAACTGAAGGTAGGTAGAGTGTGGCTGGAGGAGGTAGGCACTGGGGGCATATCTTGGGGGTATAAATTTTATTGTGATGAGGAGAGCTGTCTCTGCTTCCTGGTGTCATGTCCCCAGCTGCTTTCCTCTGCCACACTTACTTCCGCCATGATGCTTTGCTTCCCTTCTGGCCCCAAGGAAAGGAGTTGGCTGTCTATGGACTGAGACCTCTGAAACTATCAGCCCTAGAATAAACTTTTTCTCCTCTAATTGTTCTTGTCAGGTCTTTTGGTCACTGCATTGAAAAAGCTGACTAAAACACTGCCCTCCATGATGTTATTGAAATACAAACTACAAATATGAAAATTATTATTTTATGAAATTTTCTTTTAAATCACATACAGAAAATCACATACAAAAATATACTTCACGTTTTAGTATGTATATATATTTCATGGTGCTTTTAACTTATTAATGTGGATTTAAATTACTGTATAGTATCCTATCATGTTTAAAGTAAGGTAAAACATTTCAATTGATCATTAAAAAAATTTATAAAGAAAACTATGAGATCAAAATGGCTTCATTTGTGATATTTCTCAAATAATAAGGGATAAATTAATAACAGTTTTTGGCAAAAAATTTTCAAAAATTAAAAGAGGAAAATAAATTGCCAATTTATTTTGTGGGGCTAGTATTATTGTGATAGTAAAAACCAATGAACACATAGCAAGAATACTATGCATGAATCTCACTGAATAATATAAATGCAATAGTCATGCACACAAGTTAACACCTAAGTACCAGCAAGATATAGGAATGATAATACATAATGGTCAAGTACATTTTATCTCAGGAAACTAAGTTAGGACAAACTTTTGAAACTCAGTTGACGTCATTCAGCATATTCAAAGAATTAACAAGAAATAATTTAGATGATTATCTAAATAAATAACACTTTATAATTAAAAAACACTGTGTGTTATATGATTACACAATGTTCTGTGTAATACATCATGTACAACCAGAAGAATGAGAAGTTATACTTCATATATGTATAATATGTCAAAATACATTCTAGTGTTATGTATAACTAATAAGAAAAATTTTTAAAATCATGAACAATAATAACAAAAATCTTCAAACCAGCTCTGTTTTGGGAATTTACTGAAACTGATAAAAGCCATCTTTGAAAATGTGTAGCTCTGATTATACTTCACGATCAAAGACCAAATGCTTTCCCCTAAGACTAGGATCAAGACAGGATTTCTGCCTCCACTGTTCCTTTTCATTATCCCACAGGGACTCTCAGTGCAACTCAGAGATTTTTCCTCAGGGCAGTGAAGGTGGCAAAATATCTCCTAGTTACAATTGTCTTCATCTATCAGCAATTATAAACAAGAGCATCTGTGTGGAGGAAATAGATCACACAGAGGCAAAGCAGAGTGAACCAAAAGAATTCTGAGTGTCCTCAGACAGAACATCAGATGAAACAAAATTTGAAGCCAGTGGGATAGACTCACTGCAGTGGAAATGTGCTTATTTCAAGAATCTAGTAACTTTAAAGACAGGGAGAAGTAGAGAGGCAGGGGGAGAGAGAGAGGAAAGAAGAAATTAATTTATAAGCTGTAGTTTTTCATGGTCACAGAACAAGTCATTTTGCTATTATGCTAGCAAATGATTGATACCAGAGGAAATAAAAAGCAGGGTAATAGTGAATGTTTTCTTAGAGTTTTATTGTTTTGATATGTCAGTCAGGAAACAGAAGCCACATTTATAATGTGAACATGAATTCTTATTAAAATATTATTAACTATTAACATGAGACTGCCTGTTAAGACAAATAGAACTCTAAAAAATCACAAGAATAGCATATACAGGAAGCATCCACAAACTCTAGGGCTTATGAAGTAAAGACACGAGAGAAAACCCTTCAAGGCTGATATTTAGAATTAGTTGAGGAATATGATACTATGGTCGACTAGACTGTGCAGACTTTGCTGAAGTGCCATAAACCCAAGCTGGTGGGTAGGGCATTGATGAGAAGCTGTTCCCTGGAGTCCCAGAGAAACTCTTGAGCAAACAGCATGCTTATGTGCCAGCCAGAAAGGACTGGGAGACACCCTACTGGGAGGGTAGCAGGACTGACTGGTGATTCTTTCGATGAGATACAGGCAAAACTGGATGAATGGTTTTCACTGTTGTGTGTCCTGGAAACCATCCACTGAAGAGGACTCACTTACTGATAAGGAAGCCATTCACTGGTAGGGGAACCTTCTGCTGGTTGCTGTGCCATAGGAGTCAAAGGAAAACAAGCAAAGCAACAACTCTTAAAACCAGTAAGAGAAGCCTTCCTTATGCACCTTCTTCTTTTTTCCAGCACCTTCTTCTGACAAGCCTGTTGGTACACCAGCTGACAAAAAGAGAAATAACTACAGGGTCCAGCTCAACTATCATGAAACTGGGCAAAGGAGGATGGATTTGGCAATACATGTATCACCAGAATACATGGCCAGAGATACATGCATCTTCATTTTACCCTCCAGGAAGTGGGAATGTCATAGCCTTCAGCGCATTGATCTTCCCTTAAAGAGGCTACCCCTCTCTGGGCTCTTTATTCTCTCGTCTATGAGCTTTCATTTATTACCAGTGGATTAATACTCTTGGAATTTGTTTAGTGCTAACCATAGGATGTACTGGTATGTGATGCTCATTCTGTATTTCTTAACTGAGGCTGTCAAAATCTGTAGATAAAAAGGACATCACATTTCATACTCTTTTCCACAGGCTCGTTAAATTTTCATGGTTTTCTTATCTGATAATGTAAAAACACCTGAGAACTGAGCATAGGTATATGTGACAGAATCAATGCAATATAACACTATTCTTACTTTTTTTCCATGGTTGTCAAAGAAGATAACATAAAGACAACTGATGTAGTTATGCAGAAGAAAAAGCTGACAAAAAACGAGTACTTGTGTTTTAAATCAAGGACATGACAATTTATCTTTAAATATAAATTCAAATTAGGATTTTTTTGAAATGAGGTAGAGCCCAGGGACCCTCTAAGACTGAGCCACTTCCCTGGTTCTTTTTATTTTTTACTTTGAAACAGAGCCTTGCTAAATTGCCCAGGCTGTCCTTGAACCTGTGATCTGCCTTAGTAATCTCCTGAGTAGCTGGGGTTACTGGTGTACACCAACCATGCCCCACTCAAATTAGGATTCTAATCAATGTAAATGTATACGTGTCAAAATATTTTATTTAATGTCAATCTGCTATTTTCTTTTTGATTCATCTTGTAGGTTGAAACAAAAATGTCAAACCAGCAGAATTAAACTTCTTTATTTCTTAACAAAACACAGTTTTGTGTATAGATTAAGTTCAGAAGTCTAAATTATATCAAGTACCATTTAGTAGTATATGATGACATTTATGTGTTCTGTAGCAATCAAGAATTTTTGGTAGAGGCCTTTGAGATGCAAACTATATTCTTTCTTATTTCTCTTGTTATTTTTTTAGTTAAAAGTGAAAAGAAATTCAATGGATTTTATCTTTAGATTCAAAATATTTTTAAAAAGCCACAATTCTCTTGCTTTTGGTTGACTTTCAAAATAAAAATACAGAGTCACCAACTATATTTAGCTGCATATATATATGTGTATATATATATATATATATATATAGAGAGAGAGAGAGAGAGAGAGAGAGAGAGAGAGAGACGGACAGAGAGAGACAGAGACAGAGAGACATTTGCAAAGAACACAAATATATATACACACACACATATATACACATATCTGCAAAGAACAAATATGTAGAAAACAAATATATTAACATATTTATATAATTCATTTTATAAATAATTACATACTTTCTAAAAATAAAATATTGCTACCCATGTTTATATCATCAGTTTCAGGAATTTTATAGCATGAGACCTATATTACTTGAAATAGAAGCCTGCAACTTCTGTCATAGAAAATAATAGCAGTTTGAAACATGGTCATAGTGACTGTTAGGCTGAATGTAAGGTATTTATTTCAACATTGAAAAATACATTTGCAAAAGGAAAAACTGTGCTCATGTTTACTAAGCCAACAGATGATGTCTCCGTTACCTTTGTACAACTCTACTTGATTTCTCATTTTCACTTGAAATTTTACAGTTCATAGAGGTCACACTCATTCAATAACCATGTAGCAATATCTAGAGATGCCATAAATTCATTTAATTTTGGTATTTTTGTTCTTGTGAAAATTTTCCTATTATGTGAATAATACAGGTGAGAAAACAAATAGAAACAAAAGCCAGAGTGACTACCACTATGGAAACACAATCAATGTTAACACTTTGCAGAAGATTGTTCATATTTGTACATGGTCTTTTCTTTTTAAAGCAGATAGTAAAATGTACATATCCTCTTCTAATTCTTTTTATATTCTTTTTGGGGAAGAAGAGATCTTCATTTGAGCATTTTCTTGACTGCTCTGAGTCATGACCACACAGTTCAAAGGTGTTCAGAGAGGATGTATAAAAGTGACAGATATTTGTGGGTAGATTAAATTTACTAAAGAGGAAAGATAGACTCTTCTCTATGTTGTCAAGTCCTTCACCACATTGAAGTCTTCTGCAATTTCCAGACAAATTTAATACTGTAGAATGAAATAGATCCTCACCCAGAAATAAAAAATTGAAGCCATTTGTGAGACTTTTAAAATGCTGACTTATAGGAAACTGATTAGAGTTCAGGCACGTGTCTTTTTATTTTATTTTTTTAAATATCTTTATTTTATTTGTTTATTTTTATGTGGTGCTGAGGATCAAACCCAGTGCCTCATACATGCGAGGCAAGTGCTCTACCACTGAGCCGTGGCTCCAGCGCATCAGGCACATGGCATTTTAAGGTCAATGATCTGAAAGGTGCATGCATATTTCACAGTAATGCACAAGTTAATATTAGGATTTGGGAAGAAAATATAACATCTATTTTTAATTACTTAACTTTATACTTTTAAGTTTACTATTTTGATTTATATTTAAATGCATGCATGTCTTAAGTGAAAGTGTTCCTACAATCTTAGTTGTTCATTCGAATCGTCTGAATAAATTGGCGTGTATATTAAAATACACGTAATGGTGTTTAATGACATAAAATTCATACTGAAACAAAATTAGAGATCACCAATGTAAAAGCTTCATAGTTGCTTCTAACATGAAAAATGCTAGGTAGGAACTCTGAATGTAGTTATAGCATCAAAATACTTCAACATGGTCTTTGTATCCAGATAAGTCTGCCTCATGATTATATTAAGAAGAGATTTCATAGATGACAGAGTTTTGGAAATGGATGATGGTGATGGTTATTTAGTATTTTGAATGTATTTAGTACCACTGAAACATATACTTAAAAGTAGGAAAGACAGTACATTTTATGCTATGTGCATTTTACCACCATAAAAGTTGGAAACATCTACGTGTGCGCGTGCGCACACACACACACACACACACACACACATTCTAGGACTGTAAGATAAAATATATGAAATTAAGCACTCAATTGGTAGATTTCACAGAAGTGTAGACACACAAATGGTAAATAGTAAAATAGAAAGCAATTCAATATAAAGTACTCAAAATAAAGCACCAAAAAAAAAAAAGAAAGATAAAAAAGTGGGAGAGGGTATGAGTCAAGAGACACAGTCATACTACACGTATAACTGGAATTTCATAAAGAGAATAGAGAATGATCTCAAAGGAATATTTGAATAGATATATCTGATAATTTTACAAAAATAACAAAATACATGATCTTATTGGTTCAAATATTGAGGTGAAAACTAAATTGGATAAATACAAAGAAAATCACTGTTAGGTATATTACACTTGAGCTGTAGAAACTCTCTATATAAAGAAAATATTTAAGTAGACGTTATTAGCAACTTGAGAATAAAACATTGCCTTGGAAAGAGCAATAATGAAGTTGATCGATAAAGACCAGAAGAAAAGGTAATGGTATCCCCAAAGTCCCAAAACATTATACAAAACAGAAACAAAAATGAAAACTGTTATCCTAGAAATCTAAACCCAGTGATAAAATCCTGCAGAAATGAAAGTGAAGTGAATTTTCAAAGAACAAATAGAACATATTACAGTTATAACTGTGATAGGAAATATTAAAGAGTTTTCTGACAAAAGTAAAATGATCCCAGGTGAAAACACAGAAATATGAGAAACATACAAAAGTTAAAGTAGAAGAAATTTATAAAAAGATATAACCTGCAAACATTAGTCATAGAAATATTGATGCTGTTCTACAAATATCAGGCAGTATTGCCTTTCAGGCTGGGTGCATTAGTAAAAAGCTAAATATCATAAGGATAATGGAGTCAAAATACTGTGATGATATCACATTTCTAAGTCTGAATGCACCCAATAAGCTCACTTTAAAATACCACACAATTCTTTCTCAGTTAAAAAAAGAAATAGAAAATCTCTGAATAGTTGTGTAGAATTATCCCATGTGTCTACATAGATGATAAAATAAACAATTATTTTCTATAAGTGCTGAACAGCAAAATTAACAAATTTGACTTGATAGGTATATATAGAACAACATCTTACAACAACACAATTCATATTCTTTCATGTACACATTAAACAGCCAAAGTGATCAAAGAAAGTCTCAATAACTTCATTACTATTCAAGAGTGTGTTCTCACAGGATGTTCTCACTTATTTAGTGGAAGCCGACAGCTTGATCTCATAGAAGCAGAGAATAGTTGAAGTCACTAGATTGTCTTGCATAGGCAGTATGTGATTAGTAGAGGAATTTTGTAAAGCACAGACATTAGAGATAGTGACTCATGAGGGTGCCTATGCTCATTGGATGAGCTAATTTAATACTATCTCAGCTGCTCAGGTGTGGTGATACGATAACAACAGTAATGACCCAGTGACCAATAGTCAGATTTTTGCAAAACCCCTTCCTCACATGGTTGATATGGCTCAATTAATCACAAATGATTTATGAATAAGTGTAAATAGGAAACAAAAACAAAAGGGATATGCCTGATTTTCACTGACAAAGTAGATTGGTTTACTCATGGATTTCTATCACCATCTGCATCTTCCCAGGTCTCTCTTCTACAGAATGAAGTGGAGTTCACAGACCCTAGACATTTCTGAAGCAACTGAGAGATTTAATATTGTGAACCTTATCACGCTGATCTATTTCTGACAGCATTTCCCCTTTTAGACCTTCTTTTGGCTTCTGGCCTTGGTGAGGTTTGAATGTCCTGACAGATAAATGAAGCAATTTCAGCATTTTTGAGTCTAAGCTTTTGATCTGTTCACAAAAGGAGATAAAATGCCTCTCTGATGAAATATCACGATGAAAGTCATGTTAGACAAAATCTTAAGAAAAGGCACATAGGATGCAGAAAGAGGACACCAACAGAAGATGAGCATTTCACCATAAAATGACCAGCGCTTTATGTTGGTAGTAATGATATAAATCTAAATGCTGGTATCTAAAGGTAGATTTGACTTTGAGTAGAAATATGTGCACTATGCCACCCATATGAGTGGATATAAAGCAAGGCAAAGGAACAGAGAACAATTAAACATAATAGAAAAACTACATATTTTAGTGATGGAAATACAATAGTCATTCATGATTTAAAACCTCTGCAATAGTATCTTTAATGTATACACACATATACATACTTGAGTTATTACAACTATAGAATAAAAATATAAACTTGTCAATAAAATACTTTAACCAAATCTACTTTTTTGATAAAAAGTAAAACTGCTTAATAATAGATGTTCCAATTTTAAATTCAGTATTCATCAATGTCTAAATTCATAAAACTAATTGAATACTTTCACAGATATTTCCTTAAGATGAAGATGCTCTTAAATAAATTGTGATATACCAAAAGGATATCAGAAATTGATGTCATTACATAATTCTTCATCATAAAATTATGAAATTTTTTATAGTTTGTAATATTTTAAAACAATTTTTCCATTAGAACTTCATTTTTTCAAACATTGAAGCATGAAATTTTGTAAAATATGTTTTATTATAAAAATCATATTTTAGTTGCATTATTCAATAGAATATTGAGTGTTACAATTAAATAGTTCCTCAATAATAATTATATTTATAAGAGGGAACAAAAATTGACTCTCCATATCATATGCTATGCTTGATGGAGAAGTAGATTTATAGTGCTTTTCAACACTTTAGACATAAGCAATTTAACTTCTTTTCTGTCTCTCTGTACACTATCCCCAAGGCAATAAGTGAACAGATACAAGGGGGGATTGCTAGAATATGGACAAATATAAGCATGGAAAAATGATTGTGAAATCAAAGTATTGACAGAAATAAGAACCAGAAAGTGTATGAAGTGTGTTGCATTTTGTAAATATTATGCATGCATATCACTGCAGCCTTGCACTGAACCTGGGGATGCAGGTATGGGTTGGTGTTTACATCACACATAAATCACTTGCATAGCATTGTACCCTCACAGGTAATGCACTGGACCAAAAGTGGATGAGCAGCCTGAGTCTTCATTTGAAATAGAGTAGCAAGTTTGGTAGCTAACAGCTGTACTGATTTGAAGACGGGGAATTTTTTCTCATTACAAAACGGTTCTGATTAGGAAAATATATCATTACTATGTGCTTGCATTTATCTACATAAAATTTTTACCCAGTATTTTTCTTTTAATAGGGTATTTTATTTCATGCTACTTTAGATGTGTAACTTGGTAGTATAGAGACTCCACAAGCTAGCATATTTTGATTCAGACAGTTAAATTAAGCAGTTTAAATGAACAAAGATAGTAAGATTTATCTGATTATGTCTTGGTATCCTAGAGTAGATACTAATTTCTTAAATAATCTAAAAGTTCAGAAAATTTAATAGCACTCTTCTGGAATGAGTTATCAGCCATTTTATATCATAGTATCCTTATTGTAGTTATAAAGAATCATTTCCTAAAGGAAACACTTTAATACTTGAAAATAATAATTTTGTGACAATTTTCTTCAAATTGCTATAACTAAATAATATAAAAATTATTTGAAAAAGAGGATCTGAGAGAATTCGGTTCCAAGATGGCGGCCTAGACGGACTCCTCCGTGCTAGTCTCTCCAGGGACTGGAGATTCTGACTGGAGAAGTGGTGGAGATTCTGTCTCCCAGCCAGCTTCTTGTCATCATCCTATGGTTCATCATCCCCCACAGGAACTTCACCCACCTGTGTGTTCGCAGGGCCACCAGGCAGTAGCGATTGCCATGGACGGCGTGAATTCAGCGGCGAACGGCGGAAAACAGCACAAAACAGCACGGGGCCCCAGCCCAGGGCTTGAGCCCGGGATTCACCTCGGGTGAGCGAGGCCTGCTTCTACACGGATTTCCTGGCTCCAGTGCCCACCCAGCTACGCAGGACCCCTAGCAGTTGCTCCTGTGGGCAAACGTCTCCCACGCGAGACCCCGGGCTACTGTTCTTCGTGGATTGCCAACTAACAGGCAGCACTTCCTGCACCAGGGAACTACAGACAGCATCTCGGGACAAACTTAGAAATCAGCACAGCACACTGTGAAACAATATCTTCACCAGCATCCCAGACCTTCACACTGCTGCTGAAGCAGTCGGCTT
Source organism: Xerus rutilus (assembly GCA_028644305.1). Classification (NCBI taxonomy): domain Eukaryota; kingdom Metazoa; phylum Chordata; class Mammalia; order Rodentia; family Sciuridae; genus Xerus; species Xerus rutilus. The sequence goes on from CM053403.1 coordinate 133,218,937, forward strand.
CCTGGTTGGACCCACACCCAGGATATCCTCCACCCAGCTGGGAAAGTCCAGTGAGCAATGGACAACGCCACCTACTGGAGGTGAATGGAAGCATACCTGTTTATTTACATTGAGACTTTTTTTTCCTTTTTTTATTCTTATATTTTATTTTATCCTTTATGTTTTTCTCCTAGATTCCTCTTGTTTAACTTTTTTGTCTTATTTCTCTGCTCTTTTCTTCTCTCCTTTCTTTCTTTTTCCTTTCCTCTTTTCTCTCTTGCTCTTTTCTTACCCTCCAATCCCTAATAGTTGTGAAACCAAATGTCTGTTATACAGTAGGATATAGTAGATTGGGATCTCTGAACTATATACTAGAGTGGTATTATATAGTCTTGTAACTCCCACTTGCATAGGTTTTATTTTTCTTACTCCCATGACTCCTCACTAGCTGCACTCTCTTTTCTTCCTCCTTACTGGTCTTCCCCAGCTCTCTGTTGCTCTTTCTAGTAATAGCCAACTTCTCTTAGATTCCTTTTTCTTGCTTTCTAAGATCTAATAACCATATACTCACTTCCTACTACCTCAACATTCTATCCCACACCTCACCCTCAAGTTTCCCTAGCCCACCAACAGAAACTATTGACCCTTGTGCAAACCTATTGTTTTCATAATGGATGTTAAAGGAACTCATAATTGTTGTATATTGTGACTAAACTATAAATGTATTTGGGAGCTTTTAGGAGCTACTTGGTTTGAAACTATATATTGTTTGTATTGAGATCAATCAATATTGGTCCCCCCTTCAAAGGAGAGGTATTGAAACCCTGCAGGAAAAATATAATAGGAGTAAAAACTGTAACACCTTGGATCAGCAGAGATAGAAGGAAAGACACACAAACATAATGAAAAAACAAGGGAAGAAAGTGCCTCAAACAAACCAAGATACTACACTATTACAATCCATGGTCAGTACAGCAGAAGAAATGACAGGAGTTCAGGATGTACATAATTAAAATGTTCTGTGACTTAAAGAATGATGTAAGAGAGCAAGCCCAGTTAGCAAGAGATCATTTCGATAAAGAGATACATAGGCAAGTACAGGAAGTAAAAGATTACTTTGATAAAGAGATACATAGGCAAATACAGGAAGTAAAAGATCACTTCAATAAGGAGATAGAGATCCTGAAAAGGAACCAAACAGAAATCCTTGAAATGAAAGAAATAATAAACCAAATTAAAAACTCAATAGAAAGCATCACCAACAGATTAGACCACTTGGAAGACAGAACCTCAGATACTAAAGACAAAATATTTAACCTTGAGAATAGAGTTGACCACACAGTGAAGACAGTAAGAAACCATGAACAGAACATACAAGAACTATGGGATAACATTAAAAGACCAAACTTGAGAATTATTGGGATAGAGGAAGGCATGGAATGCCAAGCCAAAGGAATGAGCAATCTATTCA
>CM053403.1:133220486-133265170 GCA_028644305.1 Xerus rutilus
CACTAAAAGATAGCAGATGCCAACCAAGAATTTTATATCCAGCAAAATTAAGTTTTAGGTTTGATGATGAAATAAAAACCTTCCAAGATAAACAAAAATTAAAAGAATTCACAGCAAGAAAGCCAGCACTACAGAACATTCTTGGTAAAATAGTCCATGAGCAGAAAATAAAAAACAATAATGAAAACCTGCAGAGGGAGGAGCTACACTAAAGGCCAATCAAAGGAGAAACCCAGTCAAGTTAAAAACTAAGAATAAACCAAAATGTCTGGAAATACAAACCATGTCTCCATAATAACATTGAATGTCAATGGCATAAACTCAGCAATTAAAAGGCAAAGACTGGCAGACTGGATTAAAAAAAGAGACCCAACAATATGCTGCCTCCAAAAGACTCATCTCATAGAAAGAGACACTCACAGATTGAAGGTAAAAGGGTGGAAAAAAAATTATCACTCACATGGACTGTGTAAACAAGCAGGAGTTTCCACCTTCATTTCAGATAAAGTGGACTTCAAACCAAAGTTAGTGAAAAGGGATAAAGAAGGTCATTTCATACTGCTTAAGGGAATCATACATCAACAAGACATAACAATCTTAAATGTCTATGCCCCAAACAATAGGTTAGCCATGTTCGTCAAACAAACTCTTCTCAAATTCAAGAACCAAATAGACCCCAACACAATAGTATTGGGTGACTTTAACACAACTCTTTCACCACTGGATAGATTGTCCAAACAAAAACTGAACAAAGAATCTACAAGACTTAATAGAACAATCAATGGTCTAGACTTAAGGGATATATGTAGAATATTCCATCCTTCAACAAGCAAATACATATTTTTCTCAGCAGCACATAGATCCTTCTCCAAAATAGATCATATGCTATGCCACAAAGCAAATAAATACAAAAAAATAGAGATACTACCCTGAATTCTATCTGACCATAATGGACTGAAACTAGAAATTTATGATAGTTTAAAAAAAAGAAGCCACTACAACACCTGGAGACTCAATAGTTTGCTATTAAACAGTGCATGGGTAACTGAAGACATCAGGGAAGAGATAAAAAAAATCCTTGGAGGTCAGTGAGAACTCTGATACAACATACCAAAATCTCTGGGACATGATGAAGGCAGTGCTAAGAGGAAAGTTCATTGCATTAAGCTCATATATTCAAAGATGTAAAAGTCAGAAAATCAATGACTTGACACTACAACGCAAAGCCCTAGAAAAAGAAGAACAAAATAACACCAAAAGAAGTAGAATACAGGAAAAAATTAGAATCAGAGCTGAAATCAATGAAATTGAAACACAAGAAACAATTCAAAAAATTGATAAAACAAAAAACTGGTTCTTTGAAAAAATAAACAAAATTGATAAACCCTTAGCCAGCCTAACAAAAAGAAGGAGAGAGAAAACCCAAATTACCAAAATTTGTGAGGAAAAAGGAAATATCACAATGGACCCTGCTGAAATACAGAGGATAATCAGAAACTATTTTGAAAACTTATATTCCAGCAAAATAAAAAACCCTGAAGACACTGACAAATTCCTAGAGACAGATGACCTACCCAAACTGAAGGAGGACATTCATGACTTAAACAGATCAATTACATGCAAGGAAATAGAAGAGGCCATCAAGAGCCTTCCAACCAAGAAAAGCCTTGGACCAGATAGATTCTCAGCCGAGTTCTACAAGACCTACAAAGAAGAACTAACTCCGATACTCCTCAAATTATTCCATGAAATAGAAAGGGAAGGAACCCTTCCAAACTCATTCTATGAGGCTAGTATCACCTTGATTCCAAAACCAGACAGAGACACGTCAAAAAAAGGAAAATTTCAGACCAATATCCCCGATGAACATATATGCAAAAATTCTCAATAACATTTTGGTAAATCACATACAAAAGCATATTAAAAAAAATAGTGCACCATGATCAAGTGGGGGTTCATTCCAGGGATGCAAGTTTCATTCAACATACGGAAATCAATAAACATAATCCATCACATCAATAGACTTAAAGATAAAAATCACATGATTCTATCAATTGATGCAGAGAAAGCATTTAATAAAATACAGCACCCTTTCATGTTCAAAACACTAGAGAAACTTGGGATAGTAAGGACATACCTCAACATTGTTAAAGCAATATATGCTAAACCTAAGGTCAACATCATCCTAAATGGAGAAAAATTGGAAGCATTCCCTCTAAAAACTGGAACAAGACAGGGATGCCCTCTCTCACCACTCTTATTCAATATAGTCCTTGAAACTCTAGCCAGAGCAATAAGACAGATGAAAGAAATTAAAGGGATACAAATAGGAACAGAAGAACTCAAATTATCATTATTCGCAGATGACATGATTCTATATGTAGAGGATCCAAAAAATTCCACCAGAAAACTTCTAGAACTGATAAATGAATTCAGCAAAGTTACAGGATATAAAATCAATATCCACAAATCAAATGCATTTCTATACATCAGCAATGAGTCCTCTGAAAAAGAAATTAGGAAAACTACTCCATTCACAATAGTCTTCAAAAAAATAAAATACTTGGGAATCAATCTAACAAGAGTGGTGAAAGACCTCTACAATGAAAATTACAAGACACTAAAGAAAGTAATTGAAGAAGATCTAAGAAGATGGAAAGACCTCCCATGTTCTTGGATAGGCAGAATCAATATTATTAAAATGGCCATACTACCCAAAGTGCTATACAGATTCAATGCAATCCCAATTAAAATCCCAAAGTCCTTTCTTACAGAAATAGAAAAGGTAATCATGAAATTCATTTGGAAAAATAAGAGACCCAGAATAGCCAAAGCAATCCTGAGCAAGAAGAGTGAAGCAGGAGGTATTACAATACCAGACTTTAAACTTCCACTCCTTGGAAGGAGTATTCCACTCCAAGGAGTATTCCACTCCTTGGCCTATACCCGAAAGACTTATAAACAGCATACCACAGTAAGGCAGCCACCTCAATGTTTATAGCAGCACAATTCACAATTGCAAAACTGTGGAAGCAATCCAGATGCCCTTCAATAGATGAATGGATAAAGAAACTGTGGTACATATACACAATGGAATATTATTCAGCACTAAAAGAGAATAAAACTATGGAATTTGCAGGTAAATGGATGGAATTGGAGAACATTATGCTAAGTGAAGTAAGTCAATCCCAAAAACCAAATGCCGAATGTTCTCTCTGATTAGTGGATGCTGATACATAAGCGGAGTGGGAATGGGGAACATAGGAGAAATGAAGGAACTCTGGATGAGGAAGGGAGGAGGTGGGGGGAGAGAAAGGGAATGAGTGTAGTAAAGATGGTTGAATGAGATGGTCATCACTACCCTTGCTACATGTATGAAGACACAAATGGTGTGACTCTATCTGGTTGGCAAACACAGAAATGGAAAAATTGAGCTCTATATATGTAATATGACTTGAAATGCATTTAAATAAATTAATTTAAAAAAGACTAAAAAAAGAAAAAGAGTATCTGAGATATGGTGGTGATGTCTATAAGACAAAAATCTTGAGCTTGGTCAGAATGGGGATGGGTAAGTGCCAGGTGGAAAGAATGTTCCAGCAGGGAATGGAGTACACACCATGGACAGTGTCATTGGTGAGTACATAAATGTGCTATCAATGGTTTGAGCAGCTGGCCTCAGTTTTGTATAAATGGTTTAATGGAAACCAAGTTGAATATGTTAAAAGAAAAAAATAAAGGAATATTTAAGGGAAGAATCACACTTGCAAATGTTTCAGTGCCCTATTACTATGTGTGAAGATGCACATAGTCAATTCATTGACTCTGGCATTCTTTGAAATGGGTGAAAAATCACTGGGCATGCACTGTTCATGGTTAATGATGTGAACAGAGGTTTTCATTCAGTGGAGATTGTGACTCTTATGGCAGTGAAAGTGCATTTCCAGAAAGCACTACAATATTGAGCAAAAATATCACAAAAGTTAACAAACACTGAAAAGTATTATGGCTTTCATAATGAGTGTCTATAAGAATATGTAAATGACAAGGCTTAGAACTATTTTATTGATCTATTTATTTTCCTCTTACAATACCATTTGACTTTTCTCCATGCGTGTGTACAATCAATGTGTTGAATTATATAAAAGCCCTTTGTTGTTTGCAAGATGATTTACACAAGGGCCCAATGTGGATCTGTGTGGTTGGATCTAGATGGTATTTCTTCTCATGTGTTGGCTAAAACAAAGTGTTTGGACAAGATCTTTTCAAAACATTTAATTATGCCAATGGCCTCGTACTGGTTTCTCATGTTCACTAGCTTATAATAGATGGATAAAAATTATGTCATGTTGGCAACATGTTTATCATTTCCAGTGCATCCAATTACTGTCATCATGTCTGAAACCAGAATGTGATCATAGAAGTTAGGTTACACATTAATGTATCAATCTCTAACATTGATTTAAGATTTAATATATGTGGAGATTTTCGTGAGACTTGCACGTTGGACTACAGACGTTTCTCAACTTATGATGGAGCTACATCCTGATTAGCCCATTGTAAGAAGAAAATGTTGTAAGTCAAAATATATGTGATACCCCTAAGCTACCAAACATCATAGCTTAGCAACACAGCACACACATGGCTGACTGTGAGCTGCGGCTCACTGTGGTTGCCCAGCATCATAGGGAGTATTGTGTAGCATATTACTAGCTGGGAGTAAAAAAGCAAAATTCAAAGCTGAGACACAGTTTCTATTGACTGTGCTTGGCTTTCACAACTTCATCAGAAAATCCTAAGGTTAAATCTAGTGCATCAGGAAGCTTCTGTCCTTCTTATAGGCAGCTTCTGGAAAAATCACCTTTGCTTGTGAAAATACATGTCCTTTAAAATACTTATTAAAAACAGCATGATTTACACATTTCTGTAAAAATGTATATGTCTATCAGTGTTAACATGTTAAAATGGACTAAAATGTGCTATACGGATGATTAGAACTAAAAAAAAAAAAATTTGATTAAGTATGGCTCCAAATTCTGTTATGGCTCTGTCTGTCCCATGGCCACTTTGCCAGCTATATTTATAGTAACTATTTTCTTCCCTAATGTTCAAATAGAACAGCTAACCAATGCTTTCATTTATGTTGGTGTCTTTGGAATTTTAATTGTAGTGTTTAACTGGTATGGATTTTACAGATGGATTTTTTTGTTTTTTGTTTTGTCTCATGAATACTTTTAGAAGACGTGTCAAGGCAGTGTTTAATATGTCTTAAGCAAAAAGCAAATTGTGAAAAATGGACTTTGTAAATTAAAATAAGCAAAAAGCTATAACAGTTTGGGATTAAAATATGCCAATTAAGATATTATTTAATTCACAAACATTTTTAATTCTTAAAGCATTTGTAAAAGCAATTATGATTTTTCCCAGAGAACAGATTATTATATGTGATAATTTATTCTCCATTCAGTTCAATTAAGCTAAACAATCTGATGAAATATTTTTCAAATAGAATTTGAAACAAAGCTGGGAATAAATAAATACATGTTATTAGCTGTCTGTTACGCACAAGTCATTATGCTGGTGGATACAGGAGAGACAAATGTTAATTACAGATACTCCTATCAAGAATTGTACAAGTGCATGGGAAACTACAAAATCAAACCCAGTTATATTGACATTGCTTTACATAATTATAAATAAGGGATGATGATTAAAAGTATAAGTAAAGGTTAGTGTAGATTTAGTGAAATTAGACATCACAATTTAATCAGTAAGAAAGAAAAGATTTGATAAAGAAGGAAGTGTTTGTGATTGGTCTTAAGAATGCATAGATTTGAATGAATAGAGATGGAAATAGATGGGGGAGGCACACCAATTTGGGGAAGGCATATGAGCAAAATAATGTAGAACATTTGGAGCATCTGTGGAAAGTAATGAATGACTGAGAATATTAAAATGAAGCATGAGATGACAAAAATTAAACTGAATTAATAACCCTTAACACTAGTTAAGTAGAAATAAAAGTATACGACATTTCAGAAAAGTCAGTGACAAAAAAATAGATTTGTTTTTTAAATGTGCATACTAATATATATACATATTGATTATATATATGTATATATTTTAGATTGTAAAATATCACAAGTATTATTGACTATACTTTTGCAAATTTGATAGTTTTTGCTCATTTAGTCTGTTGCACCTTGTTAAACTAATGTAAAATGCATAAAGCAACTGAGCATTGCTAATTATAAAGCCACCCTGATATTAGGTTGTATTAATTCATTTGAGATTTATAATAAAAATCAATAAGCATTTAATGCTGGACTTTCATGTCTCAGAGATTAAAATAAGCTCCTGGGTGACACTGGGCAAAAAGAAAATTCCCAACACTACATCCTAGGAGGTTGCTGAAATGGCAGATACAGTACCTACAACTCCCCTTTCCTGTTTATATACAGTATGTTAAAGATAAAGTGTGTCTTTCTTTATTTTAAGTTAACATGCCTGAGATTGGAAAATGATTTTCAGCATAAAACCTTCTTGGCCAAAGTAATGGTCTGTTCAGCTTATTTTTAATAAGAAAGTGATGCAGATGAAAAATGAAATTGAAATGGATTATTTGAAATTATTGATGTGTTCAAAAGTTAAATATTTTTAAATGGCACTTTCCACATGCCACATAAAAATTCATGTGTTTTCTTATCTAGTCCTCAATTTGTAGGTTTAGCTCTCATGCTGATTAAACAATATCATCTAGAGTATGCTATTTAATCACAATTGCCGTGGCTCAACAAGAGTACCAGTGCACTTTTAGAATACATCTGGCATATCTGATGATCTTTGAATTTTGAAATAAAATATACTTCCAGATCTTTCATAAAACATATTCAAATATCTTGACTGTACTAAGAGTGTTGATCTAGATGTATTGTGAGTGTGGTGATTGAGGGAGGGGTCAACTGGAGAGTACATCAATAAGTCAAAGGAAGGATCCAGACTATTAGACTATAGCAATTGTAGTAGGAAACAAGCAGAAGGAATTTACATCTCCATGAAGATGCAAACAAACATCTCTTTAGCAAATTAGAACTGTAGGAGACAGAATTTGCAAGAAAGCCTAACAAACCAGTTATATGGGTCAACTCTGCCTGTCTCAAGACTTAAGTATCTATATCTTCCATCCTACTACTAGTATTTCTCAATACCTAGCATTAGGCTTTGGTAAGCATGCTGATCCATCTGCTCATTTGTCAAAACTCAGAGAAAGAAATATGAGCTACATTTGACCCTCCCTGTTTTAGTCTGAAACACACATTTATTTTTATTATTTATTTTCCTATTTTATCATACTATTTAATATTTTGTTCATTCTATGTTAGTCAGCTTTTTGTTGCTGTGAAAAAAACAAAACAAAACAACAAACAACAACAAAACTATCTGATATTAACAAGTTAGAGGAGGAAAAGTATATTTCAACACTAAGTTTCAGAGGTTCAGGCCATGGTCTGCTGACTCTATTTCTCTGAGCGGGCAGTGAACAGGACATTATGGCAAAGGGGGATGGGGAGGAAAACTGTCCCATTCCTGGCAGCTGTGAGGCAGAGGGAGCCAGGGGCAAAATTCACGTCTCCCAATGACCCAGTTCCTCCTGCCATGACTCACCTGCCTAGAGTTACCACCTCGTAATCCATTGAAATCACTACTCTATCAAATGGATTACTCTACTGATTACTTTACAGCTCTCATGATCTTATGATTTTGCCCCCACATTGTGTCATATCTGCATTGCCCATGGACTTTTTTGGGGAAACTCATATCTAAACCATTGCACATCCCAGGTGAAATATTTGTTAACTACTACATCCCACATCCTCAAATGGTCTTTAATACTGTTCTCCTCTCTGCCTTTCAGGACCTTGAATATTATAAATATTGTAATGTTTTATCAAATTTATGAAGTTAATATTTTCTTCTATCTCTTAGATTATATACTTGAAAAGTTCAGAAATGTTTTAGAAATCTCTTTAACTCTGGACCTAGGACAAAAAGAGATGATTGAACAAATACGTAGTTAATATGGCTAAGTAGGAATGATTATTTTTCCCAAATAGTTTTGGTTTTAATACTTAAAAAATTATTATCTTTCCATCTACCGACTTGCCCCTTGTAATACATATTTGGTTGCTAATTTTGAGTACATGAGTGCAGAGATTTTATTCAACTTCTTGAGGCCATAGGTTGGGTATTTTACTGTTCTATACATACTTCACAATAGTACAGAGACTTTCAAATTATAGCTGCAAAGTAAATATGTATTGATTATTTGTCCCTCAAGCATAAGATGTGATGGTATTAAATGAATGCAATGTATTTCTTCCTCTCTATTTTCACTTACAAGATGATAGATTTCAAAACTACCATCAGTCTAGTCTTGGGTGTAAACTTGCTGATACACTTATAATACAGATGCAGCTCATTTTACTGCCCATTATTGTGCTTCACAGATGCTGCATTGCTTAGAAATTGAAGGTTTGGGGCAATCTTGTGTCAATCAAGTCTATAGGCATTATTTTCCCAATAGCATGTATCCATTTTGTGTTTCTTATTGTCACATTTTGGTGATTCTCAAAATAATTTTAAATGTTTTCCTTATTACTATATCTGTTATGGTGATCTGTGAAAAGCAATCTTTGATGTTACTATTATAATTGTTTTGCATACTATTGATTGTGTCTAACAGAGACAACAAGATTAATTAATAAATGTGTGTGTTCTAACTACTCCACTCATTGGCTGTTCCCCCATCTCTCTTCCTCTCTTTATGTCTCTCTATTCCCTGAGACACAGTGATACTGAAATTAGGCCAATTGATTGCCCTACAATGACCTCTAAATGTTCAAGCTAAAGGAAGGGACTTGTGTCTCTCACTTTAAGTCAAGAGTTAAAAACAGGTAACCTTAGTGAGAAAGGCATGTTAAAAGCCAACATAAGTCTAAAGCTGGGCCTCTTGTGCAAAACCATCAGGCAAGCCATGAATGTAAAGGAAAATATCTAGAAGAAAATGAGAAGTACTGCTTCAGTGAACTCACAAATGGTAAGAAAATGAAACAGCCTTATTGTTAACATGGAGAATAGTTTAGTGGTCCTGATAGAAGATCAAACCAATTCTAACATTCCTTTTAGCCAAAGCCAGAGCAAAGATCCAACTCTCTTCAATTTTCTTAAAGCTGAGGGAAGTGAGGAAGCTGAAGAAAAAAAATGTTAGGCTAGCAGAGGTTAGTTCTTCAGGTTTGAAGAAAGAAACTGTCTCTAACAAAACAGTGGAAGGGGAAGAGTATTCAGAAAATCTACCAATGGAAGGAGATGCCCACACTAAACAATGAATTTTCAGTGTAGACAAACCAGATATTTGCTAAAAGAAGATGCCATCTGAGATTTTCATAGCTAGAGAGGAGAAATCAGTGCCCAGTTTCAAGCTTCAAAGGTCAGCCCAGCTCTTCATGTTAAGGTTAATGCAGCTCATGAATTTAAGTCAAAGCTAGTGTTCATACACTGTTCTGAAAATTCCAGAGCTCTTTAGTATTCCCTGAAGAGAATACTAAATCTATTCTGCCTGTGCTCTACAAATGGAGCAACACAGCCTGGAGGACAACATATCTGTTTGCATCACGATTTACTGAACAGTTTAAAGCCCAATGTTGAAACTTACTGCTCAAGAAAAAAAAAATAGATTCCTTTCAAAATATAGCTGATCATTTACACTGCACCTGGTCACACAAAAGCTCTGATGGAGATTGACAGTGGGAAACATGGAATTTTCATGCCTGTCAACACAAAATCCATTCTTACAGCCACTGGATGAAGGAATAATTTTGACTTTCAAAACTTAATATTTAAGAATTGTTTCATAAGGCTGTAACTGTCATGGATAGTGATTCTGCTGGGCAAAGTAAATTAAAAACATTCTAAAGGAAAAAAATTTTGCATTCTAGATGTCATTAAAGACATTCCTGATTCATAGGAAGTGGTTGAAATATCACCATTAAAAAAGAGCTTGGAAGAAGTTGATTGAAACCCTCATGGATGACTTCGAGTGGTTCAAGATGTCTGTGGAAGAAGTAACTCCTGGGTTGCTGAAAAGAGCAAGAGAATTAGAGGTGGAGACTGAACAAGTGACTGGATTGCTGCAGCCTCATGATAAAATATGGTATGAATAAGCAAAGAAAATGGTATCTTGAGATGGAGCCTACTCTTGATAGTGATGGTGTGAATATTGCTGATGTGACAAAGGATTTAGAATGTTATGTCATTGGTCGACATAGCAGCAGCAGAGGTAGACAGGACTGCTGTGTTCCTCTTTTTTGTCTTTTGTGGTGCTAGAGATGGAATTCAGACCCTTATGCATAGTAGGCAAGAACTTTAGCTCTGAGCTACATGCTAACCCTTGACTTTAATTTGGAAAGAACTTCTACCATAGGTAAGTTACTATTGAACAGCATTGTATACTACAAGAAACCTTTTGTGAAATTAAGAGTAAATTGAGGAGGAAGACATGATTTTTAAGACCTCAATGAAAAAAGCAAAGGTAGTGATATTTACATACATTTTATGTAATAAAAATGTAGAAATCTACATTTTTATGTAGAAATCTTGTTGTCCTATTTTGAGAAATGGTCATATCATCCTAACCTTTGGTAACTACCATCCAGATTATCTTGAGGAAAGACTCTCCATAAGCAAAAAGATTATGATTCTGTAAAGACTCAGATGGTTGTTAGCATTTCTTAGCAGTAAAGTGTTTTCTAATTCACGTAGATGCATTTTTTTAAGATATAACATTCTTTTGCACCAAGTATACTAGAGTACAGTGCAAACAGATTTTATATGCACTGAGAAAGCAAAATATTTATCTGACTCTGTTTATTGTTGTGTTTGCTTTATTACAGTGGTTGAGAACCAAACCTGCATATCTCCACATTTTGCCTATAATTTTCAGCACTGTGGGTCACAATCGTGAACTTATATTCTTAGACAACCACTGGGATGTGTTCAAAGCCTGGTCCTCATTGTGGCAGTGCTGGTTGGGGTTGGAATGTTTGAAAGGTGGAACTTAGTGCAAAGTAGCTAAATCACTGGGGATCTTTCCTTGGAAAGGTTTAACATAGTTTTCATGAGATTCTATTTAGTTCCTACAGAAATTAGATGTTGTAAATGAGCCTAATTCCTCTGTACTCTCTGGCTTCCTATATTTCCATGTAATCTCTCTCCCAAACAAGCTTTTGCCATGACAGCATTCATCATGCTGTGACAGCCAGGGGAGGGACTTCACTAGAGCCATTACTATGATGATTAAAATTCCTGTCTCCAAAATTGAAACAAACAAATCTCTTTTCCTTATGTATTACCCAGTCTCAAACATTCTATGATAGCAATGGAAAAATGAATTAATATAGATATCTTCTTCCTTTTTTCTAGTTAATTTCTAAATTTCTTTGCTGAGTTTTCTCTTAAATTATTTGTGTATATGTATGTATGTATTTTAAGATAGCTCTTGTGTATATCATGGTATTTTGGCATTAGTTATTAACTCATGAAGCATTATATCTTCCTGTTCGATGTAAAACAATGATTTAAATAAATTTAGAACATTTATCTCCAGTGATAAATGTAATATTTCCCATATACAGAGACATTTATCTGACAGTTGCTATGAGTCCTGAAATCAAACCAGGCTTGATATGCTTGATTTATAATTCTTTTGAATATTTGCATTTACTGCTTCCTCCTTGATATGTTATAATTTAAGTTTGTTTGCATTTCTAACATTTGTCAATAAAATTCTGCAAGATGCAAGAGAAGAGTGATTACTGCTTGTGCTTTTGTGTTTTTAGAAGAAAAAATTCACAAATATATTCAAATATTCATTCATTCAGTAAACATCTGTGCTGCCTTTGCAATGTGCTAAAAATAGAAATCCAAGAAAAATTATGGATCTTCTCTTCTTTCTATGTACTTAAACCCTATAGGTATTCAAACAATCAAAAATAACTCCAAGATATGGGTTAGGACTTAGATTGCTTGAATACTATCACAGTTCCTCTCTGAATATTTCTTTGTCCACTCTGCACACACACATGCAAAGCCACACACATACAAAGACATACACATAGATACAGGGAAAAGGAAGATGGAGCTAGTTTGGTATATGAAACAATGGAAGAACCAAAAACAATAACTAGGAAGCAACTAACTAGGAAACTCAAAATATAGAGAGGTCTTAGGGAATCTAGAATTTTAATAATTATTAAAGAATTTATTTTATATTTAAGGATCATAAATCAAGGAGCTTAAAGTGGGATTGATGTGAATTACAGGAACAGAATTATGGACAGAGTTAAGCCAAGGTTGTGGGTAGAAATATAATCACCAGCAACAAAGCTGGAACTCAGACATCTCTGCACATATGTGCAGAGGCAAACTATCCACGCCATATGGAGTTCTCAAAACAGAAAAATGACATTAAAATGATTCAAGAGCAATAAATTCTGTAAGACTCCAGCGGAGCATACGAGAAATTATCCATATGAATGTCTCCAAGACCTACATATTGGTTGGACTCACAACATGATTTCTTCTAAGGATTAGTTCACAATAACAATTAAATTAAAATATATAGCAATACAAAACTGTGTAAATGAATACACATCCCACAGTAAGATAATAAACAAATCAAATTCAAGGGGACTAAAATAATATGGTATTGTTTCATACAGCATTTCATTGTCCTTAATGTTAAAAAAAAATGTATGCACCTAAACACACTATTGGTAAACCACAAATCTTAAAGATCTACAAATAAAAAGGTTATTTTTCTTTATATGTAAAATACAAAATATTATATAGATAAATATATATTTACAGAAATTATTACCTAACAGAGAATATGTAGCTATTAAAAGTACCAAGAGGGGCTGGGGATATAGCTCAGTTGGTAGAGTGCTTGCCTTGCATGCACAAGACTCTGGGTTCTGTCCCCAGCACCTCACCCCCCAAAAAGTACCAATAATAAAAAAAGTTAGAATATAATAATAATGAAAGTATTTTAAAATTTGTGGATTACAACTACAATAGTAACTAGTAGAAAAATATATGGATATATATATTTATATATGTATTTATGTATATATACATACACAAGTATGTGTATATATATCTATATATCCATTTGGAAAAACGAGTAAAATTATAAATTTACTATGGATTAATTTCAAGAATTCAGAGAAAAATTAACATCTTTAAAATATAATATGCAAAATGAGAGAAGAAATTAAATAAAAAAGTTATAGGTACAGATAAATCATTCAGAAGATGGAAATAATACAACCTAAAGCTTGTTTTTGAAAAATCTAACAACCAAAATAAAGTAAAAGTAAAATCAAACTCCCCTCAGGAATTCTCAACAAAATGATAATAATAATAGTATTAACAAAGTTTAAGCATTAATAAAGAATATTAGAAGTAATTAAGTGAATGAAACAAGCAGAGAAGTATATTTTATTCCTAGAGTACACTAAATATGAAAATATATTAAAAGTTTATATAAAATATGAAATCTGCAAGTTAAAGCAATAAGAACTAGTCAAAATGAACAGACTGAACCAGTAATTAAAGCCAAGCTTCCTCCCTGTTATACACGCACACACTTGTAGAAGAAATATTTTACACAAATTTTATCAGATTACCAAGGAATTAGGTAATTATTCTATTGTTACAAAGATTAGAAAAAAGAAGATAAAATCTAAATGGGCATTCCATTAGTTTGCTGTGGCTGTCATAACGAAGCTTGGTAGCTTAAAAAGCAGAAATTCATTTCTCATAGTTTTGAAGGGTAGAGGTCCAAGACATGGTGTCCTCAAGACTGGCTTTTTCTGAGTGCTCTGAATCTAGATGGTAGATAACCATCCATCTTTTCCCTGTCTGTCCTCCTTTAAGTACAGTAGTCATGTTAGATTAGGTCCTAGCCTAGTGACCTCTTTTTAATTTATCCAAGTATCCAAGTAGAGTCACATTCTGAGGTATCGGGGATTAGGTCTTCAATGTATTATTTTGAGTATATATGGTTTTATAACAGGCACTACATATGTAATGCATGAAAATTCATTAATGCAGATGTCACTCAGTATCCATGAGACATTGGTCCCAGGATCCCCTGTGAATACCAAAATCAAAAGATTCTCAAGTTTATATAAAATATCATCAGTTTTAGATGTAACCTATGCACATCCTCCCATATACTTTAAGTCATCTCTATATTATATATTATGTCTAGCCTCTCAACTTTCACATCCCTTCTGATCTATTTTCACCAAAGCAGCAGGAGTGACTTCTTAAACGAAAGTTAAATTCAATTCCTCTACTTAGAACTTCCCAATGACTTAACAATTGTACTTAATACTAAATCCAAGTCTTTTTCTAAGGCCGTCAAGGTCATAGATGATCTCCCCTGCCTGTTCAATATCTTCTTATGTTACTTTGCTCCTGATCACTGTATTTCAGACCCACCACCCTTTCAAGTTTCATGAAAGAGTTTTCTTTTATATCTGATCTTTGCACACGGCTCTTTATTTTTTTCTAGATTATCATCTAATCTTTGCATATAGTATGACCTTTGTTTTGGGGTCTCTATGTAAGTATTTTCTTCTCAAGAGACCTTCCAAAAATTACTTTTAAATGTTTTGTCAATGCAAAATATAAGCACTTGTGCACACATACAAGTAAATGTTATAGCAGATATTTACATTGACATATATAGTTATACAAGTGGTTCACAAATTTATTGTTAATCAAAATAATCCTCCAGTTCTCTTAAAATACAAATTCCTAAGCTCAATCCCTTTCTCATTCACTATCTAGGGTGGAGCCTGAGAATTTAACTTTCTAAGTTGTCAGTAGATGCAGAAGCTACTGATCCAGGGACTATAATTTGAAGACTACTTACTTAGGTTCTTAATGTTTTACTGACACGTCTTTGCTTTTTCTTGTTTCTCTTTTCCATCAGAGTTTCAGCTCCATGACTACAGGACCACAGAGGTGTTTTTATTATTGTAATCCTTCTATTATTTCTATGGAAACACTTTGGTTGGGAATCTAACCACTTTGCTGACTATCGGGGTAACTATCTCAGTGATTGCATTTAAATTTTGTTATATCATTCATGACCTCTAATGGAAAAACTCAGTGGCATGACCTCTATGAGACAAACTAGACAACAGTAAATAGGTAAATGAA
Source organism: Xerus rutilus (assembly GCA_028644305.1). Classification (NCBI taxonomy): domain Eukaryota; kingdom Metazoa; phylum Chordata; class Mammalia; order Rodentia; family Sciuridae; genus Xerus; species Xerus rutilus. The sequence goes on from CM053403.1 coordinate 133,235,778, forward strand.
TGAAAAAATTGTTTAACATAGTAACCATGGCTTTTGTTGAAAAACGATTTAGTTGGAAAAAAATTGGTTATTATTACAGTCTTTAACTGGAATAAAGTGAGGGTATGGGGTTTTGTGTGTGTGTGTGTATTTTCATTTGTTTATGTAAAGGATGGATGACATCTGTGAACCTGAAAGTTTTTGGTCTGAGTCAAATGAAGGTGAATATTATTGGAGTTGTAACACTTACAGAATTTAGACATTAAGAGATTGAGTATAGCATACAATAAAAAATACCTAAAATTATCTAAAGATTTGAGGTGGAAGGAGTAATGGTGAATTAGAATGTTAGGGAATAATATTGGCAATATTATTAATAATAATAATGTGGCAATACCAAATTGCCACATGGTAGATAATAAAGCAACCAGATGGAAGTATGATATTGTGTGGCTGATTAAAATAACAAGCTTCATTTTGGACTGCTGGCTTTCTTTTGGTTTCCATGAGTGTTGAATATTCTGAGAAGCATAATGATGAATGTGGAAAATATGAAGTCTATCTTCTGCTCCTGGGTGCAAGGATAGGAAAGATTCCAGAGTCAGGAAGGTATAACATCAGTAACCTGTACTTTAGTATGGTAACAAATGATTGTGAATATTAGCCTCAATATAATATGGTTTATAATCTAATAATGCCCACGAGGGACACCATAAATTTTAACATTGAAATACGTCTAATATTTAATTTATATACTAAAGACTAAGAGATTCCTCACCAGGAGCAATCCCTGTTCCCTGCCTACACACACACACACACACACACACACACACACACACAAACACACACACACACACACAGAAAGAGAGAGAGAGAGAATCCTCATAACAAAATCTTGAACAATAGTGCTCATTAAATATTAGAATGGCTTCATAAATCCCACTGGTTACCTTCTTTCTTAACACATTCCCAATAGCTGAATTCTAGCCATATGCATGAGTATTTTCTTCCCAGGGTACATATCAATTTTTAAATAAACTGCCTTCATTCATTTACACATTCTTTATTCCTGGAAATGATTTTTGTTATATTCTCTGGTTTATAAATTTGTCCTATAGGAAGAAAACATATACATGCCTATTCTGAGATGTAATATTGCCTTTTCTAGTATTTGCTTTTTTAATATAGTGAATTTTATAATGGTTATAGTGATGACTAAGATAATGTACTTTAGAGTTCGATAAACCTTTAGGCCTGACATTTCTTATCTATGGGATTTCTTCAACTTTTGTGACTACATTGAACTTCAGTTTCCTTATCTTTAAAATGGAGATTACAATACATAGCACATTTTTGAGGGTTAAATGTAATGACCGTAGTAAGAGCCTAGAACTGCACACGAAACAATGTGGTCAGTAAACTTTTATAGATTATGTATTTAACATAAATTAAGATTGAAATGATTCTTATCTTAATTAAATGTTATAATTTGCTCAAATATGGTTGTGGTCTCCAATATTTGCTTGCTAATCATTAAAATCAAAACATTAATTATAATATCTACTTTGTCACATCCCCCCTTAGATTCAGTTGCTTACATGAATTCCAAGATTCTTTATAGGAAACATTCAATAACTTGTGTCAGTATTAATCAGCTCAATTTTTACTCAAAAGCCAGAACAGTATTATGTAACTCATATTGGAAGAGAGAAAGCATGTGCAGCCTTAGCCATTTTATTAGCAAAAGTGATTTAACATTTTAACTGTGAAAAAGCAATTGTCTGAAATATGAGCATATATTCCAGTAACAAAATTTGTAAGTGACAATTTAAAACAATGGAAAACATCCTCTATCAAAGAACTTTGGATTTGGGTTTGGTAAGTGTCCATTGAATCTAACATCTTTCACTTTATGTCAGTGAAATTTCTCTGACTGCTGGTTTTGTACAGTAAGTAGATGAACACTGAAAACCTTGATACTCTCAACTGTAGGAGAAAACATTTTATACCAAACTCATCTCTAAATGACAATGACAGATTGATATTTAAAAAATATGTATGATGATGATTATAAATAATGTAGACTATTAAAAAATACAAGTCAATAAATCCCCAAACCCAAATAAAATACATTATATGATTTTCTTTACAATTCATAAAGGTAATTGATAATATTTTATTCTATATTTTATGTGCCCTTTTTCGTGTATGAAAAATAAAATGTAATAATATGAATTTTGTATTCGACATTTATTTTTCCCATTGCATTTTGCTATAGTGATAGTTTTATTGTTAATTTTGTTTATGATTTGCAAGAATGAAGTTTTAAAAATAAATATTAACCTGTATTTGTTAAGTTATCAAAGTTGAGATAATAGCTGGTTTTAAATAAATTATCATAAAATAAGAAATGTATTATATATCAATTTTGCTATCAATATAGTATCTTCACTTGATGCTCTAAATAAATTTTGGATTTTATTCAGGTTAATAATAAATAACCACTGTATTTTTTCTATTTAACCACAAATTTGATTTGTGCATGGTTAATGAGCAAATGGATGATAATTTTTATTTGGCTTTTTTTTGATTGTAGCAGTTTCAACTTGAAAGATTCATTGGACATATGTATATACCATAATCTATCCACTTAAAACTTTATCTAATATACAGTCTTGATAAATTTATTCAGTGAAATAATTAACAAAATGATATAATGGATTATTTTACTCTAGGTATGTTTCAAGTTATCCTTTTTTTAAAAATTGAGGATTGAACACAGAGGAACTTTTACCATTGAGTTACATTCTCAGTCTTTTCTGTTTTTTTTTTTAAATTTTGAGGCAAGATCTGGCCAGCAGAGGTATGCCTCAAACTTGTGATCCTCCTGCCTCAGCCTATAAATTGTGCATGCACAAGTCTCCTCTTATATTGACTTCCATTTTCAGAACATTTTTCATTTCTTCCTAAGTACATGCACCATCTCCAAAGCCAGCCTTTTTATAACCCTCTGCATGTTACGAGGTCTTCTTCTATAGAAATTTATTTCTATAGACTTTAATCTTTTATAAATGATATAAAAGATTAAAACTTTAATCTAGTATAAATGATATACTATTCCCAAACCCAACCTGACCATAACCAGTGATAATTCAACCAACCACCTCATTCTGCACTCACATCCTTACATATACACATCAATTATTGCTCATCTATTTTCTAGGAATTTAAATACAACTAATTTTAATGCAGAGGCATGATGGAGGATGGGAACAGAAATGGAAAGACAGTATTCTTCCTCAAAGCAGTGGAGTGCAGGGCCTTTGACAAATATTTTGTATTTTTTCTTTATATATAAAAATATTAAATATGAATTATATAATTTATAAGTCAGTTTGTATGTATAATGACTTCATGATAGGTACTTAGAATCATAAGTAAAAATCTTACAAATTTCCTTATTCTGCATTTAGTGCATGTGAAACATCTTTGTTGGTATTTCCTACAAAGAAAGGAAGTCAACTCTTCCTGCTTAGGTGCAGGAACCATCTCTTCCTATTCTCTATTTGAAATGTGCCATTCCCAGTTAATTTTCTATCTTCCATTATGAGAACACGTACAAGGTAGTGATGCTGTTATTTCTCATACTGTCATGGCTCTATATTGTATTTGAAATACAATAGATTTTCTTGCTCTTCAGTTCGCTAATGCTACACATTTAATGCTGGTTCTTAATTACAACCAAAACTGCATCATTAATCATGCCAAAAGTGAATGTTGGCTTTGAATGACTTTCTCAAAGGTTGCTATTTGCTTTGTTGATGATGATCACCATTGCAAGTCATACCCAGTGTTTGAAGAAAAATGTGAACAACTGTTCATTTTCTTGTTAAACTTACCAATCAGAATTTAATAGCATAAATGGATAATAACACTTTGAGCAAGTATTTTTGGTGCTTTAAGCCATGATGAACACATGAGTGGAGCATGACTTCCTGTGATGTTGGCACCACACTTACTGATGTGCACCATCAGTAAAGGAGGACAGATAATGGGTGTATTAGTGGAGAGAACAACCAGTCTCATTAGATGGAGGCTGTCAGACTTCTATTTCTTACAAATTTTGACTGAACTGGGAGAATTTGACCTCACCATATTGATTGGACAGGCAAATGATATTGATAGGAAGGACCTATTAGCATTATAGAAAAATAATCTCAAAAGCCCTTGGAGCGGATGGATGTGGCCATCTCAGAGGACTGCTTGACATGCGGCTTGAAGGTCATGGAGAGAATGAATAATTAAAGTTGCCACGGTGGGAGCACAAATAGAACACATGCCACTACCCTTGCCACCATCAGAGGCTAATGAGCTGAGGTGGCAGTATTATTGAAACACACATATGACTCAAGTTCACATTTCAGTGTTGGAGCATTTGTTGTCTAGTATCTTGAATGCATCCCATGCCCCGCTTGAAGAAGCATATCAGCATTTTGCTGAAGATCCAATCTCAGATAACCTTGTGTGAATATTACTTCACTAGGAAAATCCATGTTCAGGTACTAGAGCTCCCTGGGGTATCTGGTTAATCTCACAGAGAGAGTTCCAGATAGTGCCTTAAATGAGAGAACTGTAAACACTGGCTTAGGGAGGCCCTGGAAAGTCCCCAGGACTGCAGCATAAAAGCACTCTAAAGTGGAAAGAGGACAGAATTAACACCCAAGATCCAGTCATGGGATGAGCTTGCCCTGGTTTAAAGTGGTATTGTTCTACATTCTATAAAAAAGTAACATAGGGATTTCTGGTTCTTGTATGGATGTGGAAGGAATTTATTTATGAATCATTAGTCTTCCTTGAAATATACTGTAGCAAAATGAGCTCCAACAGTAGCAAACAAGACTTGAAAACTGCAAAATATTAAAAATTCAGAAAACTCAGATATGAAAAATTTACAAAGTCCAAATGTTGTACAAGTGCTGTCAAAGTCAGGCCCAGGCTGAAAGGTGGAATATAAAATAGGATAATTCCACTGGAAAATTTTAGGAGAGCAGAGATCTTTCAGAGGCAGATCTCATAAACCTCTAGCAAAAATTTTCTCTCAGAAGGAAATAGTACCACTTAGAGGAAGGAAGGAAGGAAGGAAGGGGGAGGCAGGGGAGGGAAGAGAGGGTGGGAGGGAGGAAGGAAGGAAAAGAAAAGGCTCCTGTGGAGCTAAGGTGGCAGTAAACTCTCAGGCTGGGTAAAATGAAAAGAGAATGTCATAGGAAGAATACGGAGATGAGGGGACACAGTTGAAGATCTGTTGGCCAACTTACTCATTTGTTTGAATAATTTAAAAACAATACAACGTTTCCTACTTAGGAAAAATTACATCAGAGAAGAACAAATTCACACACATTAGCACTCAGAAAAAAATAGTTTAAAATAAAAACAAGAAGTGATGATAAATATTATTGTATGAGTGGTTTAGTATGAGGATTAATGGCAATGGTTTTGTGAATGTTACCTCAAGGATGAGATATACAGATCCAGGAGAATGCATGGAAAAGCTGATCTTAAACAGTAAAACCTAATCAAGCCAAACGCCTTCTTATGTTTATGTCCTAATGTGGCTCATAGCACATTGTATGGCTTAGAAAATTTTCTGTCTCTGTCTCTCTTTCTCTCACACACACACAGACGTGAGCCACATATATTCCTAAAATATGGAAATGTATACACAGTAGAAGGCAGACTGCTTCATTTGGTTTTGGTAGAGATTTTGCATATCGTAAACATAAGACAGAATATTGGGGAAAAGGAAACCATCTTATTTAATTCTGGGAAACCAACATTATTCATGGACTGAGAATGGCAACCTGGTCTCATTGTCTGTGCACATTCGAGGAATTTTTGCTGATTCTGTTTTTATTTATTTTTTCTATTTGTGGGGCTGGGGATTGAACCCAGTAGTGCTTTACCACTAAGCTACATCCTCAACCCCTGATTTTTTATTTTAATCTGGGGCCTCACAAAGTTGCTCAGGTTGGCCTCAAATTTGTATTCCTCCTGTCTTAGCCTACGAAGTTACTGGGACTGCAGTTGTGTACCACCATGTCTGACTGGTTGATGATTCTTATATAGTTTTACCACCATTATTTCTATTCACATACGTATTTACTAGGGCAAGGCAGGGGACTTGTGTCATAATCTGTATTATTGGTGCCTTTTAACTCATATTTGTCTTTCCAAATAAAGTGTTCCCTCATTTGTATATTTATTACAATAACTGTACATTAGTAGTCATGAGTAAATGCAAAGACAAATAGAAACAAGATAGACACTAAAGAAGCAATATAGAAAAAGATTTTATGATTCAGTCCTATGTAGTCACTGGGTCAAATATTAATAATGAGAGTAAACACATATTTTCTGTGCTTGACCATATAATGTTCATAGAAAAGATCTTGATGCAAAAAAAATATGGACTACAGATAAATTGTGTAGTGATTATTCCAATTCAAACAACTATGGATAAAAAGATTTCTTTTTCTTTCTACTAAAGGTGGAAAGACAGGCTAAAGAAAATATTTTTCTAAGAGACTCAGTCATGGCTGTTAATAGCTTTAGATGTTCATTTCTGTTGAAAATAAGGAAGATAACATTCAAGATAAGATAGGGGCTGGTAGGGAATACAGTTTCTTTCATTTATTTCTTGTTTTTGTACAAAGTTTGAAAATGGAATTACATAAAAATATTGATCATTACTTTTAAGTTAGGACCAATGAAGCCCATAGAAGGAGATGTTCATTTTGTCAAAGTACTTATTTCCTGAGTTCTGTGTGAGTTTGCTTTGAACAGTTAAGTAACTTTTCATCAATTTTCTAAATGAAACTACATGGATAATTTGCATTAATTTTGAAGTATGCACATCTCTACCAGTGAGTAAGTTTATTAAGATATTTAGCTGAGGCTTACTCTCAAATATTTATTACAAACAAATATTTATTTCATTAAATAAATAATTTGTGTTACTGAAGATAACAAAAACGAGAATAATTTAAAGTTCAATAAAGCATGCATGTTGTCTATTTTCACACTGGTATATCCCTGTGCTAAGGACAGTGCCTAACACATAGTAAGCACTCACTAAACACTCATGCAAGGAAGAAAAGAAGAGAGAAAGGCAAAGAGAAAGAAAGAAGGAAGGAGAACTCAGTATCTAAACATATTATGTATTTGTGGTGAAATTTCCATGGGTTTTATGGTATATTTCTATATGGATATGTGATTATGTTGCCTGTCCCTATCTGTATGGAGCCCATGTAAGAAGGGTCACATATAGGTTTTACGAAGGACGGTCTGGAGATAATGACTTGTGGCTGCAATAACAAGAGGTAATGTGCAATATACCCCTTGTGAAGTCTGGTGACAGGAATTAAATTAACTCATGTCACTACTGTGAAGCAAGGTTAACTTGAACTGAACTGTATCACATCCCTGCTTCCACTTAATAATGGCCCTGCCACAGGATAGTTAGGAGATAAATTAACTGAATTGTGATATAAAGAAAGCTTGTAATGATGCCAAAAATTGAGATAATCCATATGATATTCATATTTTAAGAAATCCATCTTATATCTAAGTAGAAACTAATTCTGAATTAAACTTCATAGACATGGTGTAACAAAAAATGTTTTAGGGATAAAAACTACCTTCTCTCCTGTTCCTCAACTCTTAATGGAAGTTACACAATCCAGGCTTCAGATTTTTTATACAAACATGTTGACTTTTTCCAAATAATCAATGTTTATATTTTTAGGAAAAATAAAGCTTAGGGAAATTTGTAACCCCTACTAGATGAATTTTGGCTTATATTGGCTAGGGTTTCTCCATAAATACTTCACATCACTCTGTTAAATTTATTGGTGACATTTTATGAAACTATGTTTCTTTTTTAGGCATGATCAGGTCAGGAGGAAACTATTTTCCAGAACATAAACAAAACACAGGAAAATGTGCCATGGTTGTTAATTTTTTCTCCTGACACACTGTGTAGCAATTTGATTGAATTTCTTACCCTTTTACATGATTACATTCTAAAATTCAGTGGGAGAATTTGAGCCTTCTTCCCCAACAAAGCTTGCTAAGGTAACTGGTGGCAGGGAGCGGCCGACAGGGCACTCACACGCACACAGAGGTCATTAATGAGGAATAAAAGGGAGGATCAGAATCAGAAGTAATGATAACACCACAGGCCACTATCAAACATTTACTAACAATTTATTTATTCCACAGATACTAATCCAAAGATCTTCTGGGTGCATGGCATTATGCTTGTCTTTAAAAATAAAAATATGGATAGTACACAGCACCACCTTTGAGGGGCCCATAGTCTGATATGAAAGAAAGCATGTCAAAACAGTAAAGAACTATGGCACTACTGGAAATTGCAGAGTACAGACAAAATGAGTTTCTTAAAGAACCCAGAAGAGAAGATATTTGCCAAGAGAAGGTAGAAAATACTTCCTTGAGGAGAAGATTCTGAACTCAATTCAATATTGAAGAAGGAATTACTGGAAGTGCAATATAGATAAAGGTCATTCAAGGCAGAGGACAAAAAAAGACTTTGCAAATGAGGAAAATATGAATGAGTGTGCAGTTTTGAAAAATGCAATTGTTGCAATTCAAATTGCCTAAGTAAGAGCTCCAGGTAGGCAACAAAACAAAATAAAAAACAAACTAAAATCCAGGACACTGGTGTGCTGTGCTAGAGCTTAGAATGATCACCTAAAGAAACAACTCCACTGAAGGATTTCTAATGAATCATGGTGTGAGGATCTTTGAGCACAAGGCTGGGAGATGAATTGGGGAGAAGAGGCTAGAAGTCTGCAGAATGTTTCACATGCAGGTATGTTCTCTCTCTAGACTCAGTTTGCTGCTGTCATTTAGGATATTCCTAGTAACTAGGATCTTCAATTAATTGTGATGAAGAGTGTAGAAGAGTGATATTTTATAATTATTTTATTCAATCTTTATTATTGTCATTAAAATACACAGTTTTCAAAATTGCATTGCTTGAACCATGGTAAGAAGAAAGATGTGACGTGTTTATCATAGAAATTCCAGGGAAACTTACATTCTATGTTAAGACTCAACATAAATCACCTTATATACACTTTAAAAATTTTATAATGGCTTTCAGATCAAAATAATAGAAACTAGTATAGAAACAGTGAGGATCTAGGTTCTGCTCACTGACTTCCCTATAAAACTCAATGTTATCATCAGATTGGAACTCTGGCAGACCTTGAATACATGTGGCAAATTCATAAGCATTCACAGACAGATGAATCTTTGAATGATTAGTGTCCCTTTTGATTTGTTAGCCATTCTAGGCAGAAATCATCTGTTGAAATAGATGGCCTAATAGCTGGTTTATTATGGTTGGACAAAAATAAAGATTAAATAAAGCATTTTGATTTACAAGCATAACTGTCTTTTGTGTTTTAATAATATGCCTTGTTTTTATGGCCTTTTCCATGTGAATGCTCGCCCAAAATCTTTAGATCTTTCTCATGCAGCATGGAGAATCTGCACACCTCTGGAGCATGGTGCTCACCTGAGTTTACTGTAGCTAGCTTTTTCTTGGTTTGTTCCCTCTAATAAGCTGAACTTTCAAGGGGAACTCTGTGATGACTTTTTCTGTTCTCATCACCTTAGCATATGGTTGAGCTTTTCCCATAGAAAGTATCAATAAATATTTGTTGAATGAATGTACAAGTAGAATATATCCATTCTATTCATATATTCTCTTTACTTCCAAAAATCCTTTTGCAATAAATTATCTACATGTAAAAAAAATCTAAAAAGATACTGATACTCCGAATCACAAAAGAAATGATCAGTATATCCATTTTAATTTGAAATACTAAGGTGTTTTGGACAGTAAAGCAATAAAAAAATCATATATTTATATATGTGTATATATGTATACACACACATATATGTGTTATATATTTCAAGGAAATGGACTAGAATGTCATATAATGACTGAGAAAGAGATCTATGAATAACTTGTTTTCTAAAAAGTAATAGCTGCAAGTAGCTTAAATCTCAAAAAAGAAACTCTAACTACTCAAAATTTTGTGGTGCATCTTCTACAATATGTATTTCATTCCATATTACTCAAGGTTCACAGAGATATAGGTACTTAAGTACTACTTATAAGTACATAAGCTAAATCAAATGCTAAAACTTTTGTTTAAATTCTATTTTCAAACTTAAAATGATTGGAAAAGATGGTGACAGGAATGTCATATGATACAATTGTATAATATAATAAAAGAGAATATATTATAACTGTATTTTAAATTAAAAAAATAAACATAACACTGAAGAATCCCTCAAAGCTCAAAAGAGGTAGTTTTCCCACTGACTTGTAAAGGTTTATAAATTAAATTGAAAAAAAGTCTCATGGATCTAATAAAACTCCAAATGTAGTATACACTAACAAGTAGTTTCCAGATGTTTGTGGATTATTTTGTCAGATTTTGAGATATTGTTAAATGAAGATAAATTCATTTCACAATGCATTTTTAACTTTTGGGGAGGAGAACTTCATCCAGACTGCTCCGATAACATCTTTGGTGACACTGTATGAGATGAAACTGCATAAAAAAGTCCATGGCTTTATCAATATACTATGTTTCATATATTTAGGTGGGCAGTGTCCTGGAAATAAATAAATAGCTCATAAGTTATGGTTTGTTTGAACTTTGGATGGACCAGAGGTGAACAATGATGTTCTCTGTTCAGCACTGCACAAAGAAAATGTCAGTTTCAATTTCTGGACTGTGTGCATCCACAAACACAATATCACCACCCTCATCTTTCCATTCAAAGTAATTTTTCATCTTCTGTAGAGTAATGAAAAGCGACAAGGTGAGGTGTTCACAGGACTGACCATGCACAGGGGGTCCTCATTTCAGAAAGGGTTCTCTGTTTTGATTTAATGTTGACCACACTACTTTCTAATTTCTACAAGAGAAATGTTCATTATCCTTAAAGTACTGTTCCCTCATAATATCTGATTTAAGCTAGGAAAGTATTTCTGTTCTCATAAAACAATACTGAAACACAGTGAAATAGAAAAGAAAAACATTTTAGAAAGCCCATTTCTAACAGGCATCCAGAATGCTACTGCTATACATATTCCAGAATGGTTTAGGAGTATAAACAACTGTTTTAGTCAGCTTTTTCACTGCTGTGACTAAAAGATCTGGCAAGAACAATTGTACAGGAGAAAAAGTTTATTTAAGGGCTCACAGTTTCAGAGGTCTTAGTCAATAAAAAGCTGGCTCCATTCCTCTGGGCTAGAGGTAAAACAGAGCAAAGTGGCAGAAGAGTGTGGCAGAAGGAAGCAGCTCACCTGATGATCAGAAATCAGAGAGAGAGAATTTATTTGTATATACCCTAAAAGCACCCCCACAATGGCCCACCTCCTCTGGCCACACCCTACTCCCTTTCAGCTCCCACCCAGTTAATCCCATCAGGGAATTAATTCAGTGATTAAATTAAGGCTCGCATAACCCAATCATTTTCCGTCTTGGATGTCTCCCACACAAGCTTTGGGGGGCAACTCACATGCAAACAATAACATCGACAATGTGATTTTCCTTTTTGTTTTTTTGGTACCAGGGATTGAACTCAGGGGTACTGGACCACTGAACCACATCCCCAGCCCTATTTTGTGTTTTATGTAGAGACAGGATCTCACTGAGTTGCTTAAAAGGAAAAATTGTTTATGGACTGAAAACTTCCATCCTTGAAAGTCAGTCCCTTCTTTACCTTTTTGCACATTCATAGCATGACGCCTTAGATACACCTTGACAGTGGTTATTTATAGATTTATTTGTAGAAAGATCCTTAAATTGCTATGCTACTGACTTGAATAAGGTAATGCTGCCCTCACAAAATCTTATGTAAATAACCTATAGTTTGTTTTGCTCTCACAGTGCTTTGTGTTTTTTAAAATATAGCCTTTATTACATCATTATGGCCATTTTATAAGCCTTTAAAAAAACTCATAAAAATCCTAAAGAATAAGGAGCACACAAAGAAAACTACTAAGTTTGTTTACATTTGTTTTTCTCACAATAGGTTGTGAGAATTATATTTCATGCATTTTTCTATCACTTGGCTTAATTATTGGCACACACTTGGCATTTAATAAATGGTTATTGAATAAGTGCAAGAATATCTTGGATCTAGGATGATTTTTAAACCAATATAGAGCTGTATGAATCATGACCCTAGATTCTTAGCAAGTGGCTAAGTGGACTCTATAAAGCTTAGAGATGACAATACTTTGATTAGTTTGGTCCTTCAAAATATTTATAGTATTACAGATGCATGCAAGAATTTAAGATGTTTGTCAATTTGCAATTGATGATCAAGTAGGAAAATCAGAAGAGAGGCAAAGATGATTTAGTGGAAGTAGAAATATACAACTAAGACTACATAAGAATTAGGAATTAATCATGGTGTATTATGATTGCAGACAGGAAAAAAAGTTACTCCATATATTAATATATTTATTAATTCATTTATTTATCATTCTTGCAACAATGATATGCATCCTGTCAGGCATAAAGTGCATGCTATGAACAGCGGGAACAAGAGAGACCACTATCATAGGGTTTATGGGCCGAATGGATACAAGGAAAGCCCAGTCAATGTACATCGAAGCCTGAGTTTGATGATCACAGGAGAGTGTTCAAGGCAAAGAAAACAAGAAAAATTAATACAAATGTGATAAGATCCAGAGGCAAGCAACAACATGCATTTTCAAAGAATTAAATGGAATTTAAATTCTCTTGCATAGAATGTAAAGCCTTGTACAGAAAAGAATATTTTTCAGAAATTTATGGGTAAAAATCCAACTCAATAATCAACTAATTTCTCACTTCTAATAATTTCTGTCACTTTTATCTCTTTTCTTCCTTCCCTTTCTGTCTCCTTCCCTCTTTTCCATTCCACTTCCTACTCTTCCCTCTCCCTTCTCTTCCCTTTCCCTGCCTCCCTCCTTTCCTTTCTTCTTCTCTTTTGCTCAAGCAATACCTGAGTTTTCTTACATCTCAGGCTATGAATGCTTAGCAGAATGTTATATGGCTTGCAAGACCTGATTTATTACATACCTGTTTTTTAACTTAAATGGCAAGACATTCCTCTCATCTTGAATCCTGTCTTATATATACCACCATAATGTAATCTTTCTCTTAAGTATGTGTCAAAAGGCACATAAGCCATGCTCAATGTAGTAAGACAAGAGGCTAATATGACAATCAGTGCCTGAGGTGCAGAGTCAGCCAGTGACAAGCCAAATTAGATTGTGTTATCACAGCTCTCAGAGGTATTAAAACTATTCAGCCTGGTTCTATGGAATTCATAGTTCAAAGTCAGCATGCAGTGACCTACAATTTTTTCTGATGGTTCATCTCTAACTATCTGATGGACTGTGAGTGACTCAGTGCTATTGTAGAAATACAGGTTTGTATAACCAACAACCCTGATTCCTTATACTTTTCTTTCAAACCTCTGTTTTTGCCCCATATGGTAAGGGAGGAAAACCCAGAAACATGGGACAAATATTTGCCTTAAAATGATTTTCTAGATGAATGTTTATATAAATAAATATCAACTTATATTTTTGCAGATAATTTCAGGTTGGTTAAAAGAATGATTTCATTTAATAATTGATTTCAAAGGCTTTCATAAATGAGGCATACATTCAAAGTCACTAACTGTTACACCCATTTCCTAAATAATTTAGAAATGTATGATAGGGTCATCAAAGAAATATTTAATTTCAAAAGGATCCCAGATACCTCAACATAATTTTTAGGAAAAACAGATTCTATGTCAAATGACTAAGAAAAATGGTATTCTCTCTCACAATTTGCATTTTGTTCCATAATGTACATTCTTTTTAAAAAATTTGTGTTATTTTTTCTTTTTAGATACACATGACAGTAGAGTATATATTGGTATATTTATACAAACATAGAATACATCTTATTCTATTTAGGATCCCAGCGTTGTGGTTGTACATGATGTTGAGATTCACTGTAAGGTATTTACATATGTACATAGGAAGGGAAGAGGATAGGAATAGAAAAGGCAGTGGAACAAATCTGACTTAACTTTCCCTTAATGTATATTCTAATAATCATCTTCCTAGAAATATCCCTTAAAAGAAGTGGTATAAAATATTCAGGTACTGGAATCTTATGAGAACTTTTGTATGATTGTGACAGGTGCTTTGCACCCAAGTTGATGGCAATTTTCATCAGATTCCTCCAGAGATCCATGAACCTCCAAATGGTTAATACTATTTTTAAGTCACATTGAAACTTGAAGCTGTTTAATTTTGAATCCAAAAGGAATTAAATCTTTATCTTTGATGACAGTAGTTTGATGTCCCTTGTGCCACCCCATTATGGTTTGAATGTGAGATGACCCCCAAAAGCTCACGGGGAACACAATGCAAGAAGGTTCAGAGGAGAAATGATTGGGCTTTGAGAGTCTTAACCAAATCCGTGAATTAATCCCCTGATTGAGATTAACTGAGTGGTAACTGAAGCGGTAGGGTGTGGCTGGAGGAGGTGGAAATTATGGGTGTGGCTTTGGGGTATATATTTGTATCTGGCAAGTAGAGTCTCTCTCTCTGCTTTCTGATCATCCTGTGAGCTGTTTCCCACACGATGAAGCTGTTTGCCACACTCTTCCTCCATGATGTTTTGCCTCACTTTGAGCCCCCAGGAATGGAGCTGGCCTTCTATGGACTAAGACCTCTGAAACCATGAGACACCAAATAAACTTTTCCTCCTCTACAGTTGTTCTGGTTGGGTCATTTAGTCACAGCAGTGAAAAGTTAACTAAAACACTCCCCCCCCAAAATACATTGAAATACCAACTCCCCAAATGTATGAAGAAGGGCATTGAATGTAAACCTCAGAATGTAGTTGTGTTTGCAGGTGTAATTAATTTTGATGAAGTCATACTGGTCTAGGGTGAGCCTATAATCTAATCTGACTGATGTCTTTATAAGAAGAGGAAAAAGTTACACAGTCACATGTATTTGGGTGGGGTCCACTGGAGGATGGAGCCAGAAATTAAAGTGCTATAACTACAATCCTAGGAAGCCACCAGAAGCCAGGAAGAGACATGGAAACATTGTCCTTTCTCAGTTTCAGAGAGAGCAAGATCCTCTAGACACCTCAATTTTGGACTTGTAGCTTACAAAACTCTGAGGTAATAAATTTTTGCTGTTTCTAAGCCAGGTAATTTGTGGAGCTTTGTTCAGAAACTTTGGAAAGAAATACAACTCCTAAGAACTTCCAGTTCAAATATCTCATGATTCTTTAATAATATTTGCTTATTATTGATTATTGCTGGGGGTATATTTAGGAGCTATGCAAGTACAGCATAGATCCATCCTATTTTCTTCATAAAATTAGAACTATTATTTATATCACAATGGCATTAAAATTTATTACTAGCCTTGTAACTTATGAATTTAAATGGAGAAAAGTCTGCATGTAGAGTTTCATGATACTCAAGAAAGATCGGGCAGGCAAAAAGCATTAAATATCAGTTTTGTCTTGTCTATGGAAATGTGAATATTAAGTTAATTTCATTATTTCTTATATCAATTATGACTTTAAATAGTAATTAGCTTCTAATTGTAAATATTTACCCAAAATCTTACATGTAGCAGAAAAATATTGTCAGAATATCTACAGTGTAAAAGGTGTATCATAAATATCACAGGAAGTGTTAAGAAACTCTAAAAATCCAAACAGAATTTAATGTAACTCTCTTAGAGGGTTTGAATTAAGTTCACAAGTTTTCATTAACTGAAAATCTTAAAACTTGTAATTTTCACATTGTACATTGCTTTCAGCTATTTCTGAAAATGAGACCAAAGAACACCACAAACTGAGAGTACTTCTAGAATAAGTGCTCTTTATTGTGACTGACTCTCGAGGAGAGGAAATAAATTGGTTCATAATAAATCATCCATCCAGGTTGGGCTCACCGTTGAATGGGTCATGGAACCTGTAAACTTTCTTTTCTTTCTCTTTTCTTCTTTAAGCATTAAAGATCAAGGTGATTATCACTAGTAAAAACCACTCTCCTACTACAAATATATTATCGATTCATAGTTTCCCACAAAGTTTTAAGGATAAAGAATCATTGAGACTTAGGTGCCTTTGCTGCTTTGAGTGCTTACCCTGTGACAATTATATGTGTGAAAGGGTATTGACAGGGAGCTTTGAGGCCACTGATGAAATTCAGCAGTTGGGGTGAAAAAACCATTTTTCATTTAATAAACACTTCTGAAAGGCTTGTCACTGCACACTATATTTATAGGCCTGGCTCAGATAGTTCCATTTTCTTCTAGTTCTGCTTCTATAAAACTTCCTTAATCAGGCCGAATTGGATATGTGACTCTGATGCCATAAATCTCATAAAGGGGTCAGTTAAATGAGCCTTATTTCGGGGACATCTATAGTTCACTTTCTAGATATTTTAATGAGAGACAATGAAAGGCTTTCTGTGTTTTCTGAACTGGGGTGCAAATACTTAGCTAAGCAAACTGGGACTTGGGGGTTACATGTTGTAAATATTTTAAATTCTCCCCAACGGCCTCACTTGACATACATTGAATGCTTTTTCCAATCTGTCTCTTTTGACACTTTATTCACGTGGTTTCTAATTCACAGTAGCCAATACTGTGAAAGTCCTTGGGGGACCAAAGACATTTTGTAAGGAGGACTAGAAATAATTTCTATTGGCTTAGAGATCTTGAAGCCAGAGCAGCCTTGCTCTTCTGACTAACTTATTCATTCTGAAATCTCATTTCTCTGGCTTTTGTTTTAATAGTGTAGCAATTATAGGAAGGTACGAGAGAATTTTTTTTCCTTTTACCAGAAACAAATAGTTTTGTTTAATGTTGCCTCAAGACTCAGACTACTTATTTGATGTAATCTCTCTATTCCAATAAATAAGGATGGTTCTTGGAATGAAATGACTCCACAGAACTTTTTTCCTGGCTCAATCACAGAAGGAAGGCTGTTTTCTTTCAGGATGGGTCTGTGAATACAGCACCACTGGGCTGTGGTGTCACAGAATAATGCTTTAACAGAACAAGGAACATGGGCACATCATTTAGCTCCTTCATCTTCTTCAACATGGGAACAGTGTCTTCTTCATCAGAAATAGGAGATCATTTATATATATATGGTTCATAGTATGGAATGTTACATCTGGTACAGCTAAAAGCTTTATAGATAGCACTTGGTTTATATACAATACTGCTACTGCTATTATTAATTCACAGGATAATAATTAATTCACAGTAGAAACATTTACTAAGGCAAGCTTTCAAGTGATTTTAAATGTATTTTATATTTATTACCAACAAATGCGCCTTTGTGAAAATAGAAAATAACTTATAATATCTAATTATTTTTTGTCTCCTGTGGTAAAATAACTATATCTTGATCCATGTTTAAGTATTATTTTCTTCTGGAACATAAGGAAGATTCTAGAACCTTCATACTTCATCATTGCAATAAAGCAGAAAATTCTGTTCTTTGCACAGTTCATGTAACAATTCATCATGTGCTTGTCTATTTTCAATACAAAAGTGAAAACTTTAAAGGTATTTTTGTGTTTATGGCTCTGAATATGATTAAAATTGGCAAATGAAAGTGACTGCATTTCTATCAGAAATAAATGATTTTGCCAGTCATGGTGGTGCACGCCTGTAACTCGAGCAGTTGAGGAGGCTAAGGCAAGAGGATTGTGAGTTCAAAGCCAGCCTCAGAGACTTATCTGGGCCCTAAAGAAATTCAGGGAGACCTTGTCTCTAAGTTAAATATTTAAAAAAGGCTGGAGTTGTGGCTAACTGATTAAGCACCTGTGGGTTCAATCTCTGGTACTCCGCCCAAAAAAAGATTTCTTAATTACAGCCCTTAATTTGTGGTTCTATATTTACAAAAATATGTTAATTATATACCCTATTATTGTCTATAAAGGTAATATCTTTAGAAATCATTTTTGAACTCCTTTAGTGGGTGTTATTATTAGTGCACATGATAATTACACATATCTAAATAAATTTTAAAACATTTAAATGATTTTAACAATGGTATCTTTATTAGTAAGGAGGAACAGAGAACTTTCTAACCAACTTTTAAAAAGTTTTTCCTGATTCAAAGGCTCTGTGATTCTTAGTAGGCAGATGACAATCATGAAACTCCTAATGGGAAAAAAAAAAACAGACATAAATATGATTTTAAAAAAATAGTGGAGTATTGTTTTGTTAAACTGGTGATTATTCTGTCATAAGAACCTAGTTCTAGAAAATAAAATAGGCATGAAATCCTATTATACTTTTTCCTCCATTTTCATACTTGAATATGGAGAAAAAAGGATTTGATTAATGATAGGCCAAGGGGAATTTCTATTACTAAATCTCTCACCATTAATTTTGTGAGAGAATACTACCCGCAAGGTCGTCATGTCCCTTGACTGTCACCATTTGGGAAATTCTCTGTAACCTTAAGCCTCTGCTACTTTCTCAGAAGGTAGAATTTCCTCCTTTGTGTTCCCCAAAAGAGTGGATCTTTCAAATGTGACGTGTCCATAAGGCAGTTGCATTGAGACACCACATTTATCTCTTTCATGGCATAGAAGTATTTAGTAATTGATTTTCCTCTTGGATGGTTGGCAAACCTTTATTAGAGCATGAAGAATTGTTTCCACTGGTGGCAGTAAATTGTTTAGGGAAGCTGTAGCACAGGTGGAAATGTGGTTCTGCACAGCTCTCGTCTTGACATACCATTCCTCTTACCTGGTTTGAGGTGGAGTCAGCCCAGCTTTCCCTAAGTGTTCACTTTTGGTGTCTCAGACAAGTGTGACATAAGAAGCAGGGAAGGAAAAAGGAGTACAATAATATCAAGGACTGGTACAAAACACCTGTTAGTCAGTTTTCCTGATATCAACATTCGCACTACTTTTCTCAAAGACAACATAGATGGTCTCCAATTTGGACACAAGGAGTCAAAAAAAAAATGTATAGAGAAGTTAAACACTACCCCCTGAATGATCTTATTGATATATATTTATAAATCAATGCAAAATGAACTCATAGTGTACTCATTTAAAATCTCATAGTACTCCATCTACCTTTTACTGATCAGTTTGGCAGGAAACTAGAGGAATTTTGTGAAAGAAAATTTAATGAAAAGGCTGTTTACCAATATGTGACTAGGGTTACTGAAACTAAAGGGTGACACTGCCATAAGAACAGGAAGTTTTCACTAACTCTAGGTCTGCATAGGTGGCTGTGGGATGGGCGGATGCACCACTAGAACATAAAGAGAGCTGCAGCCCAGATTAAGAGCCACCTGAGAGATCTCTATTCACAGGACAGTCACTGCTAGAAATGTAGCTAACCTGGGGAAATGGGAACAGAGGAAAAAAGCATTCTTTATTAACTCCTCAGTGCTCTCTCCCATGGGGCGAATAAAACAAACACAGCCACCAAAAGGCTTGGTGAGCTTTCCTTTGCTCAGAGAAGGATAAGGATGTGTGGAAAATGGGTCGAGAGGAATGAGAGGAACTGAAAATACCAAGCGGATAGCGAGGTCCTGCCTACAGAGCTCACATCCTATTTGTCATTGTGACCTGACTCCATTCATCACAGCTCAGCACCCTGGTTCAATGACCGAATAGGATTTCCAGTAAAATGGGCTAAACAACTTTTCCTTAACATTAAGTTATATTTGTTTTCCCTTCATGGAGAAAACCAAGTTGACAAAAGAATCATTTCTCCTACTTTTAAAATTTGTGAAAAAAGTTTATTGTCCTCATTTTTTCAAACCAAAGTGATATGCTAGAGCCGCTGAATAAATTCATTACATTTATGCACTATTTTCTATTTTGTTGGATCTCTGAGTTTCACTTAACCCTGAATTTCTTAGCAGTATGGTACCAATGAAGAAATAATTGGTAATTTAATTTCTTATGAATGATTAAGGAATTTAGTGATGTTCAGAGCACATTAATATTCTATTTATTTACCTAGGCATTTAGAGATTTTAATTTAAACTCTAAATTTAGACATTATAAGTCCTTGAAAGACATACTATGCTTATGGTAAAAGGTTTTATGTGGAATCTTCCCTGCAATCCACTTCTTTACCCCCCAAATGAGGTTTACTTAAATGTTCAAATATGACTTCTATTTTTAAAAATTTTTTAAATGGCCTTTAGCTTCTCTCTTATATTATGATCTCATTGTGGAATAATATGTGTAATATATTACTGCTATAGATTAACAATATATTAAAATGTATTGAAGAAACTTTTGAAAATAAAGCAATATTCACTTTGTATAGTAGCAAGGAAACTTAAAAAATATGTTCAAAAATGATATTGTTAATCAATAGGAAAAAATTGTGATTGTTCAGTGACTTCACATTGAAATTTCTTTTATCATAAGTTGTAAAAGTATAAGGAAAGGAGCTCAAAGAGGAAGCGTATGATTTAAAATGTAAGAAACACTGAGAAGTAAAGTGTTTTATTTCTTTTTCAAAAACATATCATGGCTAGTTTGAACATTATTCCCTTTTTCTTGTGTAATATAAAATGTGGAGTGAGCATCTTTTCTATGCCCTGGTAAAATGTAATAATCTTTTTTAATTGTAGATCAGCATCCAACATTTTGTTTTTTAAACTTCCAAAGTCATGATCTATGTCCAAGAGTTCCTTTAAGGGTAATGCTTTTGCTGCCATCACTTCCTCTGTCTCATCATCTTCTTCTTTTTTTTTTTTTTTTGACATAACAAATTCCTTATTCACTTTCACTAAATTCCTACAGTTGCATGTCTTTAATCTCTCAAATGGAAGCAGTATTGTTACTATAATCCCGTATTTCTCCTATAAATTCATTTATTTCTAAGTTAATTTCACTTGCAGGATTAGCATGTCTTCTTTCTTTTCCTACAATTTCAGTTTCATTGTCTAATTCCCTCTTTAACCTAAATTTTAATCAAAATATAGATGAATAAAGAAAATATATATAGAGATTAGAATGCTATTCAGCTTTAAAAAGGAAGAAATTTTGTTATTTGTGATAATATGGATATAATTGGAAGTGTGCTAAATGAGATAATCCAAACACAGAAACACAAATGCTGCATCTTCTCACTTATAGGTGGGATGGAATCATTTGAATTTATAGAAGCAAACAGTAGAATGATTGATACCAGTTGCTGGGTTGATATGAATGGGGAGATGATAGAGGATACAAAAAGTCTCTAGAAGAGTATGTTTTAGGTTAACTAAAATTACTCCTTGTTGTAAAGTTCAGTGTACATTACTTGATCATTGGAAGACAAAGAAACTAGACAAATCTAGGTTTTGCTGCCTGGGTATGATGTTAATTAATAACAGTTGTGTGGTGACTATTACAGTTTAGATGTGAAGTATTCCCACAAGCTCCTGTATGAGACAATGCAAAAAGGTTCAGAGATTAAAATATTAGATTAGGAGAGTTTTAACCTAATCAGTGGATTAATTCACTGATGGATTCATTGGGTGGTAGCTGTGGAAAGGTAGGCTATGGCTGGAGGAAGTAGATCCCTAGGGATTTTCCTTTGGAGTTTATATTTTTTCCCTGGCCAGAAGCAATCTCTTTGATTCCTGGTTACCATATCTTGAGCTGATTTCATCATCATGACTCTGCATCATGATATTCTACCTCACTTGGGGCGCAAGGCTATGGAATTGACCAACTATGGACTAAACCTCTAAAATCATGAGCCAAAACAAACTTTTCCTCCTCTAAATTTTTCTTGTCAGGTATTTTGGTCACATAAACAAAAAAACTGACTAAAACAAAAACTGGTACCTGAAGTGGAGTTGGTTATATGAATAACCTGACTTCATGATTCAGATGCCTTTGGAGCTAGTTTGTGGGGGAGAAGACATTTTGAAAAGTTAAGAGATGAAAGCTGGAAAAGTTTTAGAACGTTGGAAGCTGCACTTAATTGGCAATTCTGGTGGAGGCTCAAAAGACAGAATGCCAATAGGATTGTAGACAGTAAAGAATGGACTCATGAGGTTACAGAAGAGGAGGATTCTGTGGGAAATTGAACTAGAGGTCACTCATTATGTTCTGCCAAAGAAGTTGTCTAAATTTGCTCATGTCCTGAAACTTTCTTAGAGGCAGAATTTGAAGGTGATGAACCAATTAATCTGGCTCAGAAAATTTCAAGGCAGCACAGCATTCAGTGCATGGCCTTGATATTGCTGGTGGCTTTTAGCCAAGTTTACTGTGATGATCAGGAACAGAAAGTGAAGCAGAAAGATTTAAAAGGCTTTCAGTTTGGCCAGGAAAGTGCAATTAAAACTGGGGCTAAAGAAGCTGTAGTTGTTAAAGGCATTACAGTCACTAAAGAGATGTCAAGCACTTTGCACAGAGATGCAAGGAAAGACTGCTGGAAGGCATCTCAACAATTTGCAAGACTGTACCCTGCTCAGGCTCAAGTCTATAGAAGTAGAAATTCCTTTGAGAAGGGAGCATGAGGGCACCTTGCTTGCACAGGGGCACCTAGGAAATTTTCTCATCATGCTCAATTTCCCAGAAACTCAGAGGCTACTGTAGCTATTGTGCCAGCAGGCAGATACTATGATGGTGACAGACTTCTGTATTAATCACATGGTGATAGTTCTGTAGGAATGTAGGATGCTGAAATTAGGTCTTGGAGGCTTTCACCAAGATTTCAAAAGAAAGCCTGGGTGCCCAAAGTATAGCAGGATCAGAATTCCCTTAGGCAGCCCCTGAGAGGGTGATACATGAAGACATGAGAAAGAAATTGAAGCTGCAGTGGAGACACCTGAGAGAGAGAGAGATGTCAGTAACAAGGAATGTCTGCTTAGGAAAGCTGCAAGAATCAAGAAAAATAGAGAGGCCATGTGAGCTGCAATTAACAAGGTCGTAGGAAGAAATCTGCATGAGCCCTTTAGAGAGAACATCACAAAGACCTGTGCCCCAGATCCTGGACATGGAGCTACAGGACTTGTTTGCCCAGCTGGATTTCAGTATTACTTTGTTCCTATCCCATTTATACATACCACTGTTTCTCCATTTTGTAATGGAAATTTTTACTCTGTTCCTTTAAATATTGGATATATGTAACTACCTTTTGAGATTTTATAGGGATTCATATGCTGAGAGTTCGCCTTGAGTATCAGAGAAGACTTATGACTTAGACTTTTGGGCAATGCTGGAAGGGTTGACTATTGAAACTCTTGGAAATGGACTAAATATATTTTTCACTGTGAGATGAGCATGAACATTTGGGGATTAGAAGTGGAATATTATGGTTTTTATATAAGATGTCCTTCAAAATCTCATGGGTTAAACAATGCAAGGAATGTTGGAGGAAAAATGATTAATTTTAATCTAATCAGTGGATTGATCAACTGATAGATTAACTGGAAGGTAACTATAAAAAAGTAGGGTATGGCTGGAGGAAGTAGGGTCACGGGGGTGTGTCTTTGGGGGCTTATGTTTTGTCCCTGGTCATCTGAACTCTCTCTCTCTCTTTCCTTTCTGGTTGTCATATCCTGAGCTGGTTTGCTCCACTATGCCCCTCCACCATGATGTTTGGCATTATCTAGGGCCCAGAGCTATGGAGTCAGCTGGCCATGGACTGAACTTCTCAAACTGATTCACTTTTTCTTTTCTAAATTTTTTTTGTCAGGTATTTTGGACACAGCAGTGGAAAGTTGACTAAAATAGTGAATAATCACCAACAGAGTTTAAAAGAAATGAGGTAAACTGGTCATTGATGAGAATGTGCCCCTGTTTATGTAGATAACAGCTTGTGGATTGAATAGCAGTAGTGTAGTTTGTGTATTATGCAGTTATAGTTAATATAATTTGGAAACTGAAATTTGATCCATGTTGGGAAATTTATTTTTAATTATGGTAATTGATATTTATATATGTTGGAACTGTGCAAAGCAAGAATTGTCTGTAGTAAAAGCTTGTGTATTGTTCTGCAGCATACAAAAAAATTATAAATTTTGTTGTATTACATTCAATATTTTTGATGCTTTAATACTTTTATGTAGATGTAATTTTCCTGCTCATACAAATTTATATTCTTTTTGTTTTCTTTTTAAAAATATTAATTTTACATTGAACTCACTAATGCATGGCTCTTAATGCAGATATCCTTCAGTGATCAGAAACTTCATGGATGGAAAAGAAAGGAAGAGAGAACATGAAATAAGGAAAAAACAAAACAAAGAAAAACAGAATTGAGAGAGAGAGAGGGCTACATCACAAAATATCTAGCCTTGTCTCTGTCTTCTAGTTTCTATAGAAGAAAGTGATGAAGAAAGGGGTATCTTCATATGTGAATTTTTAGCACTTGCTAAAAATTCTACTAAAAAAATTTGAGGCATAAAATGCTCTTTTGGTAAGAAGTTGCTTCATTTCATCCTTATGCCCTTATGAAGAAAAGTTGAAAGAAGGGGAAAGAATAAACATCAAACTCCTTTACAAAAAAGCACAGCATTTCTCTACTTAATTTTTCCTCAAGCAGTTGGCTTCATTGTCAAATCAGTAGTTGAACGGGAGTGAGACTGTGCATTGGAAGAAGAAACTATAAATATTATCCTCCATATGCCATTTCTGCACTACTTTCCTCCTCTCTCCATTGGTTGAAGAACATCATCATGTAGAATTTTTAGGCTTCCTAAATGGGTAAAAGTCAGAATCTATGTGTGAAACCCTTTTGTCTTGCTTTACACACAACCGTCAATATGGCTAGGTATAGAAATTTAGCCTCATGCTTTTTTCTATGTACATTTTATTGACATTACACTCATATTTTCATGTTTGAAGAGGCTAAAAAAACAATCTGAAAGCAGCCTCATACTTTGTTCTTTGCAATAAGGTATCTCAGTATATGGAGATTTTTTCCTTAACTTTGTAATATAATAACTTTACTAATTTATCCATCATTGTTGAAATTTTCAGTGATCCTACTGTGTATACAGCAAGACTTTCATTCTGCAGATTCTGATCCTTAATTTCCATTATATTTTTGTGTATATTCTTATTAGTACATTATAGTTACACATAACATTGGAGTATGTTTTGACATAATCATACATACATGGAATATGATTGGCCACACTTCAGTCCCCAGTACTTCCACCTTTCCTCCCAGTCTTCTTCCCTGTTTCTCTTCCCCTACTGATATCTTCCTTCTATTTACTTATAGATAGATTTTTAAAATTAGTGCTTTATGCCATACATAAAGATGAATGAAATTAGCAGTAGTGTATTTGTATATGTATATTACATTTTTAAATAAAATCTGTTAATCCTCTGAATACCTATCATTCAAATACTACATGGGCGGTAAACAAGGATCAACATTAGAAAATCTGTATCACTCCATTGCCTACCAATCCGTAAAGTTCCTATCCCCACAATCCTACAGATGTTGGTGAGTAAATTTTCTGTAACAATCTTTACTAACAACTTAAAATCTTCACCACATTTATAGGAAAAGAAAGTCCATGTCAACTTTCAATGTCATTTTAAATTTAATCCTAACTTGCAATTTTTTTAAGGAAATGTTTGGTATATGAATTTTAATCATTTTCTAATCTGCCTATTCCTGCATATTTTTTTATTTAACTTTTTAAGATTTATTTAAGTGGATAAATCTACCTTTTGTAACTAATTTTAATTTCGGCAAGGATTGAAATAATAAAAGACAAAGATAATCATATTCCTATCTAATATTCAATCATTCCATGTTCTTTCAAAGTCCTTCATGTCCTATTAGCTAAAGCCTTAGTTCAGAATCTGGCAAATGAGGTAAGTGATCATGTCATCAGTCTCATCTCTTTTCTTCATATCTGGACTTAGCTCTGTGGCTGTAATCATGCAGTAACCTTTCACTTAGGTACTATAATTTCTCTCACCTCCCTTGCCTTTGAAATTCTATGTCTTTCTTTTGTCTTGCTCCTTTGCCTTAGCCCTAAATATTTGGAGGTACTTAATTCATCAGTTAGGCCCCTCTGGCAGCTTGAGCAAGCATCTTATCCTCCACTGCCCCCTCCTAAAAAAATATCGCACATGCATAGGTACCTTGCCATTAATCTGCATACCTATCATTATATCAATAATCCTGGCTTGGGTATTATCTGCTAATTCTCTTGTCTCTCAACTAATTGTTTTTTAATAGATTTCACATGAGTTGGCATATTGCTTGGCCCATACATGCCTTTTTCACCCTCAAATGAGTTGAATTTGTTCATTACTTATACATTTATCAGAAACCTTTCTACACATTTATTTTTAGGTTTTCTCAGCATTAATAATACCCTAAATTACTACCTGTGACATAAAGTATTTGTTATAGTTTTTAGATGATTTGAAATAATTCTCAACACTTTCTTGAAGTAATATTTTCAGTTGTCAAGATTAAAGAACAATGCCATGTTCAATTCATTTATATCCTTTGGGACTGTATAATACTTAATTATGTTATCAGATAGATATATTCTAAACAATTTACCTACTCAGGAATTGCTCTATATAGTGGTTTTCAGACACTTTGTTTTTCTTATTTCACTAAGTCTTCAATATTTTTTTTAAACTAGAGAAATGGCTATAACTCATGATATTGTTTACACAAAACCTCTTATTTTCTTACATGTATAAGGATAAAAAAATAAATGTTGTTTACAATAATTTACCTCCAATATCATCATCTTCTCTACAATGATGAATTAGGATCGATACTTTCCAAATTAATCTGTATTTATACCTGTCTGTTTTTCCCAAGTTATATCTAAAAGTTCAGAGACTTTTTTTCTTTTAAAATTAGGTTGTGATTTGAAGTTCCTTATCTACATTGAAGTTCATCTTCCATTTTCCATACCATAGTCAATACCAAAAATCCCCTGTAGTTCATAATTATCAGCTTGGCGTTTCACTACTAGAAGAATATATTGCTTCTTTAAACATTACTCTTCACTACTTACTCCCATGCCATTAAATTAAGAGTTTAATAAAAATAGAGTGATTCAATTATCAAGTTATTTAGATTAAAAGAATCCATGGAGTACACTGGTAAAAATATAGATCTGGGGATTCTATTTTTTTTTTATAGATAAAAGTGGTTGTCTTGTTATTGGTAAGTAGCTAAAACCAGATAGAAGTACTGTGGTCTAGCATTGTAACAGATGTTTGCATTTGACCTTGTATCCTAGCTTACATGTACAGTTATGAGTACAGTGATATCACTACTAGATAACTGTTAAGTAACTGAGAATGTTGCTAGCCAATCAAACTTCTTTTAGAGTCATGAAGTATATTCACAGATAAGAATTTTTTTGTTCTTTTAAAGATAACTGATACATAAAGTCATAATTTATTAATCTTTTGGGCAGTGTGTGATGTTTTGATACATGTATATATTGTATGATGTTTAAATCAGGTTAAAAATCTATCTCCTCAAACATTGATCATTTCTTACAGTGAAAACATTCAAACTCCTTTCTTCTAGCTTTTTCAAATATACAGTACATTCTTATTATCATCCATCGTGATGCTATTGTGCAATAGCATATAAAAACATTTTATTTATATCTGTACCTAAGTATCCATTGATCAGCCTCTCTTCTTCCTTTCCCTCAAAAAATCTCAATAGCAAAAGACAAATTACTCAATTAAAAATGAACAATAGAGCTAAATGACATTTCTCAAAAAAAAAAAAAGAGACATGCAAATGGCCAATAGGCAAGATGCTCAACATCAGTTTTCATCAGGAAAATGCAAATCGTAACCACCATAATATATCACCTCATCTCAGTAAGAATGGCTACCATCAAAATGACTGCAAATAACAAGTACTAGTGAGGATGTGGAGAAAAGAGAATGCTTGCACACTTTTAGTGGGAATGTAAATTAGTACAGACATTATCAACATTTCCATATCCATAAATGTGGAAAACAAAAAATTAAAAATGAAACTACCCTGTGGGCTAGGAAACTCACTCCTTCGTATATATGCAATACAAATAAAATCAGTATGTTGAAGACACAAATATACTGCCATGTCCATTGCAATCCTATTCATCACAGCTTAGAAATGGAAACAAACTAAATGTTCATCAACTGATGAATAAAGAGCACATGGCATATATATATAATGGAATGCTGTTCAATCATAAAAAGGAATCAGATCCTGTCATTGGTGACATTGTGACTGGAATCAGAGATTGGTGTGTTAAGTGAAATAAGCCAAGCACAGAAAGAAATGTATTGCATGATCTTACTCATGTGTGGAATTTGTGAAAGTTGATCTCATAGAACTTAAGAGTGGACTGAGGATAGCATATTGAGTTCTAAACCTTAATTATGGCCTTAATCCCAAGTTGCCTAAATGAAGATATTTGCATTAACCTTATAAAATACAGATGTTTCAGGGTTTAGCAGTAGAGAGGTAAAATTGAGCATAGATTGTGATGCTAGCTTGTTCAGGAAAATGTGGAGTAGTTTGAAGGTAGGGCTAGATATCTCCAAGAGCAGAATCTGACATACTTGTGTTGGAGTATAAAATAGTGATATCTTAGTGTGTCTTTTAATCAAGGATACAATTGCTTTAGTAATTCTTTCAACTTGAGTTAATTATCATTATTATTATGATGATTATCCTGTTCTCAGAACTATCCCTTACAAAATGCATTATTTATCCCTCAATTTATTTGATAGGGTAAATATTATGTTTAACAAATTATATTGTGACACTCCTACTTTCAAAGATCAAAATAAATATTAGCATTCTATTTCACAACTCCACTTTAAACAGACTTTTCACATTATATGCATCTATGTTATGATTTAGATTTGGTGTCCCTCCAAAGCTCATGTGTGAGACAATGCAAGAAAGATTAGAGATGAAAAGATTGGGTTATAAAAGGTTTAACCTAATCAGTACATTAATTCCCTGATTACGATTAATTTGGTGGTAACTGTAAACACATAGGGTGTGGCTAGAGGAGGAAGGTCTTTATATGGGGGTGTACACCTTTGAGATATGTATTTTATTTTTATTTTTTTATTTTTTTTGGTACTGGGGATTGAACTCAGGGGCACTCGACCACTGAGCCACATCCCCAGCCCTATTTTGTGTTTTATGTAGAGACAGGGTCTCACTGAGTTGCTTAGCGCCTCGCCGTTGCTGAGGCTGGCTTTGAACTCGCAATTCTCCTGTCTCAGCCTCCCTAAGTGCTGGGATTACAAGCGTGAGCCACCGCGCC
>CM053403.1:133265270-133276307 GCA_028644305.1 Xerus rutilus
AGATATGTATTTTATTCCTCGCAAGTAGAGTCTCTGCTTCTTGGTGGCCATGTCCTGATTTGCTTTCTTCTGCTACCTACTGCCTCACCTCCAGTCCTGAGGAATGAGCTGGCTATATATGGACTGCGACCTCAGAAAAGTGAGTCCCAAAATAAACTTTTCCTCCTTGAATTGTTTTTATCAGGTTTTTTGGCTACAGCAATGAAAACACTACCTAAAACAATTGGTTATCTAAAATAAATTTGAGAAAATATTCCAGATATTTTTCTCTGTTTCTGTTCACCTGGAATCATATTAAAAAACAAAACTCAGATCTTTTTTAGCAGCTGTTTTTTCCTTTATTGCTAGAATTTAACCATAAATAAAATCATCTTAATTGTATTTTAGGAAATTACTAATATAAGCTAGGTGACTCTTCCTTTGATTTGGACAATTCAACAGCTTTCAAATCTGCAGTAGCTACACTGTTGGAGAAGCTATCAGATTACTTTTCTTATGAAATGAATCCTACATATTGATTTACCTTGAATCTTTCAAAGTGCAAGGTGCTACGTAATATAAATATTGATTTTATATGAGCCTCATAAAGAGAAAATCAGGCTATAGATCCACAGTACATAAAACAGAACTGAAAGATGTCTAGAAAAGACGTAGTTTAGCCAACAACAGTAAAAGTCAGAGGCCCCTCAGCTTATCTTAGGCAGTAAGGCAGTCTTATGTAGTTTTCTTCATTTTATCCATCTGTAGGATGAAGATGTATGTATCTCCTTCTATTGAGAGTTATAATATTCAAAATCTCATTGTGAGCTGCTTGAG
Organism: Xerus rutilus; assembly: GCA_028644305.1. Lineage (NCBI taxonomy): Eukaryota > Metazoa > Chordata > Mammalia > Rodentia > Sciuridae > Xerus > Xerus rutilus. The sequence continues at coordinate 133,266,087 of CM053403.1, forward strand.
AAAATGTGACAATTACATATACACAAAGATGACTAAGTGAATGGAATCATATTTATGATTCTTTCCTTCTTCCTATAAACTAAGAAATGTTTTCAAATTCCCACCACATAATCAATAGGGAAAAAGTCTACTTTTCTGTGACATAAAAGGATTGGAAGAAATTCTGGCTTTTCCATTTACAAATTCTATGACTGCTTAATTGTCTTTCTCTGATGATTAGTTTCTTCAGGGGTAAAAATAAGTATAAAAATCCTTGTTATTGTACGGGATTATAAAAATTAAATGAGATAATGATAATATATGTAAAAGCTCTTTTGAGAAATAATGCCAATTTGGGATAACAAAATAATGAATGTGATAAAAACTATCTAATGAAACAATATCTAGAAAAAGTTTTTTTAACTAAGATTTTTTGAAGACTTCACATGCTTTAGCTAGTAATTCTAAACTTATGGAATAAGAAAAGCTTGAAATTTCAATTGCTTAAGAAAATACATAAAACAATGATAGCTCTGATCATCATTTAAAATGATTATTTTAAACAATTATTTTCCAAAACCTAAAATTTGGGTAAGGATTTTTGTCTGTTTTGGTATTTTGTTGCAAATTGATTTTCTCCTCTTCTAGCACTGTCAAAGTCTACTTTGCATTTTACTATATGTATGTATCACAATATGTACCAAAATGATATTTCCTTAGACCATAAGTCTTTGTATCACCAGCTCTTAGGCAGTAGTAAAGATGTGTAAATGTTTGCAAAATGAATAAATAATGTGGTAAAGGAGTACATCAATGAACCTGAGTATTCGAGATAGATATGATCCTTAAAACAGAACACACAGGGGGAGCTAAGATTGTAACTCAGTGGTAGAGTGCTTGCCTCACATGTACGAGGCACTGGATTCAATCCTCAGCACCACATAAACATTTTAAAAAAATAAAGATATTGTGTCCATCTACAACTAAAAAAAATTTAATTAAAAAAAAAGAACACATGGGGTTCCTACCCTAAACCTCACTTTTCCCTCTCCTGAGTGAAGCTGAAGATATTTACAATGAAGGCCACTGCTTGGAGTTGTAACAACCAGACATCCTTCTCTGGGTTACTATAGATTTTGAGCAGCCTCAGCATCTTAGGAACAGTCTGGGACAAAAGAGTTAATTTTTCTCTCCAAAATATTTTTGTTTCCCAGATAATATCTTATGAGTGCTTAGGTGCAATTTTTAACATCAAATACATATGAAACTTTGCTATTGATGTCTGTCATAATTTATTTATTTTTCCTTCTTAGTGACTTTGTAATGATACACCTTAAAGTCAATAACAGTTTTGATGAAGAAAAAAAAAACAATTACATAATGCCTACTAAGGCTTCTCACCTTTATTTTATTTTTTGATTTATTAATGCTAAAGATGTTGGAAAACCTCAGATTCATTTATTCACTGACTCATTTATTCAACAAATCATAACCGAGCACTCATTTTGTGATAGACATTCATTTTTCAAGGGGTAAGGTCTATGATAGGAAAGAAACAAGGACCATTCAGGAACTCACTGGGATTTCTGCTGCATATATTTCACTTACCAAAACTTTACAGGATGACTATTATACTTAGGCACATCTCAAATGTTTTACAAATACTTATAGTTAATTCTTCAAAATAAAACAGAATTTAAGTTTTCAATGAGAAAAGAGAAACTAATAGGAGTAATCCACTTGCCCAAGGTCACAGAGCTAGTTAAGGGATGCAACTGAGATTTGAACCTAAAATCTATTCTGCAGAATCTACTCTGAGCAGCCTTTGAGATCCAGGTACAAATTTGTTGGAGAATAACTATTAAGAATTGGTTTAAGGATTTGGCCTGATCTAACTTTATGCTTTTAAAAACTTTGCATGGGGGTGGAATACTCTTGGGAATTCAGAATTCACCCTGTCATCATAGTAGGAAATTCTTGCTGTGTTATGTAGTTCCCTACTGGCACTTTCTAGTCATTTTTGCAACATCAGAAAGACAGTAATGTTATCTGTAGCCTGTACAAGAAATGACTTGAGTCAAAACCTGCCACTAACTTATTGAATTATTGTTCTTACAGACAATAGATTCATAGTGTCTGAAGACTTATGAATGTCTGTGGGTTCTTCCCTACAGACTGTATTCAGCACATGGCATGATGTCATGTCCCAGGAACACAGGCATTTGCAAAAAGGACTGAAAAAAGGAAGAGGAGACAGAAAAAGTAAAAAAAAATTCATGTTTTCCTTATCCTTTACGTCTTTGATAATGCTGCTCAGATCACAAAACCACACATGATTGAATATTTTTGTACATAAAATACTGGAGATGTGTGAATAATTGCTACTCTGGTGTTGGGAAAGTGACTGAATGGATGACTTTGGATGACAAAACAAAGATTGAGAAGAAAGAAGGATGTGAATTACGCTAGTGCAAGCTGTGAAATTAGACATCTGAACGTTTACCTAAGTTTCTATGAGTTAGGTAGTTTGTGTTTATCTATGTATAATCTTTATGTTTTTTTGCCCCCCCACCTCTCATTTATGTACCTGACTTTACCCAAAGAGACTTTGAATATCTATTTTCTATATCTATATCCATTTGACTTGCACCATGTATACTCATAAAACCTTAAAAAAATAACTGATATCAGATACTTACAAGATGCAAATGAAAGTGGTGAGTTTGACAGTCAGTATACCTGTGATTATTTCATTACATCACAGGTTCAACATATAAGGTTAAATAAAAATTTTCCATGGCATCTGAACCTTAGACTTTCATATTCGTACACACACACACACACACACACACACACACACACACACACAGAGGCATTCACTTAACTTCAGTATTGCGAACAGAGAAGCATATTTCTAAGACAGAGCTAAAGTGGTGTTCTAGGGTTCAATGGAAGTGAATTCTTATAGAGTAATAGGATTGACAGAGGCAGGAAATTAGCAGCAGCAGAAAGCTCATTATTATAGGTAAGAAATTAAAACAGGAAAAGGAGGATTCTCTTGAGCTGGTTTTCTTGCCATTCTAACTGAAAGTACTTTAAAAAATTACTTACTCTAAGTACTTTAAAAAATTACTTACTCTAAGCTGTGCAAAGAGTAATGCTGTCCATAGAGGTATTTTATGGTCGGGAGTCATGCGCCCCCTTCTGCATCACTTGATACACAGGAAAAACTCAAACTTCAAACAAAAGTAGTGTTGTGCTCTATTTTCAATTTGTATTGACATTTGGGGAAAATGTTACTTGACTTCTCATCTCCTTATGCTAAATAATCCACCACAGAGGCATGTACAAGGCATGTACACACACGTTTGTGTGTACGTGTCTGTAGAAGGATCCTCTTAGGTGAGGCTGATAATTGACTTTAAGGGAGATTATATAGTAAGACTCTTTTCCTTTATCCCTGAATGGAGTTGGGATGAATCAAACAGAAAGGAAGCCTGGGATTGAAAACATGACTAATAGGAAGCACACAGCTAAAGGCTGTGTTGCAAAAGGGAAAACGGAAAATATGAGTATTCCAAACTGGTGACATTAACTGGTGGTTTATAGTTTTGACTCACAAACCATTTGTAAACACCAATTACCAGGACTGATTCCTTCTTTAATCATGTACTTTTCTTGCTCTCACAGCAAAGAAATCTTCCCAAAATATATATGAATGACATAGTAGGAATAAGTCAAGCTGCAGCTACCCAATTGTGCTTTCAACTTCATAAAATGTAACATTAAGTGAAATGATGCAATGAAAATATGGCCAATTGTTACCATCCAAGCTCTACATATTTTTTGATGTTTTCACTAATATAAATATAAAGTGTATCTTTTATTGTTTGTCCTGGAAAAATTCTGTTCTCAATTGGAAGTGTCTGTCATAGGTATGATTCATTACACTCTATGCCGTAAACTACTCTTCCAACCTATAATTTGCCAAGATTTTTATTTTGTTATTACCTTTACACAACACTTAAATTCTAGAATTTCCTGACAGAAGAGGAACATTCTGAAATACTGTAAATAGAGCACTTGTTTGGACAACATCCTGTTTCTGAACCCTCCTACCAACATGGTCCACATACCCATTTCTGCTAATAATTCAACTTGTTAGCTACTAAAACTTCCTCCTGTCATCCATAAAATGTGAGTGGACACAGGGCTTCTGGTATTTTGAGAATGTACTTGTGTGAACAGCAGCCTTTGTAACCTAAATACTGCTGTTAAGCAGAAGGACACCACTATGACTTTTCAAATCAAATGAAATTTACCTTGATGCTATTGTAGATGGAAAAGGTGATGCCATCAAATTTCTTTTTATGTTCAAAAATACAATTTATTTTTCCTCAGTAACTTCTTTAAAGAACTTTTAGGATTTAAAGCATGGGTAACAGTGGTTGTCTCTAATTGCTTTTACGGATTCTGAACTTTTCCAACCATTTCTTTCAGAAATAAGCTGGAGACTTTTAACTAACACATTTATCCAAATCAAAGATATAATTAGCATTCTGAAAAAACATAGTAATAGCAAGGGTCTTTATTACACTCTATGCTCTTTAAACCTGAGATATTTTTAACTATTCCCACTGGGACATGTTCCTATTTTGGTTTTCACATTTTATTAGATCTCTACTGTATAAAATACTCTGAAAAAATGGAAATATTAATGCAAGGCACAACAGTTTGAAATTGTTTTAATTTTGCTCTCATATGTATTTATTGATTTTTTCCATTAATTTATTCATGGTTTTAGGTGCTGAAGATACAGTGATGCAGGAGACAGAGCAGTTCTCTGCCATCATGGAGTGATGTTTTGGTCGGGGGACAGAGGAAAAAAATTAAATAATAATAAGAAAATTATCAGATGATAATAAATTATATGTAGGGCAAAAAAATGGGTATATATTAGAGAGTGACATGTGGCTGTTTAGATTCAGAAGTCATGGAAGATGTGTCTTCATGTGTTATGAGGCAGCATTGAAGTTGATATCTTGATTAAGAGGGAATATGGGTGCAAAGACAAGGAGACAAAATATTCTAGAAAGAGGAAGTAAGTGGAGCAAAGGTTCTAAGGAAAGAACAAATAGAGTACACCCTCAAAACAGCATGTAAACCAAAGCAATGGACATGTTAATTGGTGAGCAGGAGATAGGGATTTCCAAGATGGGATTTCCCAAATTAGTGAAGGAAACTGCATTTTAATCTGAATGTGAAAGAAAAACACCAAAGACTTTAAAAAGTGACATTAGAGCCGCTCTGTAAAGAAGAGAAGAATAGAGAACGAATGATTGAGGCAAGGACAGGGACACAGTAGTGTGAAGCTGTTGTCTTAGCAGATGATTATAACTCTAACTAGGGTGCTAGTATAGGAAATGGGAAAAAGTGAGCAGATTCCTGATACATTTATCAGTGGGATCCACTAATGGATCAGGTGTAGGAAGTAACAGAAACAAGAATAAAACTATGTATTTTGGAATAAGCATCTTTTTGTGCAAAGCAATTTTATGACATATAGCAATGAATCTGACATGAATCTTATGAATCTTTCCATGGCATGGCAATACTTCTAGAGTCGACATATTGATTCATACTTAAAAATTTAGACTTAGACTGATGCAGTATACCTGGCTAATGAAATCTTATTTTATCATAATAAAATTTTTGAGTAAAATTTTTTTTGAGTAAAATTAAAGCACTCTATAGTGAAGCCTAGTCCAAACAGCACTATAATGAGTCACATCAGGAAAATTGGTTATAAAGTTAAATAACACATATATACTTTAAAAATTGATTTCAATTTTAGTTGTTCAGAGAAGCAATCTCTATAGTATTTATGTAAGTTATATCTAAGAGAATGCATACTTCTGCAAAATTTTAATGTACCATAGTGCACCTTTGCAATACTGAAAACAATATCAATTCATTTCTTATTTGAACAAAGTGTATAGCTCAACTTCTAAAAGTAAAAATAAACTTCCACATGATAAACATGATAAACCAACAAGGTATAGTATTTAAATGTAAGTTGCAAAGAAATCTATTTTAAGATAGTATAACATACTTTTCAACATTTTGATGCTTTTGCTTTTTTTATAAATATATGCACTTTGTTTATGTAAGAAGAAAATAGCCTAAACTGTAATGATAAAATAATAGGAAATCAGCATAACAGAGACACTGTTAGAGTTTGATGGAGGAATCATTCCTGGTGTTGTATGGAACAGCAGGGCGAATATAATTAACAACAATCAATTATATATCTCAAAATAAAGAGAGGATTTTGAATATATTCACCATGAAGAAAGATAACAGTTTAAGGTGATGAATATGCTAATTATTCTGAATTGTTCACTACCTAATATATACATGAATGAAATCATTGAGTTGTAACTCATACATATGTACAAATATTATGTTTTAATAAAAATAAAATTTTAAAAATTTAATGCAATATTCAGAATAATAGCATAAAATAAATTTACATAGTTAAAAGTTTTGATAAGCTTTTCACAAATAAAATAAACATTTGCATTCAACTGATCCAAAATTGAGAAGGAAATTTTATAAATTGCATAAGGAAAACTTGGATACAATGATATATGACTCAATCTAGCTGTCTATATCAAATTTCAAAAGGAAATTTTCAAACTTTTGTTTATGAATTCATGTTACCATTAAGTCATGTTCTCATGTTCTTTTTTAATATGACCACTTTAGTGCTGTCTAGAAATCATATTTTATACACACTCACACACACACACACACACACAGATTGATATGCTTTATACCAATTCTGTGATCAATTATCTTGGTCTGAGTTTTCCTTAGAAACCAATCACAAATAAGGATTGGAGCTCAAGAAATTTATTAAGAGTTGAAATAGAGAAGTGAGGAAAGTTGCAAAAGGACCTTATTAATCCATTTATTACCAAGAGGAACTACAGCTCAGTCTTCCTGGAAAACTTGGAGACTTGTGAAACCTGTCTCAGAGTCCTTGTTCTCATATGCCCTCACATGGCCCAACGAGAGCTGGGCAGTGGCAGATGCTTTGGGAGAATACCATCATCTTTATAAGAAGAGATACAGTTTTTTCTTTTCTTTTCTTAATTATATTGGAATCAAAATTTAGTATGAAATGATCAGAAAATGGTGCCATGGATTTTAAGGTCTGGAACATAGAATTGACATTGACTGGCTTGTGCTTTATGTGTTAGTATGAATATGGGAAAGAATGTATGCAAATCTGGATACTGTAGCATGTCTGATGAAAACCAATAACTATAGTGCCTAAATTAAGTTATATGATGAAGGTATGCTGATGTGTCAAAAAAGAAAAAAAATATACTTTGCATTCTGAAGTATTCTATGCTTTTGATGTGAATTGTATTATAAAATCTGGTTATTTTATAATATTTTTATTTCTTTTTTTACAATGTCTCTATATCTTTTTATTATTATACACTCAAAAATGTTTTCTGATAGAGAAATAGTGGCTTATTTCCCCCCAATTCACCAAAGACCAATCATGTAATGATCATAGCTATTATTTGTTGAGTGCCTTAACTTTAGAAAGCATTAAAAATATTTAATATATATATATTATATAATCCAGAAATGAAAATTAACTTCTTTTACCTGAGGAAATTAAGAATACCAGCAGTTTCTGAATTCTTCATTTTTCAATATTCAAAGTCCTGTCAGGAAGAAGACATAAGGCAGATGGGCCACTGTAACTTCCTGGGCAATAGAACATAGATAGCACCTGCAGATATTTGCTTAGACACTTTTAAAAAGGCTATTTTTAAATCAGAACTGGGGGCCATGCCTCTCCAAAGAAGTAAAAATGCCTGATAGATATTTTGATTGGACTAAAGGCTGCATGAATACCTCGTGAACACTGAATTCTTTACTCAGCATTGGGCAAGGGGGCTGACTTCCTTAAACCTATGGATCTATATAAAAATCAAGACAATAGCCATTCTTTGGTATCTCTCTCTTGGGTCCTCTCCCTCTTTGGAGCTCTGCTTTCTTTCTATTTCTGTAATAAATCCCGTTACTTTGCTCTAATCCTTGTGTCAGTGGATTTTTTTCTTCAAATTTATGAGACAAATCCAACTCCACAATTCATGCTATGTTTCTATCAGAGAAAGAAAACTGAAGCCATGGCTATGGAACATTAGGAACCATTAAAAAAAAAAGAGTAGGCATAAATTACAAAAAAAAAAAAAAAAAAAAAAAACAAGGGTGTTTGCTTTGTGGAATTTGAAAACAAATGGAAATATGACAGATAATACAGACTAAGATGAATAGTGTAAAAGCAGAGAGAGATACTAAGTTAATATTTATGTATAGTATTTATGAAACATACCATAGTAAAATTGGAAATGTATGTAGAAACTTGCTATGGTGGTATAAAAAATATTCCCAGTTGGGCATGGGGGCACATGCCTGTAATCACAGCAGCTCAGGAGACTGAGATAGGAGGATCATGAGTTCAAAGCCAGCCTTAGCAAAAGCAAGGCACTAAGCAACTGAGTGAGACCCTGTCTTTAAATAAAATACAAAATAGGGCTGGGGATGTGGCTCAGTGGTTGAGTGCCCCTGAGTTCAGTCCCCACTCTCTCCAAAAGAATTCCCAATTACAAATGAACATAATTACAGAAGATCTATTAGTCCAGAAAACATAATAAAGAAGGTCCTGGGAGATTTTTCAAATGCATTGACAGAAAAGAACTACGTTTATTTATATCTGAGAAACTGAAATTATACAAACAAGTATTGTCTGTAAGGTAATATGCAGTGTCCTGAATTTTCTCATCTATGGAAGTGATTATAACTTCAGGTACACAGGATAAAATATAAATAATTTTAGTTTTATTTTTTCCCACATTTTTATTTGTGCATTATTAGTTGTACATATTAATGGGACCATCTTTATTTTTTAAATGGAGCTACAGAAATGTAAAAAGTGAGAGAAGCTTGAAGATCATGATTTCTACTTTTAAAGATGAACTTCAAGTTGATAAATCCAATAAAAGGCAGTCAAGTCTTTTCAGTCAGTCTTACTGTGATTCTCCAGGACAATATTTCCAAAGCCAGTTCGGTCATAAGAATCAAGTGATGCGCTTGTCAAATCTCTTTCACAAACATAATGGTCGAACATTATGATCATGGAAGTTGAATACACTGCTTAAACATCCTCTTTATCTAACTTGAGAATATGTTTAGACTGGTATTTCTATTTGCAAGACAAAATAAGTCTTTGGGTAAGATAAGACAATGGAAGGAATGCTCTCCTGAGGAGCTATTTTTCTCCCAGAATGTATTGCCTAAAGTTCAAGCTAAAACACATGACTCCAATCTTGCAAAATCAAGATGTATTTTATGCAGCATTTTTTCACAACTCTAATTTCAATCACAACTTACCTTCAGATACCTTCATTTCTAATACTTTCCTAATACGGCCCTCCAGATTTTGCCCCAAGATGCAAATGAGATAAACATGCCACCGCAGTTCAAGATCGCACAACCTAGTTTGCACACATCAAATCCTCATCAGAATGTTTCCATGTAGTATAAACTAGAGAAATGCTAACAAAGCCATTGAGCTATACACCACCTAAAGTTTCTACTTTGAAATTACATCTGCAATGCTAAAATCATTGCCTGTAACAAAGAAGATAATAAATGTTTGCTAAATAAATAAATGCATGAATAATGCATATTGGTACTATATATGTAATAAAGGCAATCACATGAATGTTGACCAGCAAGTCTATCAGTAGTCACAATGTTATGCAACATTATTTAATGGGGGCAAAAAAATAGCATATATGTGTGAAATAAGAGTGGGTGGGCATGTGGGAACGTTTGAAACGGGTCAATTAAGGGAAATACCTCTAGGCCTTATAAAGAAAATGAAAGCTGCTGTTGGGGTAGATAGTGATAATAGTAAAAGAATATGCTTGGGGAAAATAATGGTTATAGAAACAATACAGTTAAGGAAGAATTAATTTAAATATATTTTTAGAGATAGTAGAACATGTTTGTGAAAACAAGGTCAAAGATGCCTTAAAAATATTTAGAAAAGATGACAGGAAGAATGTGTTAACTTAGAAAAATGCAAACCTGATTCTCAAGAGTTTTTTCCCCCATAAGTAATATAAAATGTCAAGTGATTTGACAGACATT
>CM053403.1:133276807-133317494 GCA_028644305.1 Xerus rutilus
AACCATTGCTCAGTTCTCTGCAATTTAAATCATATTAGCATACATTAGTCATATTAGAAACCAAAATTCAATTTTGCTAGTCAGAGAAATTGTGTCAAGTCATTATCAGCTGTAACATTACTGTTATTGCTCAGTTATGTGTGTGTCCTATTGAGAAAGCAACACTTACATTAGAAGAAAATGTAAAGCAAGAATATTGAAAATGGCAATCAAAATTCCATTAGAATCAAGATTTTTTTCTTTTAGCTTTGTAATAGTTCCCCATTTCTCCCTTTATATTCTGACTATGCATAAATGGCACCCTATAGCCAACACTTTTATTTTTACTTTGTGATAACGAAGGCCCACAATGGCAGTGTGTAAAACATGTGGGTTTTTTTTTAACATTATAACTTAGAGTATGGAAATAAAATCCTTGCATTTATAGTTTATCAACTAAAACAATATTAGAAATATATTTTTAATGTAAAAATTTAAGAATAGGCTTTTAGATTTTTATGGTTCATAAGAAATATTGCTTCTCTTAAATGAATAATGAATTTTTTACCAGTAAAATTGATCTCCATTATGAAATTAATTCTATTTTAAACAAATGGTGAAATACGAGGTTTTGGATTTTGAGTGAAAATTAGTGAAGTTTTTTTTGTTTTGTTTTGTTTGTGTGTGTGTACACATGCCCATGCATGGGGGTGTCAGGAGTATTTACAGCAAAATTGAATGAGAAAAGATGATGTTATTATCTTGGTAGAATATATCTATCAAGACATAGTTTTGATGCAAATACATGGAAATTCAGAAAAAATTATTTCCTATAGTTAGTTCAGATAACTACCATCAAACTACTATGGACTTCAAAAAACTCTAAAAACACTGAATACTCTGACAGCAGTTATTTCTGCTCAGAGAAAATGTGACCATATAGCTGATACAAGATTACTAAATTATTGTCATATGTGATTTACAAATGTGCAGTTTTAAAATACTGATACAAAATGATCTGAACTGGACAAGCTGGACTATCTCTATCTCTATATCTAGGGATAATTATTAAAAATTCTCTATACTTTGTTTTCTACTACCAGCTCTTCTTAAGTTGTATATATTTTATGATTTATTCTCATAATAAATATAAGTTTACAAATTCCCTCATTGACACTTTTATTTTTATTTATTATTTTGCTCTTAAGAATATACTAGTTGGGGAGTGGGGGCTGGAAAGATGGTGAACTGAGATGGACATCATTGCCCTAGGCACATGTATGACTACACTAATGATGCAATGCTACATCAATACAACCAGAGGAATGAAAAGTTGTGATGCACTTATGTACAATGAATCAAAATGCATTCTATTGTCATGTATACATTATTAGAATAAATACGTTAGTTAATTTTAAAAAATAAAGTATCACTCGATTCTATCGATATTAAAAGGATAATCAAGAAAACCATAAATAAAAAAAGAATATACCAGTTGAATTTTAAAATCTGATGGAGAGAAAATTTCTCAGATACTGTTAGCAAATCATCAAAATTATCAGAAAAACATTTACTTACTTCAACGTATTGTACTACAACTGAGACTATTTGTTTTCAAAATATTATGCTGGATCCATCTCTGTGTGAATTCCCTTGTTCTCAAGGAATCTAATTTGCTGGGAGCATGCTGCATCAGTAGTGCTCAGGGACGGCATTCGGGCTGTTGCCCTCCACTGGTATTTCTGCTGTTCATGTAGTGTGACTATGTAGAAGTCTTTTTCTTGGTTGTCCGCATTGGTAAGTACCAGTGACTACAACCCTGATGGGCAACATGATTCACTCTGAAGAAGTTGCAAGATAGATGGGACTTATTTCTGGCCTGCTAAGCAAACCCTAAATATGGTAGCAGGATTATAAATTTTTATACTGAGAAATGACCTAAATGCAAGGTGAAGATACATGTTTTCTCTCCTTTGTGCAACTATTCTTGGTATACTGCATCTCAGAGTAATATGTAAATAAAAAGTGATAGAATTAATGGCAAAAAACTAAAAATTATTATTTGTCACACTGTTATTGTTTTTCCTTAATCATGTTACTTATATTCAACTCCTGAATGTGCTTTCCTTTAACTTAGTTATCTTAATTACTCTGCCAAATGAGTATTAAAAATATTATTTCATTAACTTATATGTGGAAACCAGCATTAAGGAATGCTAAAATGGCTGGTGTAAAGTTAGACAGTAGTATGACACTAGTTCTGGAACAACATCAGAGTCATAGCTTTATAAGAAGATTATCATTGTCTCCATTACACATTTATTTGCATATTTAAGTAGGAAATCTTACTGAATTTCTTTTTTAAATATTATTTTAAAGTAAGTTGTGTCATTTTCCTATGCCACTAAATACTGCATATGTTGTCCTAAGCTTTGTCGACTAACAACTCAGCTCCCTGAAGACTGAGGAACCATCATGAGTGATATGGAGGTGAGTGAAGCATTCATTATACAGTAGAAAGCTCTATAAAGCATGTGTTTAGCTTTGAAGCCATAAAAGGAACATGCAATGTATGCATAATTTCTAAGAAATCTTAGACCGTGAGTATTGTGCCAGCCTGCTACTGAATCTTCAATCTTGTTACTGAAGAACAGTATTGTACCTGCTCATCTAGTTTCCAGTGGGGGAATGGACTATGAGGGTAGTTTTGTTTAAAAAGGTTATATAAAAGCTACATAGCTCCTCTATAAAGCTGTGAAAAATATAGATTTTGATCATTCTTCAAAGTTACAGTGAATGTGGGGGTTCCCATCATCTTGACTAAAGAAAAAGAACTCCTATAAGGCAAGGACTGAAATTATTGGTGTGAATTATGAATGGTAGTATCATTTTGAGAAGGGTATATTTGTTTTTTATTGCTTTCATGGCTTATTATAAAATAATAAAAAAGAAGTTTTGATCTGTTTCAGAAAAGTAAATTCATTCTGGTCTTGCCAACTCCTCATTTTGTAAGTTAAATTGGTTTAACTGACTTCACATATAGCTATTTTCATTCAAGATTTCTCAGAACCCTTGATATGTTGAGATACCACATGGAACTGAGTAGAGGTTTAGAGCATTCAGTGAATTCTGACATTTTTTGACTATGGACACTCTCACTTCCAGAATCCACACCATCTTGGATTAGCATTGATAAAATGCTGTAAAATAATTTTAAAACAAACAGCCACAGAGACCGTTTAATCTGGCAGTCTTTAAAGGCATCTCACTTCCCACAAGTGAAAACTAAATGCACTTTTTGTTTTTCTCAACATCTGCATTCTCTATATTGTCTAGGGTATCTTTATCTTTTGGCTGAAGCAAGAAACTTGGAAGTCACCATAGAATACTTCTTCTCTTTTGTCCTTCATATAAAATTAATTATCTACTACAGACTAATTAAAATGAATTGAGTCACAGCCAAAAATATCTAAATGAAATTAAAATAAGTCTCTGCTATGGTGTGAATATGCCTTTTCAAGATTCATGTGTTAAAACCTAATGATCAATATGATAGTGTTAGATGATGAGTCCTTTGAGAAGTGATTACATCATGAGGGTGGAGCCCATGTGAATGGGATTATTGCTCTTTAAAAAAAAAAGACCAAGCAAGTCTTCTTGTCCCTACAAGTTTGTAAGAATCTGCCATCACCTTGGTTTTGAAATTCCCAACCTCCAGAACTGGGAGAAATAATGTCTACTGTTTATAAAGCTACCCAGCAGCTGGATTTTCTTATATGGACCCAACAGGAATGAGGAAGTTTTTACTATGATATTTAAGTCAATATAAACAAAAAAACTTGGTTAATTTAAAACTTTACTGTCTTTACATAAATCCTTTTTCTTTTACTATATATCAATCTTTTCTTTATTGTGTTCCGTTTAAGAAATATTTATCTAACCAGGGTATGAAAAACTAACATGTTGACAGATTTTCCCCTCAGTTAGTTCACTCACTCATCCTTCCCTCCCTCCCTCCCTTCCTTTCTTCCTTCCTTCCTTCCTTCCTTCCTTTTCTTTCTTTCTTCAGTTATACATGATGGCAGAATGCTCTTTGATTCATTGTACACAAATGGAGCACATTTTTTACATTTCAGATTGTACATAAAGTAGGGTCACACCATTTGTGCAATCATACATGTACCTAGGGTAATGAGGCCCATCTCATTCCACCATCTTTCCTATCACCATGCCCCTCCTTCCCCCTCCTTTTTGGCCAATCCAAAGTTCCTTTACTCATCCCATCCCCCCTCCATTGTAGATTAGCATTCACTTATCAGAGGAAACATTCAGCCTTTGATTTTTTGGGATTGGCTTACTTTGTTTAGCATGATATTCTCTTACTCTATTCATTTACCTGCAAATGTCATAATTTTATTTTCTTTTATTGCTGAGTAATATTATATTGTGTATATATACCACAGTTTCTTTATCCATTCATCTATCGAAGGGCATCTAGGTTGGTTTCAGAGTTTGGCTATTGTGAATTATGCTGCTATAAACATTGATGTGGCTGCATCAATGTAATAGGCTATTTTTAAGTCCTTTGGGTATAGACCAAGGAGCAGGATAGCTATGTCAAATGGTGGTTCCATTCCACGTTTTTAAAGGGATCTCCATACTGCTTTCCAGATTGGTTGCACCAATTTGCAGTCTCACCAGCAATGTGAGTGTGCCTTTTCCCCCACATCCTCATCAGCACTTACTGTTGCTTGTATTCTTGATAACTGCCATTCTGACTGGAGTGAGATGAAATCTTAGAGTAGTTTTGATTTGCATTTTTGTAATGACTAGAGATGTTGAACAATTTTTCATATATTTGTTGATCGATTATATATCTTCTTCTGAGAAGCATCTGTTCAGCTCCTTAGCCCATTTACTGATTGGGTTGTTTGTTTTTATGGTGTTAAGTTTTTTTGAGTTCTTTATATTTCCTGATGATTAGTGCTCTATCTGACATGTGTGTGGTGAAAATTTGCTCCCAAAATGTATGCTCTCCCCTTCACCTCATTGATTGTTTTTTTGCTGAGAAGAAACTTAGCACTGCCTTCATAGTGTCCCAGAGATTTTGATATGTTGTATCGGGGTTCTCATTTACCTTTAACAATTTTTTTATCTCCTCTCTGATGTTTTCTGTTATATATACGTCATTCAATAGCATATGATTTAGTCTCCAGGTGTTGGAGTAACTTCTATTTTTTATTTTTCATTGATTTCTAATTTCATTCCATTATCTTCTCATAGAATGCATTGTAGTATCTCTATTTTTTTTGTATTTGCTAATACTTGCTTTGTGGCATAACATATGGTCTATTTTGGAGAAGGATCCATGTGCCACTGAGAAAAATGTATATTCTCTCATTGATTTGTGGAATATTCTATATATCACTGGTAAGTCTAAATTATTGATTGTTTTATTGAGTTCTATAGTTTATTTCTTTAGTTTTTGTTTGGATGATCTATCCAATGGTAAGAGGGGTATGTTAAAGTCACCCAGTATTATTGTGTTGTGGTCTATTTGATTCTTTAAGTTGAGAAGGTTTTGTTTAATATACATAGATGCCCCATTGTTTAATATTTACCATTGTTATGTCTTGTTGATGTATGTTTCCCTTGAGTACTATGAAATGTCCTTCTTTATCCCTTTTCACTAACTTTGGTTTGAAGTCCACTTTATCTGATATGAGGATATCTGCTTATTTACAAGGTCCATGTGAGTGATACATTTTTTCCCCATCCTTTCACCTTCAGTCTGTGGATGGCTTTCCCTGTGAGATGAGTCTCTTATAGGCAGCATATTATTCATCCTTCTTAAAATCCAATCTGTCAGTCTATATCTTTTAATTGATAAGTTTAGGCCACTCACAGTCAGGGTTATTATTGAAATATGATTTGTATTCCCGGTCATTTTGGTTAATTTTTGGTTTTTATCTTGACTTGGTTTTCCCTTTGATTGGCCTTTCCTTTAGTGTACTTCCTCCCTTTGCTGATTTTCATTGTTGTTTTTCATTTCTTTCTCATGGAGTGTTTTGCCAAGAATGTTCTCTAGTGTAGGCTTTCTTGCTGTAAATTATTTTATCTTTGTTTATCATGGAAGTTTTTTATTTCATCATCAAATCTGAAGCTTAATTTTTCTGAATATAAGATTCTTGGTTGGCATCCATTTTCTTTCAGAACGTGGTATATTTTGTTCCAGGATTTCCTGGCTTTGAGGGTCTGGGTTGAAAAATGTGCTGAGATCTGAATTAGTATCCCCCTGTATATAATCTGATTCCTCTCTCTTGTGGCCTTTAAAATTCTGCCCTTATTCTATATGCTAGGCATTTTCATTATAATATGCCTTGGAGTAGATCTGTTGTAATTTTGTACATTTAGTGTCCTGTAAGCCTCTTTTATTTGTTTTCCAATTCATTCTTCATGTTTGGGAAATTTTCTAATATTATTTCATTGAAGAGGCTGTGCATCCCTTTGGTTTGAAACTCTGTGCCTTCCTCTATCCCAGTAAATCTTAGATTTGGTCTTTTAATGTTATCTCATAATTCTTGGAGGTTCTGTTCATGGTTTCTTGCCATTTTCCCTGTGTGTTCAACTTTATTTTTGAGATTGTATATTTTGTCTTCATTGTCAGAGGTTCTGTCTTCCAAATGATCTAGTCTCTTGGTGATGTTTTCTATTGAGTTTTTTATTTGAGTTATTGTTTCTTTCATTTCAATGATTTCTGTTTGGTGTTTTTCACAATCTCCCTCTCTTTCTTGAAGTAATATTTTGCTACCTATATTTGCTCTCTTATCTCATTGTTGGTGTGATCAATGGTTTCCTGTATTTTCTCTCTTATCTGTTTGTTGGAGTGATTAATTTTTGCCTGTATTTGTTCACTTAGATTATTCTTTAATTCACAGATCATTTTAATTATGTACATTCTGAACTCCTCTTACATTTCATGGACTGAACTGTCAATGGATTCTATTATTGTAGTATCTTGGTTTGTTTGGGGCACTTTCCTCCCTTATTTTTTCATGTTATCTATGTATCTTCCTCTCTTGCAATACAGATCTGAAGTATTGCAGTTTCTACCCTATAATTTTGTAGTGTCCCTGCAGGTTACCAATACCTCACCTTTAAGGGGGAGATCAGTATTTATAGAAACCAATGTAACCAATATGCAGCCATAAATCAGTTAGTTCCTATTTATATTTACAGTTTTGTTGCTATACAGAGAAATGATGAGTTTGGTTGTCTTCTACCATATATCCAGTAGGTTTGCATAAGGGTTTACAGTTTCTAATGATGGACAGAGAGAGAATTTATAGGGAGTGGGGTAGGATGTGATGATTATGAGGTAGGATGTGAGAATATAGAGGTATTAGATTATAGAATAAGTGAAAGAGAATCAAAAGAAGTTGGCTGTTAGCAGGGGAAAAAATAGAGAAAACCCATGCAAGGCTCCCTGTTGCCTCTGCAACAGGTTGGTGCCTGTTAGCAGACCTCATACAGATACCTCTGGCTCACAATCAGGCTCACACAAACCTTGGTGATAGTTTTCCAGGTCTTGGTTGTCTGTAAATGGCAGCGGCC
Source organism: Xerus rutilus (assembly GCA_028644305.1). NCBI lineage: Eukaryota > Metazoa > Chordata > Mammalia > Rodentia > Sciuridae > Xerus > Xerus rutilus. The sequence continues at coordinate 133,284,401 of CM053403.1, forward strand.
ATGTCCCTAGTTGGTGGTAACAGTAGTGTCAAGCCTGTAGGTATCTTGATATTGAGTTTCCAGACCCCAGTTGGTGTCCTTAGATGGAAGTTGTCCCAACTAAAGATGGTGGCAGCAGCAGTGGGTGTAACCCCAGATGGCAGTGGAGGTGTCCTAAGACGGAGGTAATCACTTTCAGAGATGAGGCTGGAAGAATGGGCTGTGCAATGGCATTGGGTGGCCTACTCAGTGATGGCTCATGGTGCTACAATAGGCAGCTGTTCCTGTCCATTGTCCATGATGTAGAGTACCAGGTGGGAAGGGCTATTATGGAGGCTGCAGTGCCCCAAGATGGAGGCAGTTTGGGTGGGGCCTCACATTTTTGGATAGGGAACCACAACATGAGGGGTGTAGGCTCCTCTCTGTGCAGGTGTGGTGCTGTGGTCCAGGCTTCAGTGCAGGCACAAATGTTCCCTACATCAATTCTTTTGTATATATTAATTTACTTTGAATTCATTTTATTTAATTATTTTAAGAAGTTTTTGGTAATGTTCTATAAATAGTATTGAAATCATTGTTAAGCACATCTGTGAAGCTCTATGTCTATGGATTTTTTTTTTTTTGTAAATGTTAAAATTACTAAAATATCTTTTCTATCATTGTGAAATGTAAAAAGAGGTTTTAATTTTCTTATCTACCAATTTTCATATTATCTATTAAGGGATGTAATATTTTACCTCTTTCATTATTATTTTTGTTGTTTCTATTTAGAAGGAACAAAAATTACTATTTCTTAGGTAGTATTCTAAGTAACTGGCAAATGATACTTCATTTAGTCCTAATACAACTCTTTTATGTAGTTATTTTACAGATAAGGAAACTGAGTTAGGATAGGTTAAATCTATTGCCCATGCTGCTGAAACTGAAAAGTAGAAGACCTGAAAGTAATACCTACTAATTCTCTTCTGAATTTGTAATCTCAATTATTTTACAGTTCTAGCCACACCTTTCAGTTTGTCAACTACAAATCTGATGAAATCCAAATGCTTCCAGATTTTAAATCTAGATGTGCTCTTCAAGAACAGAATTTCACTAGCTGGTGAATCTTTCCATTTTCAAGTGTTCTAGAATTGAAAGGTAGTCCCTGTGTCTGCCTCTTTATCCCTACCACCTCATTTCCTTAGTTCAGATTTGGCTTCACTAATGCTTGATTTAATTGGGGAGACCATCATAAGCCATTAATTCATGAGAATAAGGAACTCAAAATCAGCAAACAGAAGCTTGACATTTATGAAAGATGACTTTTCCTAAATTCTTCTGATTCAGCTTCTAGGAAAGTTTACATTTGATCACCATTTCATGTATCATATCTGTTCAAATTTTTGAGAACTTATACAGCATTGAGTAACTAATACCATGTAAATAGAAGTTAAGATGAGTTAGAAAATATGAAAATTTTATGTTCAAAATATTAAGTACAAAATGATAAATTTTAGTCACATATAAACCATTGTATGAAAGAGGCTGAAGTTAAAATGTAACTTAAGCTTTAATCCTGAGATATCTGAATACTACATTATGTGCTTAGTAGACATATAAGGTACATCATGTACATTATATGTACATTCTAGAGTGTTACCACTTTTTATTCAATTATCCACTTAGCAAATTCAGAAGAACATCTCAAATGATATTTTTTCCCCATCAGTTTCACAATTCACTAATGATATTTCTTTTCTTTTTTTTTGGTACTGAGGATTAAACTCAGGGGTACTCGACCACTGAGCCACATCCCCAGCCCTATTTTGTGTTTTATTTAGAGACGAGGTCTCACTGAGTTGCTTAGCACCTCACCATTGCTGAGGCTGGCTTTGAACTCATGATTCTCCTGTCTCAGCCTCCCAAAGTGCAGTGATTACAGGCATGTGCCACGGCGCCTGGCTACTAATGATATTTCTATTGATGGGCTTATTCTAACATGACTTTTTTTTTTTTTTTGCAAAGTATTCAGACATATGTGCTTGGTTGGGGCTACAACAGAAGCAGACCATGTGACAAAAACTGAATGAAGATATAGCTTATTTGGGAGCAAACATAAGTAAGAATGTTAGAAGGAAAGAGAAGAAAGTCAATAAAATGTGTTTTGCCAATCCTGTTACTACTGTTGAGAATGCGAGTTCAATCCCCCAGAGGAACCCTTGTAAACAATGAGGAAAACAATACAAAGTAATCCCAACAGGGTGGTGAAGTGATCTATTTAACCATGAAATCCTTGTCTGCCTTCTTTCAGGGTGGCTTCTGGTGCCATTAACTATCTGCTTGTCCTGTGCAAGATTCCAATGTCCATCTATGTCTAGGAAGAAAGGAAGGAAAGAAGAGAGAAGATAAGAAAAGAATGAAGTAAAGAAATAAAGGAAGAAAGGGAGAAAGGGAGAGAAGGAATTGTCCCAGATGTTTACTAGAAGCTCCCTTCTCTGTGTAGGGAGAAATGAAGAGGATCTGAGCAGGTTATTGATAGTGGCCATGAAGGAACCTAAAATCTAACAGCAGAGATAGAAAGAAATTTATACTTCCCTTAGCAGACCAACGCAGGATCTTATGAGAGTGAGTCACTGTACTCCTCACCTGGCCCCACACATTCTATGGAGGTCTACATTAAGGAAAGTGATGTATCTTGGGCACCAGGACCTGCCAAAATATTTGTTCAAACAAACTTTATCAGGACCATCCATTTTTTGAAGCTATGAACCTCATCTTTTGTCAAAGCACTGTATAAACCTTCACTATGGCTATTCAGTGAGCTATTCACTACTGAGTGTTTTGTATGGGTATGAATAAACCTGTCTTTCTTTCCAGTTCATCTACTGTCAGTCAATTCACAGACCCATGACTGTAGAGACAGGGCTAGAAGGAAAATTTTTCCTAACAGCTAATAAATGTGTAGACTGTCAAGAAAAAAAATTAATGCAAATATATGTTATTATTTGAATTATATAGGCACATATGGTCTGTAACTTGCTCAAATGGAGTTGAAACTCTGTCATGGTGATTTAATCATAATGCCCTTTTCAATAAATAGTAGTGTTGATGCAAGAACTCCTGCAAATATCTCTGTGCTATCATGGCAGAGGTGTGGAGATGGAGATAACATTGATAGATTACCTTGGAGCTTCCTAGAATGTCAAGTTCACAGCCCAGGCTATCTTTTTCCTATATAAAAAATTCACAGAAAGTGGATAATATGAGCATGAGAATTTTTACAAGTATTTTAAAATTATTTATAAAGAAATTATGAGTTCTCCTATTTAAGTTTTAGCATTTCTAAAAGAGACTATAGGAACACATTCCAAAAAAATAAAGTGAAAAGATAACCTTGCCCTAGGTAAACAAGCGTCCAATTATAGTCAAAAAAGTCAGTCACAGACTAATTTCTATCTCACCTTTATTAATATATGGGATAGTTTTTGAATATAGTATTTAAAAATATAAAACAGGGACCAGGTATGTTGGCACATGCCTATAATTTCAATTACTCCAGAGGCTGAAGCAAGTGAATCTCAAGTTCAAGGCCAGCCTTGGCAACTTAGACTCTATCTCAAAATGAAAAGGGCTGGGGAAGTAGCTCAGTGGTAGAGCATCCCTAAGTTGAATCCCCAGTGGTACAAATAGGTAAATAAAATAAATAAAGCAGGGAGATTTGTAACTCATAAATTGTGTTTAAATAATTTAATAATTGGAAAAAAAGGATTTTGTAAATGTATTGTAAAACATGTTTTTTTCCACTTTTGAGTTAAAACATTATCTAGTATGAAAAGCACAGTTCTAAGATATAGAATGAGACAACTTTGGAAATCATGACCACACAAAACTAAGATCTTAATATAAAACAATGCCCTCCCCCCACCAATTTCCCTCAGCCCCTTTTTAGGCACTGCTAAGCTTCCAGGGGCAATTGTCCATTTCATATTTATCACCAAATTTTCTATCAATAAATTTGTTCTTACACTTCACGTTAATGAATTCATGCAGTGTGTGCTTTTTGTGTTGCTTCTTTCTGTTAACATATTTGAAAAATATTCCTCATGTTGTGCATATCAGTAGTTATTTTTGTACTCTGCTGAGCAGTATTAAACTATATGCATCTGACACAACTTTTAAAATCTATTATCATGTATTTGGTTTGTATCCAGTTTGTTACTTTTCTGAACAAAGTTTCAGTAAACATTTTTATGTTCTTTTGTGTACATGTTTTCATTTTTTCTAGGTCATGTGTTTGATGTATATATAATTTTCTAAGAAAATGTCAAACTACTTTTCATAGTAACTGTACCATTTTATCTGCCCTGTAGCAATGTTTGAACTTTCATATTGTATCAGAGCCTTGCTCACATTTGATGCTGTTTGTCTTCCTTGTAGTAAATGGCCACTATGTTTTTAATATGCATTGTGACGTTGACAATTTTTTGTTTATACTTATTGGTTATTTGTATAGATTTTTTTTAAAAAGAATCTAAATCTTTTGCCAATTTTAATTTTTTTAATTCAATATTTTTTAAGGTTGATATTACTGATTTATATAAGCTTTTTTATATTTTTGGGGAAAAAAGATCTTTGCAAGATAGAGGAATTACAGATGTTTCTTCCTCAATGTTTTGTCTTTTTAGCCAATTATTTTATATTGTTGCTAAGAAATCCTTGACTATGCTAGCATAGAATTATGTTCTCTTGTGCATTTTTTCTAGAAATATTAGAATTTTAGGTTTTAAATTTTGGTCTACTACCTATCTCAAAAAATGTTTCATTAATATTAGATGAGGTAGGAGTTCATACATTTGTTGTTTTGGTGTTTTCAGTTGTTCAAGAAATATTTGGTCTCTGATTTTTTTTGCTGGGTTGGTGAAGGGTAGCCAGAAGCTAGGGATTAAATCCAGGGCCTTGGACATGCTAAGCAAACACTCTACCACTGAGCTATGTCTCCAAATCTCAAAAACTATTTGTTAAAATGGCATTTATTTTTCTTTAAAATGCCTTGGCGATTTTGTTGAAATTCAATTGATCACGTGTGTGAGTTTATTTCTTAACTCATTATTTTGTTCTGTTGATGTGTTTGTCTACAGTTAGATCAATACACATTATTTTAATTACCAAATAGTTATTGTAAGTCTTGAAACCAGGCAGTGAAAATACTCCAACATCGCTCTTCTTTCCTAAAATCCTATGGCTATCCAAGGTTCTCTGAATTTCTATGTCAATTTTATCAGTAGTCTGTCACTTTCTACAAAAAAAGAAATTACTAGGATTTTGATTAGAATTACATTAAATCTATAGCTAGCTAAAATCAATAACTAATAGTTTTTAGTTTTCTAGTTCACAATCATCTTTTTCTGTCCATTTATTTGGATTTTTTTCATTTATCTCAACAATATTCTGTAGTTTTCTATGTAGAGTTCTTGCACACATTTGTTAAATGTCATCAAATATTTTATGATTTTACGCTATATTCCATTTAATATTTTCTTGATATTAAATAGAATCACAGTTCAATTTTATATTGACATTATAATGATTAATCTTTCTAAACCACATATTTTTAGCTCTGCAAAAAATTAATATATGTAATTTAAACATTTTCAGTTCACTGCCTGCTTTCTAAAATTTTTATCATAATGTTTAGGCAGACTTTTGACTTGGAAAATGAATTCTGTCAACTTTATCTGGTGACATCTGCACTTACTTGTCCTTGTTAGGGTTTTTTGTTTTGTTTTGCTTAAATTATTAATATATCCGGGTCCATGTATCTGCCCAGCCCATATATGCTAATATTTAGAAAAATGGTAATACCTATTCTCCAAGTTATAGAAAATATTTCAAGAAATCTCCAAGTTTGACATAACAGACACATACATAGATATGTCACTAACATTTAAAAATACTTTAAACTTTGTTTACTTTCCCACCTATATTAAGCTGTATAATTTTTGCCTTAATTTATAAAGATTTGATTTGATTATTTCCAGTTTTTCTGCATGCAGTGTTTTTCCACTATGCTATTATCATTTTTTTTCAATTTGTTCCCAGTTTTGTTCTGAGATATCTGATCTGCTCAACCTCTATAATCTCTGATTTCCCAGCAAAGTTTATGGTTTTTCAGTTGCTTATGGGGTGAATTGTGTGCATTAAATTCCACTCAGCTGTGTGTTCCAAAATGCAGCTCAAGTAGTTAACAGCTGGAGTGGGGAGGCAGCATTGCTAAAAAGCTGGTCATGCTCATGTGCTCCCTGCATCTCCACTTTGTATGTATGGGCCATGGTAATTTGAAAGTGAAGTATGAGTACATATAGCAGCACAGAAGAAGGCAGTGGAGCCTGGATATTCACTTTCAGCTGAGTCTTTTAACTAAGAACAAATTTCAGGAAATTCTATCTATGCTTCTGTCTCTGCTTCTTCCAAATGAGAATTCCAACAAAGATTATTATTTTATAGCATTTCTGATTTTACATATAATAGTTTTAATAGTAAAATGTAATTGGTCTTCTAAAATCATTTGATTGATGGAAAAATAAATAGCAGCCATTATTATAGAATGATAAATTATTTTATGTTTTAAGAAAGAAAATAATTTTTTTTGTTAAACTTCCTAATCAATTGAATCGAAGCATTTTTATAAAATGTATAAAGAATTGGGAAGGAAACAGAATTGGGGAGAAAGGTTGTTAACATTTGCAAATTTTTATCTGTATAAATAAAGATTTTCTCAGTTCTGTGCAATTAAAAATACAAAATCAGGTCAGTCGTTGAGGCTGATGTCATGATACAAGTAAAATTTTACAATTTGAGAATTATTTTGTCCTTGATATTTGGGTGTTTAAGAACTCTCTTCAGCTTTCAACTTCCCATGGAGAAGCTAGAAGCCTTGTTTCTTAATTAAGTTACCTATATTGACAGAACTAATAAATTCTTGCTAATATAATATAAACTTTTAATCTCATTTGTAGTCTGTACTAGCTTGTGTGGTTTTATTTTTAAAATATAAGTGGATATAATGATTAATGTTATTAGAATAGATGCTTAGAACATTATGTGATACTAAGTTTTAAAGAAAGTACTTTTAAATATATCTTAAGACATTTAAGGATTAATGTTGAAAGTTTTATAGTGTTGCCCAAACTCACATCATGAAACTTCAGATCTGTGTCCATTAATTTCTCAATTTGGAGATATTTTATTTTTCCTAAAGCATTGTCACCTTAAAAATCTCCATTGGTCTCTTTGTTGAAGGTAGCTACTACCTGGCACGCACTTGTGAAAGTGCCATAGGACCTTACCCAGAAGCATTTGGCATTATCTTGAAACAACTATGATCTGCTAAAAATCTGGGATCTGAAAGTGAGTAGGAGCTCACTTTCATTCACTTTGGAGATGGAAGCCATCTATGCTGGAGTATTTCCTGTCATACAGGTATGGCAAGGTTTTAGTAGTTGGTTCCTGAACTTTATTCTACTACTCAATTAGCTAATGTTACAGATTCCTGTAAATAAAACATTTCCATCACAACTTTCTTCAGATATCCCTTTATGGTGTAATGTCTATATAATATAAATATGTATGTACAAATATTAACATTTCTAATATATAAGTATATATGTTGTACCAGGTATTTTAGGGTTGGACACAGCACAGTTTTTGACTGGGTTAGAACTTAAGAATTAAAAATATAGGCATATTTTATTGTGTTAAAGGACATGCATAATTATTGCTATAACAAAAAATGAAACAATGATTTCCAAAGCATTTCCTGATTGGGTGATTTTCTGATATTAGAAAAAAATTAAAAATACTTCAATTCATGTAAAAGAGTAATGTACAAAAATGTTTTTAATAATAAAAAATTATTTATTGTTTGCTAAAATTTAGTTTCTGAAGAGTTTCTTGTTCTTTTCCCTTTACTTTGAAATATAATTTTTTCTTATACAGAGCTTTCTCTTATCAATTGTAAAGGAACATATAGTCTTTACAATTACCAAAGACTCAATTAACCATACCAAAAATAATACAGGATAAAACTAGAATTATTTTTAGGAGGAAATGATGGACAAGTTACTAAAAATGTGGACATAAAATGTGCTTGTAATTATGCAAGGCTTACAAATACATAAGAGCTAATGTGTTTTTGTTTTGTTGTTTTTAATACCTTATTTCCATGGCAACTTCTGCATCATTTTACATATGGTCCTTTAGAGATTTCAAAAATATCTTTGTAGAAAATATGAACCCTTTACTGTTTTAAAATCCCAAGGAGGTGAAAATGTGCTGTAGCAGATTATCACAATTTAAAATTACATTTAACTTAATGTTTATAAATATTTAGTTTCTATTGAAAATAAATTTTCTTTAGGAAAAATATGCAAACATTTATTTTTGGCAGTCCCTTTTCATCCTAGCATCTTCCATGACATTAAAGAACATAAAATATGAGCAATCATGTAATTATAATAACTAAATAAATAGTTTCATTGCCAGTGCTCTGTTCTTCTGAAAATAAACTGGTAGAGACACCACCTGGGATTCAAGCTAGCTGTGCATACTTTTTGAATGTAAGTTTATTTGTGAAGTGAGAAGATAGTTCCAGCAATTTAACTTTAATGTATTTTCCACCCACCTGTCCTATCAGTATAAGCAAATCATTAAACTCCTCCAAGTTGGTTACATTAAATATAAAATGAAAAGACAATGTGGGCATACAGTCTAGTATATTTGTAAATCCAGTTGCTTTTTTCCAGATTGTAGAAAGCATAGTTTCTACTTAGGTGAATATTAACACTGTTTTTCTTTCCAAAGAAACTGAAGTAAAAATTATTCTGATATTTAATAAAAGAATCCAAATAAATGAATGCCTTTGTTTTTAGAAAGTGCTAAAATATTTTTGTAGTTAGATTCAGATTTTTAGTCTTTATTTTTCTATCATTAATGCAAAGGTTTAAATAGAATTATTTTGCTTTGTTAAATAGACATTCAAAATACTATTACTCTTATATAATAAATCACATGTTTTGTTTTAATTAGAATAATCTGACACAACTAGAACATTATTGTTTCATTATTATTGTTACATCACATGTGCTTTCTTTTACGAATAATGTTGAAATTTACATGTAATTTTATTTATTTATTTATTTATTTATTTATATTTATTTATTTATTTATTTATTTATTTATTTATTTATTTATTTATTTTTGGCACCAGGGATTGAACTCAGGGGCACTTGACCACTGAGCCACATTCCCAGCCCTATTTTGTGTTTTATGTAGAGACAGGGTCTCACTGAGTTGCTTAGCACCTCGCCATTGCTGAGGCTGGCTTTGAACTCACCATTCTCCTGTCTCAGCTCCATAAAGTGCTGGGATTACAGGCTTGCACCACTGCACCCAACTTATTTGTAAGTTTTACAACATGCTTCAAACTCTTTTAACTCACCTTTATTTAAACTACTTGAATGTTTGCTTCTAATTCATTTTCCTCTGAATTACATTTGCTTGAGTTCTTATTTACCATGGATCCATCACCTGAACTGTCTTGTATTTGAATTTATGTGAAGAATTTTGTTTTAGCCAATTAATCTATAGGGCCAAGTTCTGAACATAGAGCTGTATTTGGAAATTACAGGCATCTCTGTGTTGGAACTTTTATGATTGAACCATCAGTACTCATTTTGTCCATCTTATTTCTGGATTTTGGCTACTATTGTTGCTTTCACAAATAAAACACAGTCTCATTAGATGGAGCCTTCTTGGCTTGTGACCCCTGCTCCTCAGGTCTGTGCTCTCTTCTCCCGCTGCTTCTGGAATCTGTGAGGAAATGAATGCACGACCTTGCTTAGTTTCAGGGTCTTCACCTTTGAAACAGCCACACACGAGCCTCATATGGGATGATAATAGGTGTGGAACATTCTAACAGTAAAACACTGAGCCCAAGAGCTGAGTGTGGAGGCTAAAAATATTAACCACAGAGGCAGGGTGCTTGAATGTGAAACTTGCTTACACTGATAATAAGCTCCATGACCCTATTCAGATTAAACTCATTATAACTCATTTCACTTAATTATAAAATTGGGTTAAAAATAGTACCAACATTAGGGCAGTTTGAAATAATTCAATGAGTCAATATATGTAATTATGAGAATACTCAGAACATAGTTAAGCTTTATATAAATATTTCACCAGAATATATGCTCTATACAGGCAGAGATATTTGTTTTACTAACCCTTGAAGTCCTACTTCCTGGGACAGTATTGGCAAAAAGACATTAGCTGGTAAATGTTTTTGAATGAATGAATAAATGCTACTGTTATTACTATTGTTATTTTTTATTATCATCTTTATGTTATAATTTGTATTATTGCAAAATATGCCAGTTTAATTATTATTCTTGCTCATGTAAACTTTTCCTTTTTAATATTAATGTTTATATAATTTTAATTTATTTTAAAATAAAAATAAAACCCTTACAGAATAGTGATTGATTTTATCTCAAAGTAATGGCCAAGCCATATGCATAAATCTTTTTTTAATTTAGGAGGATCTATTTCATGTTTCATTATTTATTTTGTCCCATCTGTTCTATATCAAAAGTAATATTTTGTTTTAAAAAAACTTTTAAAAATTAGAATTGTTTAAGATTTATAGGAAAGTTAAAATATAGTGCCGAATCCAGTTTACCTGTCAACCAGTTCCCTTGTAGTTCACATTTTATATTATAGAGATGCATTTATCACAGCTAGAGAACCAGAAATGGTACATTACTGTTAACTAAAATATACACTTAATTTGAATTTTACTACTTGATTTTTAGGAAATTACATTACATCTAGTTGTTATATCCTCCATATTCAGTCTTTGACAGTTTCTCATACTTCACTTGTTTTAACGACCTTAAAAGTTTTGAGTTCTTGTTGATTATTTGTTAAGATGGCACACAAATTTGGTTTGTCTAATATTTTTCTCATGGCTTTCAAAATTTCTCATAGTTAGACTGGTTACAGGGTTGGGGGGAAAAAGAATAGAGAATGGAGACCATTCTTACATGCTAACAGGGCTTATCACATGGATGTCAACCTTGAGTTCCTGGCCAAGGCACTGTGCTTCACGATGTGACATTTTAGAGTTATTTGTTTCTCCTTTTGCATACTCTACTGTAATTTGGAAATGGGTTGCTAAATGCAGCCATTATTTGAGGAGTGGAGAATTAAGCACCAACTCTGTGAATAGGGAGTATCTTCAAAAATTATTTAGAATTCTTCAGTACAGGAGATGTCTCTTTTCCCCACTTATTAATTAATTCAATCACTTGTTCATATCAGTATGTACTCAGGGTATTTATTTATAGTCTGGGTTATAATACAATATTATCTAAAAATGTTTGCTCGATTTGCTCCAACTTGAGCCTTTGGGAGCTTCAGGTTGGCTCCTGTTTTCCTTTGACATGTCCCTATCTTTTTGTCTTTTAGCTCTTTCTTGTACTCCAGTATTACAGATAAGTAATGACAATGTTGCAACCCAAACAATTATTCCTAATACTCTGCCTGAAACCATGTCAGGCACCAGAGATAAGATTTCTATAGGAGAAAAATGATACAGGGTTTTACTTTCCTTTTTGACTTGCAGAAGCCAGGAGACCAATAAACTCTCTACTTTCCAAAGCGTTCCTAACCCTGTGGTGAAGGGCTGGTTTTGTTCTATTGACGTCAAAGTACAAGGACCTGTGGTGGACCTATGTGAGTGCTCAGATTGCTCCTATCCCTGAGGATACAAAGTATTATAACTTTATACCCCAAAAAGCCTGAGAACCCCAAGGTCACCTACTGCACAAGGATTGAGAGTTTCCAGATCTATCTACCTGAAGGGAGAATGCAGCTCACCAGATATGTAAGCTCAGGATTCAGAGACCCTAAAATTTCTCCCCTAAGCATAAGGGTTAGCAGAATAACAATACAAAAAGGAGAAGGAGGAGGAGGAGGAGAAAGAAGGAGAAAGAAGGAGAGGGAGAGGGAGATGGAGAGGAAGGGGGAGGGGGAGGAGGAAGAAGAAGAGGAAAAAGAAATAACAATGCACTTGTGAAATATCATAGCAGAGTGAGATGATGGAATAGAGGGAGGAATCTCTTAATGAAAGGGATCATTAGAAGAGCCAGTAAACAGAAAAGAAAAACACAAGTAAAAGAACACATCATCACAATCCCCAGATTAAGAGTGAAATAACAACTAGAAGACCAAACTATGAGAAGTCTAAAATTCCAGACAGATTGCTATATGTGTAATTTGTAAGGAAACTACAAAAGAGTTGGTGTCTTCTTAACGTATAGACTCTTTAGTCAGATCAAGGGTATGAAAAAATATTGCAAACATTAAATAGATAAAGTTTATAAAAGAAGATATTTGGAGATTTTTTCTATACTCTCAAGACTTTCCCAATTCTGAAAGGGAGTAAAGGTGAATGTTATAAACTTTTTCTTAAATGATCAAGAAACACTTCCATGGCCCATTTGAGGAAATTGTAATATGTACTCTGAGTGTGGAAGGCACATGAAGGAAGTATCATTGAGGTTGAAAAGAGATAAAGGGAGGTATGGCTATACAATAAATCAGCCTGATGTGTGAATTTTCCCTAGGGCTTAAAGTAAAAGAAGTATACAAGAACTTTACAAGATTAGAATATTGTTTTTTAGGGGAGGAGATTCTATTCAAGAATTAACTAGTAGAATGTAATGACCACACAGTATGAATTTGAATTTTAATCTTGAATTTGTGGGACCTTTTGAACCACATAGATTATGTCTATTAGAGATACATCTTTATATGACATGGCTTTAAGAAAAAATAGCTTTAAAACAAAACAAAATAGCTTTAAAACAAAATTTTCATGGGGAAGAGAGAGAGAGAGAGAGAGAGAGAGAGACAGAGAGAGAGAGAGAGAAAGAACCTGAGACTGAGAGAGTGAATCTTTTTTTTTACTTTTATTTATTTATTTAAATGCATTTCAAGTCATAGTACATATATAGAGCTCAATTTTCCATCTGTCTGGTTGAAAACAAGAGTCACACCATTTGTGTCTTCATACATGCACTAGGGTAGTGATGTTCATCTCATTCAACCATTTTTCCTACTCCCATTGAGAGACTGAATCTTAACCAATCAAGTTCTAATCCAGAAAATGTTAATCAATTCAGAGAAAAATAAGAACTGGTCAAAAAATATTCAATGGGAGAAATATTACACAACACAAAATTATAAAGCGATGGAAAACAGGAGAGAAAGGCCTAGAAAATGAGACTATTCAGAAAATAAAGCATGTATATGTTACAAATACAATTAAAAGAGAAAGAGAAAAAGGAATAAGTGAAAAAATATGGAAGCCATCAATATTAAAAAATTAGAAATTTTTTTGTTGTGAAAAATGTTTAATAATAAAAGAAATGCACTAAATAAACAAAATTACTCACTTGAAATCTAAATAAAAAGATGAAGGGCTGGGGATGTAGCTCAGTTGGTAGAGTGCTTGCCTCCCATATACAAGGCCCTGGGTTCAATCCCCAGTACCACACACACACACACACAAACACACACACACACACAGAAAAAGATGAAGATAAATCTTTGAAGTTCCAGCACAGATATACAAGTGATTTACAAAGAGAAAAAGTATAGTGCTTTTTATTTTTAACTATACAACATCGAGACTGAATATTATCTATTTACCATAGAAAATTAAGCTGCAACTGAAAACCTCATTCACCAGAAATATCTCCTTCACATCTCAGTGTAACAAGAAGACTTCTGAGGCTGTGTGACATTGATAAAAATACACACTAAAGAACTGGATACTCTAAGTATAATTTGAGATCCAGTAATATAATGCCTTCAGCATCACTCTTCTTGTTCAGGAATGCTTTGGTAATTCTAGGTCTTTTATTCTTCCAAATGAATTTTAGGACTGGTTTTTTTTTTTTCTATTTCTGTAAAAAAATGTCATTATTTTGGTGGAGATTGCATTGAATCCGTATAATGCTTTTGGTATTGTGCACATCTTAACAATATTCTGCCTATCCAAGAACATGGGAAGTCTATTGATGTGATGAATTCTGTTTTTTTGATTTCTGTATGTTGAACCAACCTTGCATACCTGGGATAAAACCCACTTGATCATGGTGCACTATCTTTTTAATATGGTTTTGTATTTGATTTGCTAGAATTTTATTGAGAATTTTTGCGTCAATGTTCATCAAGGATATTGGTCTGAAGTTTTCTTTCTTTGATGTGTCTCTGTCTGGATTTGGAATCAGGGTGATTCTAGCCTCATAGAATGAGTGTGGAACGGTTATCTCCTTTTCTATTTCATGGAATAATTTTGAGGAGTATTGGTACTAATTCTTCTTTGAAGGTGTTGTAGAACTTGGCTAAGAATCCATCTGGTCCTGGGCTCTTTTAGTTGGTAAGCTTTTGATGGTATCATCTATTTTCTTATTGAAATTGATGTGTTTAAGTTGTGTATGTCCTCCTGATTCATTTTGGGCAGATGATATGCCCCTAGAAATTTGTCAGTGTCTTCAGGATTTTCTATTTTATTGGAGTATAGATTTTCAATATAGTTTCTAATTATCTTCTGTTTTTCATTAGTTTCTGTCATGGTATTTCCCTTTATTTATTTTTTCAAAAAATTTGTTTATTTTTTCAAAGAACCAGCTTTTTGTTTTTTCAATTTTTTGAATGGTTTCCTTTGTTTCAATATTATTGATTTCAGTCTTGATTTTAATTATTTCCTGTCTTTTTCTTTTGGAGTTGATTTGATCTTCTTTTTCTAGAGCTTTGAGATGTAATGTCAGGTCATTTATTTGTTGACTTTTTCTTCTTTTAATGAATGAGCTCAATGCCATGAACTTTCCTCTTAACACTGCCTTCATAATGTCCCAGAGATTTTGATATGTTGTATCAGAGTTCTCACTTACCTCTAAGAATTTTTTTATTTCCTCCTTGATGTCTTCTGTTATCCATGCATCATTCAATAGCATATTATTTAGTCTCTAGGTGATGGAGCAGCTTCTATTTTTTTGTATTTGCTAAGACTTGCTTTGTGGCATAACATATGGTCTATTTTAGAGAAGGATCATATGCTGCTGACAAAAAAGTGTATTCACTTGTTGATGGATGAAATATTCTGTATATGTGTATTAATTTTAAATTGATGATTGTATTATTGAGTTCTATGGTTTCTTTATTTAGTTTTTGTTTGGAAGATTTGTCCAGTGGTGAGAGAGGTGTATTAAAATCACCCAGTATTATTATGTTATGGTCTATTTGATTCTCAAAATTGAGAAGAATTTGTTTGATATATGTGGATGCTCTATTGTTTGGGGCACAGATATTTATGATTATTATGTCTTCTTGATGTATGGTCCCCTTAAGCAGGATAAAATGTCCTTCTTTATCCCTTCTGACTAGCTTTGGTTTGAAGTCTACTTTATCTGATATGAGGATAGAGACCTCTGCTCGTTTATGCAGTCCATTTGTGTGGTATGTTTTTTTTCCCAACCTTTTACCTTCAGTCTGTGGACATCTTTTTTATGAGATGAATCTCTTGAAGACAATATAGTGTTGAGTCTTTTTTAAAAATCCAATCTGCCAGTCTATGTCTTTTGATTGATGAGTATAGGCCATTAACATTCAGGGTTATTATTGAAATATAGTTTGCATTCCCATTCATTTTAATTTATTTTTGGTATTTTACTTGACTTAGTTTCTCCTTTGATTGGCTTTTCCATTAGTATAGTCCATCTCTTTGCTGATTTTCATTGCTGTTTTTCATTTTCATTTCATCTTCATGAAATGTTTTGCTGAGAATGTTCTCTAGTTCAGGCTTTCTTGTTGTAAATTCTTTTAACATGTGTTTATCATGGAAGGTTTTTATTTTGTACTCAAATTGGAGGCTTAATTTTGCTGGGTATAAGATTCTTGGTTGGCATCCATTTTCTTTTAGAGGTTGGTATATGTTGTTCCAGTATGCTCTGGATTTGAGAGTCTGGTTTGAGAAATCTGAAATTCAAATTGGTTTCCCCTTGTATGTAATCTGTGCCTTCTCTCTTGCAGATTTATAATTCTATTCTTATTGTGTACAGTAAACATTTTCATTATAATGTGTCTTGGTATAGATCTGTTATAGTTTTGTGCATTTGGTGTCCTGTAAGCCTCTTGTATTTGATTTTCTAATTCATTTTTCATGTTTGGGAAATTCTCTGATATTATTTCATTGAAGAGATTGTGCATTCCTTTGGTTTGTATCTCTGTGCCTTCTTCTATCCTGATAATTCTTAGATTTCATCTTTTGATGGTATCCCGTAATTCTTGGAGATTCTGCTCATGGTTTCTTACCATCTTCATTGTGTGGTCAACTTCATTCTCATATATTTTGTCTTCATTGTCTGAGGTTCTATCTTACAAGTTAACTAGTCTTTTGGAGATGCTTACAATTTAATTTTTTATTTGGTTTATTGTTTCCTTCATTTCAAGGATTTCTGCTTGGTGTCTTTTTTCAAAGTCTCTATCTCTTTCTTGAAGTAATCTTTTGCTCCCTGTATTTGGTCTCTTATCTCTTTGTTGGAGTAATCGATGGTTGCTTGTATTTGCTCTCTAATCTCTGTTGAATTGATCAATTGTTGCCTTTAATTGCTCTCTTAGATTATTCTGTGCTTCACAGATCATTTAATTATGTACATTCTGAACTCCTTCTCTGACATCTACTGTGCTTTAATGGATTCTATTATGTTAGCATTTTGGTTTGTTTGGGGCATTTTCTTCCCTAGTTTTTTCATGTTGTTCATACGTGTTCCTCTCTAGCAGTGCCGATCTGAGGTGTTACAATTTCTACCATATAATCTTGTAAGTTACCAATACGTCACCTCTAGTATAACTGGGCCTGCAGAGACTTCAGGGATGATCTTCCTGGTCCTGGCTGTTGACTGTAGATGGAAGTAGGCAGGGACAGCTGCAGATTGGTAGATGGGGGCTGCAGTGTGGTCCTCCATGCTTTTGCCATTGGTCTGCTCCTCCTCCTCCACGCATTGAGTGAGGAGGTTGATCTGCCCAGCCTCTTTTTTTAGCATTGTATAGTTTCTATTGTAGAAGTCTTTCACCTTTTTGATTGGATTTATTCCCAAGGGTTTTTTCTTTTTTTCTTTTTTTTTTTTTTTGAGATTATTGTGAATGATATTAGTTTCTTGATTTCTTTCTCAGAAGATTCATTATTGAAGTATAGGAAAGAAATTGATTTATGTGTGTTAATATTCTACCCAGTTGTTTACTGAATTTATTTATCATCACTAGAATCTTCTGATGGAGGTTTGTGGATCTTCTAGGTATAAGATCATGTCATCTGCAAGCAGAAATAATTTGACTTATTTTCCTATCTTTATCCCTTTTATCCCTGTCCCTTTCTTTACCCAATTTCTCTGTCTAGGGTTTCCAGGACTATGTTGAATATGAGTGGTAAGAGTGGATATCCTTGGCTTGTTCCTGATTTTAGAGGAAATGCTTTTTCCCTATTCAGTATGATGTTGGTCCTGGGCCTTTCATACTTAGCCTTTACAATGTTGAGGTAACTTCTTTCTGTTCCAAGTTTCTCCAGTGTTTTTAACCTGCATGGGTGCTAGATATTGTCAGATGCTTTTTCTGTATCTATTGATATTGTCATGCATTTCTTGTTCTTAACTCTGTATTCGTGGTGAATTACATTTATTAATTTGTATATTTTGAACAAAAACTTACATCCTTGGGATAAAACACACTTACTCAAATTATGCTATCTTCTTAATGTTTTTGATGTGGTTTGATGATATTTTATGAAGAATATTTGTGTCTACATAATAACCAAGACAGCATGATATTGGTATCAAAGAGACATGAGAGAGACAAAGTTTTATCTCTTATTGGAAGCTAGACCAAAGGAAGGAAGAAATGCAGGCAGGGAATCTCATGAAAATAAGAGAGAGATCAGTGGAATAAAGGAAGGGTATTGAAATGGAGGGAGGGGGGACCGGAAAAGAAAGGAACAATGAAATGAAATTGACCAAATTA
Organism: Xerus rutilus; assembly: GCA_028644305.1. Lineage (NCBI taxonomy): Eukaryota > Metazoa > Chordata > Mammalia > Rodentia > Sciuridae > Xerus > Xerus rutilus. Next base: position 133,302,500 of record CM053403.1, read on the forward strand.
TGATATGGACATGTATGAATATACCACAGTGATTTTCACCTTTATGTACATTTGTACAGCACTAATTTAAAAATCTAGAAATAAATGGAAAGAAGATCTATAGATTACAGGAAGGGGAACTGGAGGAGTGAGAATTGGAGGGAAGGAAGAAAGTACTGGTGACTGAAGTGGAGCAAATTATATTCCATTCATGTATTATTATGTCAAAATGAACCCCAATATTATGTATAACTGTGATGCAATAATAAAAAACAGAACCATATACTAAACAAACAGAAAATCCAAATAATGAGTTAAGCTACAAAGAAATACATTGATGGCAGAGATATAAAAGTGAAAAAGTAAATCATTTGAATTTAGGAGCTAACAAACCCAGGAATACTTCACATTCAACAAAAGTAACAACTAGGTATAACATCAATATAAAAGTAGACTGATAGAAGTTTTAGAATTCCTCAAAATGTAACTGTCTTGCCTATAAAATATCCACAAATGAAGACAGAATACAAAAGTAGATTAAAATTTTTCCAATATATAGTATATAAAGTTATTCTTTGAAAAGAGTATGTAAAGTAGAAGACAACTCAGTATTATAATATCAAATGACAGAAATGAGAAACTCACAGATGGGGAACTCAAAAATGATAAAAGTAAAATACTGTAAAATGACTCAATGTTCACAGTAGGATAAAGAATTACAAGTCCACTTTATAAAGAGGTATGGCTCAGATCCATTTGGCCTTTTAGGGTTTACTTGTCTTCTGGGAATGTCACAGATTAGTGACACGCCAAAAGGCACTGTTGTAGGCTATAATATTATTACTTTTATCACCTTCTAGCTGATTATTCCAGCTAGTATTCTGCCTCTAAATTCTCAAGGTGAAACCCAGGCCCCATTCTTGATGGTCATCTGTTCCCCAAACCCTCAGACCTTCCATGTATCCAAGTATTTACCACTACATTTCATGTCACTGGCCATGCTACTATGAGCACATGTGGTTCTGCTGAACACAACAATCTGGCTACAATGAAGGATGCCAATCTCTGACTTTTGGAGCACCATTAATTTTAATTTTAAGGTTGCTCTCATTTGACTTATTGAGAAGAATAGTTCCATGAAAGATAGAATGGAAGTGAAAACTGGTAATTTCCACCTCTGCCAGGACTCCTTCCAACTCTCAAGTTTCACCTTTCTCCTTACATTAAATATATCAGAGTAGTGGGTAAAAAATCAGTTAATTTGTTATCATTTTCCAAGCCCTGATGAGGGTGTTAGAATTTCCTCCATGTTCTCTAAACCATCTGAGTGCACTTAACCACTATGAATTTTCAGGTTTGGACCTAAATCTAAAAGCAACACACAAAAAACGTCACTCAATATTTAGATGAATCATGTATATTTTGACTCAATAACTATATTAAATAACTCCATTTATAATTCTAGACATGCAAGAGAGTGGCAAAAACAAAATAGAAACAGAATCATCTGAGTTTCCAAAATTGGGGCAATTGGCTAATTTGAGATTTCACAGAACAAAATATCTGCCATTAAAATAATGTGGATCTATATATGTGGATCTAAAGATAATTTTACAAAGTATTTGAATGATAATTAAAAAAATTCCGTGTGTCATTTCAGTTGAAAAAAAAAACAAAACAAAAAATAAGAATAATATCTCCTTGTATCCACATATAATATGAATATGCAAAATGAAATGGAATAATACATGTCAGTCTCAGCTTATTTTATTGTGGGAAAGTGTTGCAGAGAGAAGAATAATATTTTTTAAAAAAAGAAATAAAATATGCATGGAAGAAGTTAACAGAAAATGCATATGAGTTTCTAACTATGACACTATAAATATGCAAACATTGCATATATAAAAAGAGAAAGACTGGAAGGGAAAAAGGATAAATGAAAACATTAATTTGATTTTCATCTGAGCTTGTGACCAAGTTTAACTTAGAGTTTTGTTCATTTTAATATCATTTCTTCCATAATGTAACCAGAGGAAAAAAATGCCTGGGGTTTGCTTTGTATACATATCTATTTCCCAGGTTTTCTTTCAGTTATAGTTTCTTCATAAAAATCTGCCTTTAGTGCTTTAAATTGAAGTACTTTGTTCCCCTTCTAAACTACTATAGTAATTGTACTCTGCATAGTCAATGCAACAATTAGAACAATTATTCATCCACTGCTTTTTGACATAACTTCCTTTTTTCTCGACCTATATGCATTTTTAATTGTTATTGAAATTTAAATAGTTGTCATATTACCTAATTAGATTTTGAATTCCTTGTTGTGAGAGAAGCTCTCTAATAAATCTCTGGATAGCTCAGATTATTCATTACTTTGCTTTGCATGTTGAAATGCCCTCAATGAAACGTGTGGAATTAATTCAAGAGTAACACTTTTTGACTTAGGAATTTAATTTTCCACCCTATTCCTTTTCTCAGCACCTATTGATTGCATGCCTACACTTAATGATCACTGGAGTTATTGAATAGAGAAATTATCACATATTCTGGCTTTGAATATAAAAACAATATAATAGTAGATACTTATATCATCAGTGAAAGACAACAAAGGCAGAGTAAGGCGACGAAAATGACAAGAGTTGCAGATCGCAGTGGGCCAGATCATATAGCTTCTAGGACTTAGAATTGTATTCTACCTGTGTTAGGCTGATATTGGAATGTTGTGGCTGAGGCAATGACATGATCTTGTATAAATTTAGAAATTATTCTTCTGGTTGTTGTTGAGAATAGACTAAGGGCACAAGAAAAGAAAAAGAAAAAGAATGTCTTGGTCTATTTTTGTGCTGCTTTAATGGAATGCTAGAGATAGAAATCTTTGTAAAGAATAGAGATTTATTTCTTATAGTTCTGGAGGCTCAGAAGGCCAAGGTCAAGGGATATGTACCTGCCTTCTTGCTCCATTATTCCTTGGTGGAAGTTGTAAGGGCAAGAATGTGTGTGGTGGGGGAGGAGAAAGAGAGAGAACTCATATTTTATAAGGAAAATTTCCTGAAATAATGAACCCATTTACCCACTTCCAGGAGAGTGGCTTCAATCTATGAAGGAATCAGACTCATGACCTAATCACTCTTAAAGGTCTCACCTCCCAACACTGTCTTACCGGGGATTAAGTTACCAACAGGTGAAACTTGGCCAACACATTCAAATTACAGCCAAGCGTTCGGAGACTACTATCATAAACAGGCATGAAGTAATGGCAGAATGAAATCCCAGTGGAAGTGAGGAAAAATAATCAGACTTAAAATATTTGAGAGAATATTTCACAAACTCAATGTAGCATATGAAAAATAGGAAAGAGCAATAAATTACTTCAGATTTAATTCTTAGCAGGATAATTGATGTTATTATTTCATAAGATAGAGGACATTCAAAAACATTGTTAGACATATAGAAATGAGTAATTCTGTTTAGAACATGTTATGTTTTAGATTGATTCTAAAGAGCAGTATTAGGTAAGCTAATTATACTAATATACAACTCTAAAATATTTGCTCAATTAATTGCTTGTTCCTACTATAACCTAGATTGGTGATGGTGGAAGAACAAAGTCATTCAGCAACTTAGACTCCTATTCATTTTCCTTCTTCTCCCAGATAATTAAGCTATAAATACACTGTTATTCTAAACAAAATCAGCTTTTACTACAGATGGGAGAAATCTCTAGAGGCCTAGATCAGTTTGTCAGAGCCTAAGCTGAGTGAGGAAGATGTCTTCTCTGGAAGATAATCCAGCACAGGGTATCAGAATCCATGTGTAGTACAGAGGGTTCCCTCAGCAGTGAGGCATTCTGCATGGGGTATGGGGGCAAAGCAGAGAAGAAGGCTGTTCACACAACAGGGTAGAATTCCATGAAGTATCAGAGCTCCTACATGGGTATGTGTGAGGGAAAAGGGTGGCTACTTGGACTGGGTTGTTGGAGCACAGGCAGGGGTAGGAAAGGATCCACATGAGTGGGCAGAGTCAGCAGATGGTTCTGGGTGTGAGATCCTGAAAGGGATAAGGAAAACATCTCAACAGGAGATTTCAGCAAAAAGCAAGGTTATTTTATTCAGGTTTAACAGTAACCAGACAGATCTAATTTTTTATTGTAATTAATTTGAAACAAATTATAGTTTCTACCAGCATTAAAGATAAGGAGAATCACATATGAGCATGAACATCAGTAGGCAGGGATCATGAGTGCTACACAAAGTGCTCAGACTAACACTATAAGCTAAATAAACCTCTTTTTTCTATAATTTCTCAGCCTCAGGTATTACGTTATAGTAACAAGAAATAAACTAATACAAAAGAATATAGAATAATTACTCAGCCTTACATATTTCATTATAGAAAGAAGAAGTAGACTAATAGAGAAAAGCTAATTTTGATTTCTAATTTTTGATGGTTACATTTTGATTATGCAGAAGAATGGTCTTATTTGTAAAAAATGCACCCCATCATGATTGTGGTTAACGTGATTTCAAGTAGGCAATTCAAACTCTCAAATAAAAGTTATGCTTTGCAAAAAATATTACAAAACTTGAGTATACCTTCTACAAATTCTTGGGGCCAAAGTTATTTCAAATTTTGAAATTTTGGGGGTCCTTCTTTCCTTCCTTCCTTCCTTCCTTCCTTCCTTCCTTCCTTCCTTCCTTCCTTCCTTCCTTCCTTCCTTCCTTCCTTCCCTTTCTTTTTTTGTACAGGGGATTGAACCCAGGGGTACTTAACCACTGAGCCACATCCCCAGCTCTTTTTTGTATTTTATTTAGAGACAGGGTTTCACTGAATTGCGTAGGGCCTTGCTAAGTTGCTCAGGATGTCTTTCAACTTGTGATTCTCCTGCCTCAGCCTCCCAAGCCCCTGGTATTACAAGTGTGTGCCACCACACCCAGCTTTTTTGGATTTTTGAATGTTGACATAGACACCATGAGATATCTTGCAAATGATACCAAAGTCTAAAGACAAAATTTATTTATTTTTCACATACACATTAGACGCATAGCCTGAAGGTAATTTTATACAACATTTTATCGTGCTGGTGTTTTGATTGTGACTGAACTTGTAACGTCAAGTTTGGAATTTTCACTTATGGCACTTTGCCTGTGCTCAAAAAGTTTCAGATTTTCAGAATAAGTATTTGACCTGTATTTGCAACTATTTTATAAATTTAACCTTGTTTTAAATATTTAAGACAGGTTATGTTAGTCCACTTTTTATCACAATAACAAAAATACCTGACAAGAAGAACTTAGAGGAGGAAAAGTTTATTTTGTGTTCAGGGTTTTAGCGATTTCTAAGGTATCAGTTAATGGTTTGCTGTCTCCATTGCTCTGGGTCTGAGGTGGGGCAGACTATCATGGCAGAAGGGCATGATAGGAAAGCAGCTCAGCTAGGGAAGACTGTAAGCAGAAAGAGCATCTAAGATGCCAGGGACAAAGTATGAACTCCAAACTCATGTCTCTATGACCTACTTCAAACCAGGCCTAATCTGCCAACAATTACCATCTACTCAGTAATCTACTCAAATTATTAATCCACCAGATGCATTGATCCACTGATTAGGTTATCACTCTCATAGTCTAATCCTTTTACTTCTGAACATTGCTCCATTGACTAGCAAGAGTTTTTTTTAGGGACTTCTCATATCCAAAACATAACATAGGTCTTAAGTAGTTAATATTCTTTAAGTAGCATGCATATATTTAAAATTGTCCATTTAATTATTTTTCTCATCTGTTGTAACCCATTATAACCAACCAATTCAATTAATAAATAGTTTGTTCTCTGCCTTATCACAGCAGATGATTCTACCAAATGTATTGCAATCATATAGCATGGGACACCAGCTTTTTGGTCTTTAGTATCAGTTTCTTTGTCATTTGTCACTCAAACTCTAAACCAGTTGTAAATATTATAGGTTTTATTAAAATAATGTAGAGCTCTGATATTGGTTTCTGTTGATATAAGTAGGCTAACTGCTGTATAAAACAAATTCCTCCAAAATCTTTTTACTCAACAAAATAAGGATTTTTTTCTCCTTCATATCATAGCCTAATATTGATTGGCTGCATTGTCAATTAAGAAAAAAGGCTCCTATTTAATAAGTAGCTTAGTCACCAGTGCTTGGGCATCTGTAAGAAGGTTTTCTGCATCCTATGAGAGATGATGTAAGATGACATGTAAACTGAAGGACAGAAATAATTGTGAGCTACATGTTTGATTTGCTTCTCAAAGTGTGATCCCTAGACCACCAAGATTTAGCTGGGAAAGCAGAATCACAAACATTATTTTGGGAAAAATATATCAGAGTTAACATTTTAATAAAATCCCTATGTAATATACATGCAAATTTAAGTTTGAGAAATATTAGTCCATGTCACATCTTTTTGCCTTTTATTATCTATAACACAATTAAATGGACCATGCTTAAAAAGGAGGAGAGTTTTGATATCTCCCCTACTTCTGTGTACATGTGGAAAAAAATAGGGATGTTCTGAACTCATTGTTTTACCTCCTTCAGACTATCTGTCTGGAGCTATTGGGTGCATGTTTAGATAGAAATCTGATTTTCAGGAGATATAAGAATATATATAAATTTTAAGATAATCAACATTAATATAATTTTCAAAACCATAGTATAAATAAGATTAGGCTACCAGTGGTGCTGGTTTCATTAACAGCTAGACTATCCTTCTATAGAAAGGTTCTTAACCACATATTGCAAAGTATAGTCCAAGAATAACCTACATTAGAATTGCCTGTGGTAGTCATTAAAGTTAGATAACAGGGTTCAGGACTTACTGACTTATATAACAATCTGCATTTTTAAAAAGTGCCCATGAGATTCTCTTGTATCAATATTTGAGAACAAGAAAAAGTCTAAGTAACTTGGTTCTGAATACCTTTATAAAAAAATCTTTTTTATTTTATTTTTTTAAACAGCATAATGCATACAGAGCACAATTTTTCATTTTTTTGGTTGTACACAAAGTAGAGTCACAAAATTTGTGTTTTCATACATGTACCTAGGGTAATGATGTCCATCTCATTCTGCCATCTTTCCTCACCCCATGCCCCCTTCTTTTTTGCCCTATACAAAGTTCCTCCATTTTTCCCATGCTCCCCGCTCCCACCCCTTTTATGTATCTGCATCCACTCATCAGAGAAAACATTCGGCTTTGGTTTTTTCGGATTGGCTTACTTCACTTATCATGATATTCTCTGGCTCTATCCATGTGCTTGAAAATGCCACAATTTTATTATCTTTTAATGCTGAGTATCTTTTAATGGAATGAGTAATATTCCATTGTGTATATATACCACATTTTCTTTATCCATTCATCTATTAAAGGACATCTAGGTTGGTTCCACAACTTAACTATTGTGAATTGTGCTTCTATAAACATTGATGTGGCTGCATCACTGTATAAAGAAATCTCCTCAAAATTCTATAGATGGAGATTCTTTTACTTTTATTTCAAGTTGTATATTAAACTAACACTTTGGAATAACAGTTAAAAAGTCAACTATTGTAAATGCACTTAAACTTCAAAAGAGAGTCAGATAGAATGTGGATTTAAACTATGTTTACATATTATTTGATTTATGATGCTATTTAATTTTTCTCTTATTTCATGAATTTTAAGTGCAAAAAGAGAGACTCTCATTGCTATTGCTGCTGGCAGTTGTAGGATTTGCAAGTCTGATATCTAAACCCTGATGAGAACTCTTGTGTATATTTATTGGGGCTTGTCCCTTTTTTTAGGAAATTATTTGAGGAACAAAAAGAGACTCTTTTGGTGATAATATCCCACTTATTATGAACTATGCCTCCCGGCAAACTTCGACTTTCAAAACATCCCCAAAGCCAAGATGTCAGCTAGAACAGGATCTCAGAAATAAGAATAGCTGTCATAAGACCACTGCATACACACTCACCATACCTGTATTTGTTGTACCTCTAGGGTCTCATTCCCTAATTCACATTCATATTTCTTTGTAGTTTTTTCTAGAAGTTTCATAGAAGTGTAGGAGGAGGGAAAAACTATTAAAAAATCAGGAACCATGAAAGAAAAAGACCAAAGCAAGATGAAAGAAGAACTGAGGGCTAACTATTCCAGGCAAAAGGAAGTAAACATTTTAAGGTTTCAAAGATTTGGTAAAATTAAGTTTAGTTTTCCATGCATAAGAATGAAGAGTTAGTCAAGTTTGGATTAATTTTTGAAATTTATTTTTGATGACACATTGCCTGATAAGTTATAATTCATTTATTTGCAAATTTTATTCTTAAATAACACAATTCTGTTCTGATAACACTAAATAAAATATCTGTGTGCATACTCTCTGGTTAAAGGTGGTTTCGCCTCACATATTGCATGTTTCCAGTTTCACTCTGGAGCAGGAATAAAAGGCAGGTGAGGCACTGTGTTTTTGTAATCACAGAAACAGCATTTTGCTAAGTAGGGAGAACCAGTATGACTTGAAACATTGCACACTTAAAGTGGGATCTATTTAATCAGACTTGGCAGGTGGGAGAAGAACAAAGTCACAACACTCAGCCAAGGAAGACAGACCATTTAAAATGGTAATACACTCAATTGTCATCTTATTTTGTTCCTGGCATCCCCTAGCATTTGCTCCTATCAGTCACTTGGTGTAGTTTGTCAGCTGAATATCAAAACAATCATGACAAGAAAATAAATATGAAAATTCTGGGAAAATATAGGCTGACAGGACCACAGATGAGCAAGAGTGGCAGGTACCCAGTGATGCTAATGACTGAATTCTACTTTCTGACAAACTAACTAAGAACATTGCCTAGTGCCTTTCTGTGGTTAAACATATTGTGATCTTCTCATATTAAACACACACACAGGCACACATGCACATATACATACCATCTAAGCAGTTAGTAAACATTTCATATCATATTGGCTAAGTCATGAAATCTATGTTCAAGGCCAAGTTTATGGGCAAACATACCTGTTTTAATGTTTGAAATGAATTAGGCAGTGTGTCTAAAACACAATTCTCACAGTACTTCAAGTGAGCAGGAGCTACCCGATCAGCTGTCTTCATAGTTCATTTATTGTTTACATAAAGATAGTTTCATATGCATTGGGGAAAAGATCATTCTATTCTGTAAAAAAAAATTTGCTTGGAAACCAGGGTACTGATGCATTTATGTCCTCTCAATTGGTGCCATTTCAAAGATCAACAGAGTCATGAGAATGGACTCCTTCAAACAAATCGCTATGCATTATTTTTTGAAAAAGAATTCATCAGTTCAAACAGATTATACTCTGATGTGCACTATATAAGAATTTCCCTGTTGTCTTTGAAGATTCTCAATAATGAAAGGCTAATCTAAGTTGCAGAAGTAAGTCCTTGAAATGCTGATTGCCCCCACACATTTAGTGCCTGCTGTGTGTACAATTCATGTTCCCTCATGGGTCAATAAGAAGAAACACTCAATCACTAGATGGAAAAAAATAGATCATTCCTTTCTCTAGTCCTCTGAATTAAATCTGCTATTCCAACTGTGTCATGTAGGTTCATTCCCCCTGCGCTTCATCTGACCTCCGTGGGGTTTTGTGTGGGGCCACGAAGAATCAAAGAGTCTCATCTTACTTTCTTGGATTCTCAACTTACTAGGCTTATGCCCAATTTAAGCAGAAAATCACTCAGAATCTTGCACAGCAGTCAAATACTGCAGGTTTCTAAGAAGCTCTAAATTCTCTTAGAAATTTGAAAAAGCAAACTGGAGCAGCTACACAGACTTGAGTTCTGTGCACTACTGGCTACCACTAAAAATGTCCAAATTCAGGTGTATTCTGTTAACATACATAGTCTTTCCTATATTGTTTTCTTTTTTTGTGGGCAGGGGGTTGGAAGAAATAACACTTTTTTTTCTCATGAATACTTATGCAGAAATTGTTTCCTAGAATTTATAAAAAATACTAAATCCAAAAAAAGGGCAAATGATTAGACATAAAACATGGAAATTGTGTCTTAGTAGAATGCAGTTTAATTCAAATTTCTTTGTTTGAAGATGACAAAGTCATTATGACTCCTCTAAAAATATATCATGGGATGGTTAGCATTTTACCTTCAGTTTCTTTGTATTCTCTTTAGCAAAAGAAATATATGTTGAAGAAATTATTGCCCAGGAGAAAAAAGATTTACTTTCAATATGAACAAAATCTAAGTAAATGTCTCAGATTAAGTAGAATTTCAAGTTCTTATTATAACCAAAAACAATTTCCCAGATTGTAGCTTCTACATTTCCTACTATAGTTGACATGTTCTTCCATCTTCCATCTATGTTGTGCTTAAAATAATTTATAATTATTAAAATATATTACTTCCTAATGTATTTTGTGCATAGCATGAAAAACAAGCATTAACAAAGCAAACAGTTTTGGTGTGATTATAAAATTTTATTTTGATTTTTAAAGGTAGAAAAATATCTCAGAATTTGTTTTGAGTTCTCTAAGGGACACATTTTTTTCCTAAGTTAAATTATATGTTTTATAATTTTTATGATAGAATATTAAAAAAATGAATACTTAGCTAAAACATTATAAAGATTTTTAAAATGTCTTTTGTTTATTTTTTAAGTTCCCACACAGAGAATTTCTTGGATAAATGTTGTAACTTTGTGATAGGAAAATCAATTCTATTAGTGATACATGAAGATATATCTATATCAAGAATGACAATATTTTAATCTACTAATAAAGTCTTAATGAGTTTCACATGACTCAATGCCTTGATTTTCTTTTGAAGCCACCTTTGAAAGAAAAGATTTTTATAATTTGTTTGATTATATTTGAGTCAAAGATTGAAAAAAGAATCATAACTAAATTGAACATTTAGAAGTTGTTTTATGTTGCATTTAAAAATCAAAAAGAAATATAAAAATCAAATCTTTTTAAAAGAGGGTTTTGCAAAGGAGGCAACTCTATGAGATACATTTTGAGCACAAATACCTACTTCTAAGCTTCAAGAAAGAACCAGCTTGGAATATTTAAGACCCAGAAAATGGTTCAGAATGATTGGAGCCCAGGGAGAATAATTTGATTTCTAGGAAGGAAGCAGGACATTTAGGGATAGAGATACGAATATTTAGGGTCTTTGTACATCAGGTACGTAGTTTCAATTTTATTTTCAAGTCAATGGGAAGCCATTAGAATGTTTGAGACATATCTAACTTGCACTTTGAAATGTTGAAATTCATTTCAGCAGGAGACTGTATTGTAGAGAGGAAGAAAGCAGGAAGAGAAGTTAAGAATATATTACTATAGTCCAGATGAACGAGAGCAGGGTGAATTTATTCGATGAGGATTTTATACTGAAATAAGGTGGAAGACCAATTATGAGTATTGGATATATTTTAGAGTTGTTGTTTAATGAGCACATAGTTTCAGTTTTGCAAGACAAAAAGAGTTCTAGAGGTGGATAGTAGTAATGTTCGCTCAGTAATGTGAATGTATTAAACTCTACACCATCATGAAAAACTAATGAACTAGACATTTATATATGGCTAAGATAGGATTCCAAGATGGACAAATAGAGGTGCCGAGCACTCAACTCTTCCTCCACAAAAAGAAACGAAACAATTGGTGTACATTTGTCTTCTGAGAGAACTACCTGGGAGACTGTTGGAACTCGGAAGGGAGAGACTAGAACATTATAAGACTCAGAACCTTGTAAGACTCGGAAACTTGGCATCAGGGCATTAGAAGGAAACAATATAACCTGGCCACTGTGACCCCAGCTCCTCAGCCAGGGTTATGGGATCCCTTTTGCAGGAGAAAGAGTGAGCAGGAGAGTTCCAGCCAATTCCATCAGTGTGGACAGTAGTAACCTTAGCTACTGGAAAGTTTCACAGTCATCACTTGCACGCTCCTACTTGTTACAGTATTTGCAATAGCTAAGCTACGCAATCAACTTTGATGCCCATCAGTGGATGAATGGGTAAAGAAAATGTGGTATACATATTTGACTCATATGTGGAAACACATAGGTCAATATTATAGAAGAATGGAACAGAACAGTGGTCATTAGAGACTGGAAAGGTCAGGGGCAAAGGAGGAAGATATTCAATAGGAATATCAAAACAGAAGAATAATTAGTTGTTTTTTCTCTAGCACAATATAGTAATAATCAATGATATATTTCAATGTGACTAGAAAAAAAGAGTACAAAATTCCTGGCACCTAAAAATGATAATGTCTGAAGAGACAGAACTTCTTATTACCTTGATTTAATTATCAAATATTATGTACATGTGTCATATTACCATAAGATACTTCATACAGATCTACAAACATTATGCCAATGAAAAAGAAAAAATATGGTATATATACACAATACAATATTATTCTGCCATATAAAGAATGTTATCATTTGTAGCAAAAATAAATGGAATTAGAGGACATATTCAGTGAAATAAGTCTGACTAAAGTTAATCAGAATGTATTTTAGTGATTGCCAAAGGCCAGAAAGGGGAAAGAAGGAAAAGGACAGTGGGAGAGTACATACCAGGTTTCCAAACACAGTAAGTTTTAGTAAGTTCTACAGCCCAGTGGAGAAACTGTAGTTCACAATAGTCTATTATATAGTTTATAAATAACTAGAAGAGAGAAGTTCAGCTGCTTCAAACACAAAGCAATGATTATGAGATGGAAAGGTGTGTTATGATTTGATCAGTACATGCTGTATGTATTATTGAAGTTTCACATTCAACTATATACAATTGTATATATAAATATTACATGTTAACTGAAATTTTGAAAACAGGCTTAAGAAGAAGGAAATGTTAACTCCCCTAATTTGATCCTTACACACTGTAGACATCTATCAAATTATCACTGTACCCCATACATATGAATAAGTAAAATAATGATTAAAAACTAAAAGGGCTATGATGGTAAACTGTATGTTCATGTATATTTTACCAAAATTAAAATTTTTGAAAAAGCACTGCAGGTTTGTTGGCATCAGCAAGTTGTGAAAGTTCTGGTCTCATGGATTCTATTACCTCTGTGAGTTACCAAGCATCTGTTATGAGTATGGGGGAAGTATTGGAAACTGAGTTTTGAAAATCAGAGAAATAAATACTCTTTTATTAATTTACACATATTTGAGCTTCTGTTAATATAATTCTGAATATTTCCTTTTCAATACCTGACTATGGGTTTTTCTGTTGCCTTAACAAATATTTTAGCTATAATATCTCACTTGTATGTCAGAAGTAAATTTGGATAAAAAAGAGCAATGTAATAGTTATTTCTTACCCTACATATTGGCCTAGTAAGAACACTTGAACACTGTTTGAATTACATCTTCAAATCAAATTAACCAACTGTTAACAAGCCTAATACTGTTTCCTGATGACCATCAATCCCAGACTCTAACAAATACCCACAGCTACAATTTTTCAGTAGGAGACCTCCCCTGGTAATTCCAAAAATCACGAGACTGAAACAGTTATCAGGACCTAACTACAGGAAAATCTAGTCTCATCATCAACTACCATGTGTAAACTACACCCTGGATACTAATCTCAATGCCATAGAGATTTACAGTCAGCAAAAGATATGGTCCATGCACTCAAAACTGCTAATATTGAAAGTGAGGATTTTTGTTCCAAACCATGCAGAATTTAAACTCCTTAAATGGTATGCAGATAACTTGAGATGAGACTCTTTTGTACTTATTTGAATCAATTCTACTTAAAATGCAGCCAGTAGCTTTTTCTAATAGCAATTAACAGGTAATTTTGGTCCCTAGGACTCAAGTATCTTAAGTGCCTGGTGGTCAGAATGTGTTTTCCACATATTCTTGACCAATGTACAATTTGTACCTTAACGAATGTATACACCAGTAGGGGTTAGGGAGACTGATTGGATTGGGTGTCACACTACTCCTTTAGCTCATAAAGTGTGTCTTGGGCCCCTGTGTCCAATGCCATTGGCAGAGCAATGCCTCTTCTTCAACAAACTGAAAGCCAAGTCCTATCGTGGGACAAACCATAGCTACTTGCTCCCTGATGTTATTTATAACTGTTCTTCCTTCTTCAGCATGGATGCTGGAAAATACACTATGAGAATAATGTGTGTCCTTAGAAAATTAGGTGAGATTCCATGATTTACAGACATAGATGTCAAAATCTAAATAATACTTAAGCTAAGCCAGAATTTTCTTCAATATCTAGATATGCATCTTGTAAGTTTTAAAATGGTACATGCTGACCTATACTCTTTATTTCAGCTAGTAGTTATTTATTCCCAAATATAATTTATTTACTATTTTCTGAAGTCTGTAAGTAGAGGATTTTCTTGGTAGAAGTTGATTGAAGGTACAGCCAGATGGAATTTATTTTCTTCTCAGAGAAGTTCTAAAATACAGATTTCAAATACGAGGTGCAGAAAGTTTGTGCCATGAGTCATAGTGTTTGCATTGACTTCACTGATACTAGACATTTGACTGGAATTGTTTTTGCCTATAATTTGAACTGGTGACTAATGACAACCTCTCTTTTCTTGTAAGGGCTCTGTTTATTCTGCAGTCAAATTTTACTTCAAATTTGATAAGTGTGTTTCTTCATGTTTTCTTCAGAGGATCTCTTACTGTCTCCTCTGCAGCTCACAGTGACGTGAGGCACTTTTTGTTATCACTGTAGGTGTCCTAAAAGGAACTTGTAAAATCTGTTTGCCTAACTATTTCTTTGCAAATGCAAATTCCACCTAAGCAAACTCACCATCCCTGTGAACCCCCTTACTCTTAGGAAGAGGAATGAGAAGGTCCTGAAAAGTGGTGAATAGTGTTTAGATTCTGCATTGCATCTCCAGCAGCAATCTAGGCCTGCTCCCCAGGGTCTCTGCTGAAAAGGGGGGAGAGTATGGGCTGAGACCCTGGTAATCTCATGGATGGGCTAAATGTTGTCTGCCTGCTGAAGTTATGCTAC